>JAMJFZ010002749.1:0-307500 GCA_026225945.1 Cricetomys ansorgei
GCAGGCAGGCAATCAACACCTCCAGACTACAATACAGTCCCTCCTAGGGAGGAGAGAGTGTAGAGGAAGGACCAAGCTAGAAACGCTGCAGGTTGAAACTCTCAGAATGTCCCATCTGGGCCAGTGAGAAGGTCCAAGGCAAAGACTGTCCCTGGAGAAGCTGGGCAGGTACGACTACACCTTCGAGTTGACCTGAGCTGTTGGCTGGGGAGGCTGACAAGTCTTCAAACTCCTAGCGGCATGTTTCCCCTGGAGGAAGCTGTAAGCCTCATAAGACTTCAGATGCTACCGCCAGGGTGTGACCAGCAGATGGGATAGAGAAGTCTCCAGCTCTGTCCTGGGAAGACCTCCATGGAAGAAGCACCTCAGGGGAGACTTAGAGATTGCAAACAAACTTAGAAGAAGGCTAGGGCTCTTGAAACAGGCAGCCATTTCCCAAAGTCACCAACATGGAGACCATAGTGGTTTGTGCCTCTGGACCTCAGGAAAGGTTAGGAAATCTGGAGTAGGTGGTGGGTCGGAACAAATTTCAGAAGACATGTGGATTGCAGGATGGATTCGGACGTCGTAGTACAGGCAAGAGGGGCTCTGGAAGGAGGCCCTTGCATGGAGCCTCACGGCGATTCAGTAAGTGGGTGAAGGGGCAGAGAGGCGGACAGAGGAGCAGGCTGCTGCCAAGTTCCACAGCCGTGGCGAGAACACACAGCACATCCTGGGCTCTGCAACTGGTCTCAGAGAAAGAAAAGGGCTTGAGGAAGGATCTCACCGGAGCCAACAAACTTCTATAGGCCTTTTGTCTCAAATCTTTACCAAACCCTCATTTCAATACTCTTATTTTTAAGAGGTAGCACACATAGTTAGGAAAGTGCACCTTTCAGGAGACAGCGCTGAGTTTTGATTTAAAAACGTAGTCAAATTGCCACCCAAACTGACATATAAAGGATTCTCACGCCCCAAAGCATTCCCCTGTGTCTTTTTGTAGGAAACCCTACCCTGGTCCCCACCCCTGGCAACCACTTATGTTTTCTCTCTAGACACAGTCTTGCCTTTCCCACAGTGTCACATACGTGACTCATATACAGCCCGTCGCTGTCTGAGTCTGACTTCTTTCACACAGCATCACACGTATCCGACACCCCGCCCTTGTCAGTCATCCCTTCTTCCTCATTGCTAAGCAGCACTCCTTTAACTGGATGGACCACAGCTTACCAATTCCCTGGTCTGGGGACGTTTGGATCGCTTTCATTTGTGTCCAGCACTCTACCCAGCGCACACAGGGCCCTTCTGTATTAGCATATGCTAACTGTACATAATAATGGGCTTTCATAAGCCATATAACGTATCGGAACTTAAGCTTTTAATTTCGTTTGTGTAGATTCCTAGGAGCGGGTGTGGTTGGTGTATGCTTGACTTCATTAGGCTCTGGAGACGTGTCTTCCAGAATGCTTATAACCCTGTGTCCCCAGACGCAGTGGGTGAATCCGTAGCTTCTTCCCAATCTCGCCAATCCCTGATGTAGCCACTTCAGGATGTATGTAGTGACATACCATTATCAGTTTAATTAGCATTTTCCTAATAACTAAAGGTGTTAATCACTTTTCATAGGCTGATATCCCAACTTCTGTCTTCTTTTGAGTGAGTATTCATATCTCTCGGTCACTTTTTGCCCTCCCGCAAATCCATTCCCTTCTTCCTTTGTTTTGGAAAAGGGTTCTGACCACGTAGTTCAGGCTTGCCTTGAATTTGATTCTCCGGCCTCAGTCTCCAAAGTGTTGAGATGATAAACAGGTGTTACCAGAGCTGGCTTTCCTTTCCATATTATTTAGTTTGAAGCTCTCTTTACATGTTGTGGATACAAGCTCTTTAATATTTTTGACAATTTGCTTCGCTCCTCTATTGTTAGGGGAATTCAATTTCACTTTGGTACATAATATCAGCCATGGGTTTGGTGTAAAAATCCATTACTGGATCTTGAGTCCCAGACCACTTATGATCATAAGTCTATGGCCTTTAATCTACTGGAATAATGAATTTCATTGATTGATTTTCCAAAATTAACCAGCCTTGAGTTTCAAGATAATGTCTATCCAGCCATAATGCCTCCTTTTAGCTTTTGCTAAATTTGATTGGCTAATTTTTTTGTCTAGATCTTCTGCATCCATGGTCACTACACATTTTTTTTTAGTAATGTCTTTGTCAGGTTTGGGGTTCAGGATACCAGTGGCCTCATGAAGCTGGAAGGGGTTCCCTCCTCCACACTTTCAAAGCTTCCCTTCCTCCTTTCACTGCCCGTTATCGTCCTTCTCATTCAGTTCACAGTGTTGATCATGGCACAAGCCAAACTGTGCCGCATACAACTGCTCAAGGGGATGCACAAAGCTAAGGCTACGTTATTTCCCAGAAGGTGTAAAGAGAAACGATAATGGCAGGTACCCCTGACCAAGAGCCTGGCCTTCCTATGCAGTTATAATACAAACATCAAACTGCTTGGACGTGTTAAGGAGCCCATTTAAGGTGGTCTACCTCTCACAGAGCCATCTTAACACGGTTTCAAAGCTTCTGCTCCTCTTATCTTAATCTGTCACCTGTTGAAGAGAACCTACTAAATGCAGCTACTTTAAATGCATTACTCCTTACCACTGTTCATCTCTGCAGCAACAGGAGGTGTGTGGGTTGCTTTCTCTACATTAACAGTGAGGAAATTAAGGCTTGGAAAGGCCAACGGCCCCACCCAAGGTCACTCAGTGCTGTGAGACCTCAAACACCCAGACGTGTGATGGACAGGCAGTCACTACTGTAAGGATTTATAGAGCAAATACATCCATGACTCGTATACAAAGCAGATCTTACAGAGGTATAAACAGGAGCGGAGGCAGGAGAGGGCTTAATTATGACAGGGGCACTCTTGGGAAGTACCCAGGGAAAGGGCAAGCCAGGAGAGTGAAGGAGAGACCTGGAAGAGTCCAGTCAACGGAGTGAAACATCTTGGTAAACAGCAAAGGGTGGGAAAGTGCCCAGGGTGCAAACAGAAGCCAAAGCAAGCAGGGAAGTAGCTGGATTTTCCAGTGTCTTGGTCCTGAGGCTGAGCAGGGCTGACAGCATTGGCATAGATTCACGGACATCTGCGGAGCTCTTTGGTCCCGGCACACTGTCTCCCCATCCTCACGAACACCCTGTGAGACTGTTGCCTGGATTTCACAAGTGAGAAAGCTGAGCCCAGCAGGAGACAGGCTCTCAGAAGAAGCCCCGGAGTAGAGCACACTTCTAGTCCAACACTCCTTAGGCAGAAGTTACAGAACAGGCCAGCTGTCATGGACGGAGCTGACAGCAGCACCCCCAAAGGGCCCCAGATCCTTGGTGACACAGGCCCTTAAAACAGCAAGGAAACTGGAATTTGGGTGTCATGGGCTTTTGCATCTTGAGGCCGAACAGCTTGAAACCCAGATAATGATGCAAGCTATAAAATCTTGCAGTCAAAGACTGCGAGGTAATGACAATGGGCTCTGGAATGATAGGGACTGAGCCTCCAGCCTGTGGAGCGAAGTGTTGGCATCCAAGGGCATTTCCTGGGTGACAGCACTCCAGGAATGGCCTTTAGGGGGAGCAGACAGACCGTCGAAAGGGCAGAAAAGCAAATGGCCCTGAGAAGGTAAAGGAGCTCTGGCGAAACATTAAACTTCCCAGTCAGGCAGGAATGGCCCCAGATGGTCCACAGTACGTGGAGTACCTGGCGGAAAACCTATCTTAATCAGGATATTAGCATTTTTGCCTGCAGATGCCTTTGGTCAAAATGCTAAGAGACAACAAGTAAAAAGCAAAATGTAGACTCTAGGTTTTTATTATTATTATTTATTTTGTGAGAGTGTGTATGTTTGAATGTGTGTTGGCACGCACATGCCACGGCGTGTATGGATAGCTCAGAGGACAACTTGCGGAGTCAGTTCTCATCCTCCATTATGTGGATCCCGGGGATTGAACTCAAGGCCTCAGATTTGGTGGCAAGCCCCTTTATTCACTGAGCCATCTCATCAGCCCCTTGCTAGCGAGATTCTAAAAGAGCTCAAATGTCTAGACCTCCCTGCCTGTCTCAACTCTTTGGGTTAAAAAAATGAGAATGTCTTCATTTCATTTTTAGTGAGCAAAGGAGAGGAAATCCAGTCTCACATCTCACCCAGATGGTGTGCTTTGCACATGGCATGCTGGGAAGAGGAATGCAATGTTCTCACTTCTCTATAGATTTCCCAGACCCTCCCAAGTGACAAAATAAGATGATCTTTCTCTGTGTCCTTAATTTCTGGATTCTTGCCTCAAAATTCCAAGATGGTTCCCTTCCTCTCAGTTGCGTACACTCTCCAGTACTCTGCCTCTCAATCGCCAGATCTCAGCAGGGCCACCCACCTCAAGCCAGGCCTCACAGCCCCCTCCTCTTACCTTGCATCTCCCTCCTCTGCCCACAGGTCCTCAGCTCCCAGGACCCTGCAAAGCACTGTGCACTTTTTATGTTGCTTTCTCACGACGATCCTAGAAGACTAGAATACTTTCACTGACCACTCTTGGGAGCCACAGGTGAAACACAGAAAGGAGAAAGTCAGGCATTAAGGAGTACCAGCGCTGGGGATGGGGGTGGGCATGTACATATTTATTTTTACTGTTACTGCTAAGAGAAGAGTTCCAGGCAGGTGAGCTCGTGTGTACAGGCCCTGGGCACAAGTGAGTAGGGTGAACTGAAGAAACAGTAAAGATGGTCTAAGAGCTGGGTGGGGGAGACTGGAGGAAGAAACACTTGCTGACAATGCAAAGGCAAACAGGAAGCAAACCACCAAGGGTGTGTGTGACTCTGTGCTCTTCTGCCAGGATACAAAAGGAAGAAGCCATGCCTTCATGCAGACAAACAGGTAGGAAACTCACAGGTCATCCTCGGCCTCTGCCAATCCAGTTATCTTTACCTCAACCCAGAGCAGTGGAGATATCTCACCCTGCTGCGTGAACGTGGCTTATCACCCACTCCTTCGGACTCTCCATTTTTCAATCTGAAAATGGTGGTGGAAGGCTGGAGGCAGAAGTGGCAGAGACACTGGCTTGCCTGGGCCCCGAGCCCTCGGCCCTCACTCAAGGAGGGAAGGGGCACCACCTCTCTAAGCACAGTACCTGACACGTCTCATTCTCATTCCCCAGGACATAGGGTGAGCTCAGGAACCCTGCCAGTTTGGGAGGCACATTGGATGGATAGGCCAGCCCTCAGGCCTCTCTGCTCCTTCCCTTCACGCAGCCAAGCAAGTGGGCAGCGGACGGATGGCCCGCTGGACCGAAGGCAGACAGGCAGCGGGCAGGCAGGGTGAGCCACGGGCACAGGGAGAAAGGAGCGCATTGTCTGCCGAAACCCAACCAAGGGGGCTGGGGCCACAATGCGGCGGGATTCTTTTGCGAGAAACAGACTTGCCTTTCTTCCACCAACCGCTGCTCAAAGAGCCCACTGGATTTGATTCTCTCCCATTTCACCCCAAACAAATGATAAATAAATAAACCTCGGTGAGCTCTGAGCACTGGAGCCAGGACCCTGGGCCCAGAGCAGACTGGACGCCGTCCTCCCTGGGTAAGAGGGGCTCCTATGCCAGGTGGGCCTGCCTGTATTCCCGTCCTGGCCTGTGGCACATCTGTATGGACCAGGCGCAGGGTTGTTGGCCTAGGAGAGCCTGGATGTGGGGCAGGCCTGGCCCAGCTGGGCAGTTTTCAAGACCAAAGGAACAAGTGCTGGTTTGCAGGGGTTACAGGAAAGGGGGTGTGGGGGGTGGGGTGGGGCAGTACCTCAAAGGAGAAGGCAGGGTCTGGGGTAGGGGAGTGGGCTGAGCAGGGCCCCACGGGCCTGCACCTCCTAACCTGCATCTTGCCTGGGGTTTGCTCTGGAGCCATCCGCAACTCCATCTGCACACCCCTCCCAAGCATCCAGGGAGGCGGCGAGGCAGAGGTTTTCTGGCTCAACTCTAAAGACATCCCAGGACTGATGGGCCTTGCCGCAAGCCGCAAGGTACGATGACAGAATACCAGGTCTCCCTGCACCTCAATTACTAGATGGTCCAACTGAGGCACAGGGTAGTAAAAGAAACAAACCATCTGGTGCCGCAAGCTGAGTCTTCTGACGCCTGGATCTCTCAAGATCCTTAGTGCCCTGATGGAGCAGCCATGCCTTTTACAGACTTCGTTTCTGACTCAGGGTCGTCCTGACCCTCGCTGCTGCCTAGAGGAGTGAGCCAGATTCCTGGAAGGTGCCAGACACCGCACAATGTGCCACTGAAGACGCCCCCACCCCGCCCTGCTGCCACCTGCTGCTGGTTCTTGCTCTTGTTGGCCTACTACTCTGCTTTCCTTTCCACAGTCCTTCCCTGAGGTCCCAGGCCTCCCTCCAAGAGCTCTCCTGCTCCCTCTTACCTCTACTAACCTAGCCCACAACTGACTCTGCTGTACCCTCACAGCTGAGCTCCACTGAGGCATGGGCCCCGAGGGTGCAGAGGGCAGCTAAGCCTACCCTGGCTCCAGGCCAAGGATGATGACTGCTAAGCTTCTGGTCCCCCTCACTGGCTCTGTTTCATGCAACTACGATGTCATTCCTCCTCTGATTCCTCCTCTAAGACTCTTACTGACATCCATGGGCTTCATGCATACCCATGAACCATATCACTCACCACACACACACACACACACACGCACGCACGCACGCACGCACGCACGTCTGTCTTGCCCACTCTTCAGTGAGTCCCTCGAGGGTTACATACAATGTATAGCCCTCAGGGCTAGTAGAACACCTGTAACCAGTGCCTTCGCTGCTCTCTCCACATTTGCTGAACATCATATGAGTCAGAGCAATCAAGCCACTCTTACAGAACTCATTGGATAAGGGCCTGTCTCTTGGGGGACAGTGACCTCTGTAAAGCCAGCGCCAGTTTCTCTCTGGATGTTTATCTGTGGTTTGTTCTCACAGGGAAAGCCTGGGCATCCTCTGGGAGCCACGGTCTATCTATCACCCCGTTTGGCTCAAGCTCCAGGTGACACGGTCACCCTCGGCTACAGCTACCATGCCTTGCTTTAGTTTTCTAAGTTCCTGGCAGAATGTGGCTGAAAAATGGTGCAGAGAGCCACCCTTCCAGCCAGGAGAGATGGAACACGAGGGGCTAGGGATCCAGGACTTATCCTCTTGCAGACACAAAAAGGCTTGGATCATTCCTAGGGAAAAAATAGCCACTTCTGAGAGAAATCGGGACAGCCAAAAATGGAACACATACATACCTGCAAAGGCCTAGCTCCTTCCCTGAGCTTTGAAGACATATTCATAGCTTTTTTTGGAACCATCCTATCAAATGTCTATGGGCATCCGAGTCAGAGTTTGGCCCTAAACACTGCTGCATCCTCAAGCCACACTTCCTTGCTCTTAGGATCATAGGCCTCAAATGGACATGTGCACCCCACCCACCTTCTCTCCTTATCCATCTTCAAACAGATGCCTCTCTGCTTACAGAAGTAACCAGGGCATCAGGATCGGACAGGTATGACCGGCCAAAACAGCCCTGGACCTCAGAGAGTCATTCAGTCTTAGTAACCTACAAGAGACATGCAATAGGCAATGTACGTCTTCCTACTCTCACTCTCTCTCCCCCTCTCTCACTAGTGGTGTGTGTGTGTGTGAGTGTGTGTGTGTGTATGTGTGTGTGCACGTGCATGTGTGTGTGTTGCTCAGGATGGAACCTAAGTTCCGCTTACCTTAAGCACATGCTCTATTACTAAGTTTCCACCCCCCCAGCCCTTCTTCCCTGTGTTCTTTCTTTTTTTCCCTGTGTTTTTTTCCTTCTTCCATATGTTTAATTATAGCATCTCATTTAGGAAATTGGGGATCCGTTCCTCTATGTTCTGAGCTCTTTTTTAAAAAAAATGTTAAAAATAGATTTTTCTTGATACAATATAATCTGATCACAGTTTCCCCTACCCAAGTCTTCCCAGATCCTCCCCACCCACCCAAATCCACACCCCCGTCCTTCTCTAAATAGAGAACAAACTTAAATAAACTGAACACAACAAAATAGCACATGAATCAGCACCCCAAAGTTGCTATACCGAGTAGCAAAGTCAAACAAGTGCTGAGCTTCATGCATGGCTTCAGTAGAAAATGCAAATTTTTGCAGGGTGTCTGAGCAGGGGGTGATCCATCCAGGGCTCCAGCCCAGCATAAAGCTCCTTCCTGTCAACAGCTGAGCCTCCCTCCTTGGTGCTCAAGTGACTTCTTAGAAACAGACAAGAGCTCTGCCCTCTGAGTACTGATCTGTTTCTCCTCCTTTAAGGGTCCCCATATTACGGATGCACACATTTCCATCAAATGGCATTTCTTGAGAACCTACTATACGCCCAGCTACAAAATTCAAGTTACAGTTTCAAAGGATTTCAGTGACTAGAGATGAATGCAGCAAGAAAAAAAGACCAAGAACTCCCGACAGAGAAATCATGGGCCAGATGACTGTAGGGGACAGGCACCTGGGAAACACATGGATGATTCCTGACAGCTAGACCTCTCCCAGGCTTCTCCTTCTTCACCTTCTACTCCACAAGTCTCCAAGGCCTGAGCCAAACACCTCAAACTCTCTTCAGACCCTACTCGCTTCATTTCTCTTCTGGAAACAGCTGATAGCCACTTAGCATCGAATTTTGCACCATTGCTGTGGTGCTGCAGAGGGCTCAGACCTGCTCCAAAGCAATGAGGGTGATTTAAAGAGACAGGGGTTGCAGGCACACTGGAGAGCAGCTGCTGAGAGCTTCCTGGGGAGGTAACAGGAGCAGGAGTGTTGCTTTCTCTGCAGCACTTCTGAAGTGGGTCCGATCACACCTCCATTTCACAGACGGGGAATGGGTACAAAGTGGCGAAGCTGGCTCAAGAGCAGACTACGGACTTGAGAGTATTGGCTCCTTACCTCTCCATGTCTATGCCTGTCCTACACAGTATGACCATGGCAGCACAGCCCGATCCCTGCCGAGGGGACGCAGGAGGATAAGCCATTCAGCTCTGTGAGGCACTTCTACGCTTATGCTTCCGGTAGGTTTTTGGTGGTTTTCTGTTGTTGGTTTGGTTTGGTTTGGGTGTTGTTTTGTTGTTAATAGTGAGCAGTCTTGGGATTTCAGCTATAACATTTTTCCATGGATGTGGGGAGCTTAGGAGCTTGAAGGTATCTACTTGCGTGACACATAAAGCGGTTATACTGGCTGCCCAGCTGTGAACTAGCTAAGCCCAGCTCACCTCTGAGCTGAACTGTGTCTCTGTAGTGCTGGGAGGACTGGCTCATCTGCTTCCTACATGTCAATTATACACCTGTCACTGGTAGGTTACCTACCTACGACTGCCTCAGAGTGGTAAGTACAAACTGACTTAAATATATCTGATGCATCTTCCAATGGTGTCTTCCAATATGCTTGCACTGGGTAGCCGAGGCATGTGTGCTGAAGACATGGCAGCTGGCAGGTGATGCTTAGACAAGACTCGAACGTCATCTAAACTTCTGCCCTACCCAGGTTATAAGTGGTACACAAAGACAAGAGAATCTGGAGGTCAGAACCCATTCTCCATAACTTACAAGCCAGGCCATTATCTCACTGTCTGGAGCTGCCTCTTAGGGACCAAAGCACTTTAAAGAAAAATAGCAGGTTCAACCTTCTTCTAACAGAATGAGAAGAAATGCTAGAGATGCTTCAATTAACCCCGAATGAGGGAAAGAATTCTGAAGGGCAGAGGAAGAGAAAGGGTAAGTCAAGAAAGACACTAGCATTCAACAGTGGAGATCAAGGGGGCTGATACAAGTCCTTCAAACACTTGGCTTATTTATTTATTTGTTTCTCGCTCTTGTGCAATTGTTAATTCCAGCTAAAATTCTCCAGTGCCCTGCTCACATGTGTGGTACATTATGTACCCATCTGGCAGCAAGATTGACACCTCCCTTGGCAACAGCCGGATGATGCTTCAAACACACTTGCATGCTTGTGTCCCCACCACAGCCCAGAGAGGACACAGAAAGAACATCCCGGAGTGTGCCGCGCTGACGCTCTGGCAAGACTTGTGAGCTAGCAATATCTTGTCTGCAACAGGGACTCCAGGAACATGTGAGGAAGCGAACTTGGGTCAGGCCCAAGCTCTGGACTGACTGAGATACTCTGCAAAGTAGAAGAAGGGACACAGGCCTCAGGAGCTGGGAAGTTGAAATCTGAGGTCTCTGTAGAAATGAAGACAATTTGCTCTTAGGGATTCCCCACCCCCAACATTCCCTTCCCTTAAACAAACTCTGGCGGAAAGAACGCCTGCTCTGATTGTCCGTGGAAAGGTTCTCTGGAATGTTGGACCGCGGCTCTGGAATGTATAGATTTAACGAGCCAATTTGGAAATTAACGGAGATGAAAAGGGAGCCTTACGGTCACATTACAAACAGGACCTCTACCTGAGTGGAGTGAGTGTGGGGTCAAGGAGGTACCATTGTACTCTCTCCCCTGTGTGAGCTAAGCATGTTCCAGACTCAAACCTCAGGGTGACCTACAGTTTTAGGTGCGGGAGAGTCTGCAGTGGTCGCTCCTGGACACGCTGAAGAATGGCACCATCTTTATCATGGATTCTGAAAGGATGGAGATTAACTTTCCAAACTTTGTACCAAAAAAAAGGAGACTTACCAGCAGTCAGGCAACTGGAGGGAATGTGCCACCTTTATGGTTGAGTATGGTAAAGCGAGAGCAAGAAGGGACACTCTTCCGTCATCTTGCAATAAGAATGGCTAATGACTAAAGAGGTGCTCACTCGACTCCCTGGTGAGAAGCAACGGGGACTTCAGTCTTGTACACCCCACTGGCAAGAGGTCTGCTCACCTAAACCATGTGCAGCCCCTGCGTGGGTGATGTATATTATTCAGATGTCCCATCTTTGCTCAATCTCAAAGTGGAGGGGAGATGTCTAAAAGGAGTCAATGTGACCATTCAGATAGATAGATAGTTTAGTATATTTAGACTGTACTCCAAAGTCTTTAATTTAAAAAACTAGATCAATCAGCTCATAAATATTTAGATCCTTCCTCTCAGTCACGTACTTGAATGAGTTGGTGCCTGGCCTTTGTTGGCATTGCTCCTGCGACAGGAACTTGGGGTCCCCGGGGCGGCTATTCCAAGACCATACTTGTTACTCGGTCAATTCTTTCTTTAGTGAGAACATATTAGCTCCCTAGACACTTTAATGCACTACACAGAGCCACAAGGAATGGACTCGGTCCCTGTTGGTAGAATCCATCTGAAGCTAAATTAGCTTAATTACCCACCTCCTATGTCTCGTGAATGCATGGGAATGAACACGAGCACTTACATATACTTCATGTGATCAATAAACTCTCATAGACAGCAACCTCCTATATGAGAACATATGTTCCAACAAACAAAGAAATACAACCTACTGTGTTCAGGTTCTTGACTCCCAGAGGAATGGCACAGTATCGTTTGAAATGACTCAGTCTAGATGTGGATTTACGTTTAAGAAGACCGGTTCTCTGCTGTCGAAGCTTACCGAAAACTAGAAGCAATAAGTAAAGTTGCAAAGGACAACAGCTTCAGTAAGACATAAAAATGTTCAGTCTGTCTCTGATGGGGAAGACCCCCAGGAGTTAGGGAACAATAAGCGGCCTAGGGTCAGCCAGAGAAGAGGCAACTCTATTACACCTCACTGTGTGAGGTCCAGGGCAACCAGAGTCCCCAAGTCTCCAGTGAAAAGAGTCAGATGTTGTACGTGGTAAACATGCTTTTAAAAGCTGTCCATCCAATGCTGTGGTTGACATCATGGTAGCTGAGGGTCTCGGTTTTATGAAATGTTCTCTCTACGCCGATGCTGCCTAATTGGGGTTTCACCATGTGTTATCTTTCAGTGCACAGCACGGTTTTCAAGGACAAATGATACTGATGATTGTAATGCAAAGTACAGTGATGGGGCATGCGCTGGGCACCACTCCTGGATGACTGATTTCCATGGTAACAAGAGTTAGGCAGAACAATCACCTGCTAGAGACACTTCCAATACCTGCTTTCACAGAGATAAGAACTCTTGCAATTAGCATGTGAATATTTGATTCACAACAACATTCTTGCCTTGTGATAGCTCTGTGTTCATGACCCAGATGCACACTGTAATTACCATTCTAATTTGCTGAGCAATTCTTTTTCCTAGAGAGCCTAAGAAGGTAAACTATATGTGCTCCTGTGGCAATAGTTGTCATTTTACTTCTTCTATGACCCAAATCCCCAAGTGCCCAAACCAGCTCTCAAAAGGCCAGAATACTGGGTGTGAATGACCACGAAGGGACAATGACTCTTAGTCTTCTGGTTGTCTAGAGGATGATATTGTAAACAGTGTTTGCTCCATAAAGTCCCAAACACCGTACAGTGTGAGAACTGCAATTGCAACATCACAACTAAGACCCGCTCTGACACAGAGCAGGTGGTCTGAAACAAGCTGCTGAATGGATGATAAATGAATGGCTGGCTGTTCTTGTATCCTAAAGAATTCTATCCTCCAGAAAGCACCTGCCCTATATGCCACCTCAGCCCTCTGTCCCAGTAAATCGGTGGAATCTCAGAACCATCCACCCTAAGCTCCAGGAACCCTGCTACCCTTAGCTTCTCAGTTAACACAGGAAAAGAGCATCTCCAGCTAAGCAGGCAGCAATGAAGCCTGGAGGGCTTTTTTTTTTCCTTTCTTTCTGGTACCCACAACACCCCAAGGAGACTCACAAGCAGGGATTTAATATCTCTTGACTTGAGGTTGATTCTAGAAGTGCTCACAGGTATGTCACCCAAGCAAGGTCTCTAGCCCTTGCATGAAGGACATAGACTTGGGGCTTTATTCACATCTCAACCAGCCCTGGGAACTTGTTAACAAGATGGCAGTCTCTAAGGTCACATTGCATCTATATCACACATCCATGCCATGAAACTGTCACTGTGCAGGTGAATTAGACCACTTTCCACAGGGGTTCAGGAGGCAGTGCGTGACTTGCTCAAAGTCACACAAGCCAGTAGGGTTCAGAGATTAGATTTGAATCTAGGCCTTTCAGTGGCCATTTCACAGATGAGGACATGGGTTAGGAGAGATCCACAATGTGCTGAGCATCACACCTTCAGGATTCAAGCATCACAGTGTAATCATTCATAGACCTAATGGCACCTGCAGAACTAGCCCTTGACTTCAGCAGGTGGACAGGTGACACTGTCCTGGTCCCAGTGAAGCCACCCAAGATGACAGACAGTCCACTGCCTTGTTTTTTTTTTTTTTTTGGAAGTTTCCTTTCCCAGTACCCAAGTTTAATTCTGCCATTACTCCTTGCTAGCACATTACAGCCTTGCCACTTTGGTGGCCTGAGCCCCTTTTCAAGAAGCCTGGGGAAGGTGGCTGTGGCTCTCTCCACATGCTATCTAGAGTTAGCATGAGGATTAGGGTTAGGGATTAGGGGTTAGTATTAAGGTTACGGTATCTAGCCCAGATCCCAGAATCAAGCACTTTCTAACTGTGTATAATCTGCAGACCCATGAGGGGAATGGATAGGTGAACAAAGAGGTAAATTATTGAAGATGTCTGCACTAAAATCTGAGTTCCAAATGCCTAGACAATTCTTTTACACAATTTTCCATCCACCAAATGTTTCTGCAGTACCCACTAGAAGGTACTGTGGCAAGCGCCATGGTCAACTGGAAAGCCAACACTAACAGCTTTACAAAACGTCTTTTGGGACCACTTAACCATTCTGCACTTACTTTCAATCTTACCCTCTATAACTAAGTTGTGATCTCACGTCTCCTCCACTCTACAACTATCGTTGCCTTCCACTGCCTACCAAAAAAACCACCCAATCTTTGTGCTGGAACTGAAGACCCTCTGTAAACTAGCTGAAATCTATGCTCTCACCCTCACTCACTGTTTTCATCCATAGTCTATTTACAGTCAACCCCTTGGCTGAGACACTCTGGAGCCAAGGGGATGTTCTAGTGGCTGTGGGATGTCCAGGTATCTGAGGGAGGACCTGGTGTCTGTGGGATGTCCAGGTGCCTGTGGAATGTCTGGGTGCCTATGAGATGCCCTGGTGCTTGTGGGATGCCCAGATGCCTTTGTGTTATTAGGGTGTCTGTGCAATGTCAGGGTGTCTGCAGGCCCAGTGCCTGCATGATACCCGGGCATCTGTGGGATGTCCTGGAGTCTGTAGAATGTCTTTGTGCCTGTGGGATATCTGAGGGCCTGCAGGATGCCCTAGTGCTTGCAGGTTATTGGGGTGCCTGCTCAGTACCTGAGTGCTTGGGTCATATCTGGGTATCTGAAGGCTTGGGCTGTGGAGTCTGACTTCAGGTTGAACTTGGTCATGCTTGAGCTCAGGCTGGTGAGGGCCAGGTGAATATCCATCATGGGATATTGCTGTCTCCAGGAACCAAGGTAATGTCCATAATTCATGTTCCTGCCATACCAGCTAGACTTAATTTCCTTTTATTATTTAATTATTTTATTTTATTTATTTATTTTGAGGGTACAAGGGTGGGACAGGGGAACAGGGAGGAATAGGAAGAGAGTGTTATCAAGATATATTGTATGAAACTCAAATTATTAATAGAAGTGTTATTAAAAAATAAATAAATCAGCCCAAGACTCTGACTGAAAGCAATAGTTATTCATTCTCACCCTTGCATCAGTTGGAGTTGGGTGTTCACTGGCCTGGGTTTGTCACGTAGCTTGGGCTGAGGACTTTTGCATTCATCCTTAGATCCAGGTTAAAGAGGCACTGATAGCACAAGAGGACGAGCCCAACTGATATGCACATCACACCTAAGGCTCTGCTTAATGTGTGGCCAAATCAAGTCACATGGCCAAGCCCAAAGGGAGGAGCAAGGTGATGAAACAAATCATGTGGTCAAGGCCTACATCCTTGGAGGCTGGGGGGGGTGAATATTCGTGAATAGTAACATCATCTAATATACTATTTAAGTAAAAATAAGTTTCAATCTTGAAAATGGAAAGACTGGTTTGAACTGTGGCTATATATCTCATCTATTTGTCTCAACCTGGGCACAGTGTACTCCCAAATCCTTCAGTACACGCACTAAGGATCTATGTGTAGAAACATGCTCGACCCTAGGCCAGGCTGTTGACCAATGCAGCTGTTTTCTGTTCTCCTGGTCACACAAATAAACCCTTAATCTTATGAGTATCGTCTCTCCCAGGCCAAGATAAAGAACCAAACAACATGAGAAAACTTATGAGAAGCTGGCCTTGAGTTAAAAGTCCAGCATCACCCTGGAAATGATCTGTCCCCAACCTATGTCCTCAAGACAATGAGTCTCTAGGCAACGCAAGGCCCCATCCAGCCAACGAGAACGTCTTCTTTGTACCACATAGGCCAGTCTAAATTCCCAGCTGCCTCCCTGACCTCGCACGCCAGTAGACAGAAGAGACAGGCGTGTGTTTCTGATGTCTCTGAAAGAACCCAACCCAGTGCTCTACCACCCTAGGCGCTCTGGACCAAGACTCCAGAACCTTGATCACCACTTTCCTCACTTTCCTGGAAGCAGCCTCCGATGCTGAGGTTCCCACCAGAGCCTTCCCATTCACCCAGAGAGAAAAATGCAGCTAATCAAAGCAATCTGGACTTTTCTTTCCATTCTCACTGCCCCTCCCACCCCCACCCCACAGCAAAAACCTCCCTAAGTGATTAAATGTTATAATAAGGATTTGACATATTTACCTTGTCAAAGACTGTGCTTTTGTGGTATCTTGTGAGCACACACAGGCCCAAGAGCCAACAGTGAAATGGACTATCAGGAGGGACCAACGAGCGAAGAAAACAGCAAAATCTCAAGATAAGTCAATAACTTCTAATCACACACAGACGGGGCCAAGCATGCAGCTAACCAGGCCTTTCCGGCAAAAAATAACACTAATTTAGTAGTTATAAAAATTATTGTTATTATTAGCAGAATCATTATTATTATAATAAATTAAATATTGGCTAGAGATTCAAAAATCTTTCTTCAAGATCTGGTTTCCACCAGTTCCTCTACACTGTTTGTATCCAATGGTGGATCCCCCTGCTCACAGAAACCACCGATGCCCAATCTTGTATTGCAGGTCCTCCAGGCACTAGTAAAAATCTACTTTCCAATCCCTCACCTGTTCAATAACCAATTTTTCAGTATTGTTATGGATGGAGTAAGCGTAGCTCAAACTCATGTGTTGAAATCTAACCCTCAATGAGATTGTACTAGGTGAAGGGACTCTGCGGGGGATTAGGCCGTGAGGGTAAAGCCCTTGTGAATGATTAGAGGCCTTATAAAAAAAACAAAAAAAAAGCTCCAGAGATATAACTAGCTCTGCTCTCTAACACATGAAGAAGGTCTGAGGAGACAGCACTCTGTAATCTTCAAGGGTCTGGATGCCATGGTTCTAAACTTCCACCCTCCGGGATCATCAGCAGGATAGTTTTGTGTCAACTTGTCACAAAGTAGAGTTATCTGAGAGGAGAGAACCTCAATTAGAAAATGCTTTCATAAATGGGGCTGTAGGCAAGCCTGTTGGGCATTTTTTAAATCAGTGATTGAGTGGGGAGGACTCAGCCCACTGTGGGTGGGGCCATCCCTGGGCTGGTGGTCCTGGGTTCTGTAAGAAAGCAGGCTGAGCGAGCCATGAGGAGCAAGCCAATAAGCAGCGCTCCTCCAAGGCTTCTGTACCAGCTCCTGCCTCCAGGTTCCTGCCCTGTTTGAGTTCCTGTCCTGACACCCTCCCATGAAGAACAGTGACATGGAAGTGACAGTCAAATAAACTTTCCTTCCCAACTTGCTCTTGGTCATGGCATTTCATCTACGCCATAGTAACCCTGACTTAGACAATTGTGACATACAAATATGTGTTGCTGCTAAGCCGCCTGGTCTTTATGCCAGGAGCTCAAATAAAAAACAAGCACCTCTTTTGACTTCCATGCTGCTGGATATGCCACCCGTTTTGATTCCCAAGATGCCCTGTCTCCAGTTCCCTAACAGAAACCCTGGCCACATTCCCTGGCCTTCAAGTTGTGTCTCATCCCATCTGATCTGTGAGGACATGGGCTGCCTGTCTGGAGCCCTCTGCACTTCGACTGTTCATGCTTTGCTGGGCCTGCTACATATGCCTTCTGTCCTTTTACTTCCTTGATGTCTTATGTACTCAGCTAGAAAGGGGTCCATGTCTAAGACAGTACAACACTGCAGTTGGTAGTCAGTACATAGTTGATGATGGAATTTACTGGAAACATACACCTACTAAAAAGAAATTCTTGTGTGTTGGCCCTTGCGAGAGGACAGAAGTCCTCTAGGCATATTTAGTGCCTAGCACCTAGAGCCTGAACCTGGCAAGACCAGGCCCCTTGGTGACTGGTATGTTCTTTACCATAGGCTCGCCCACCCTGGGCAATTCACATTTGCAGCCCATGTCTCAACAATGTAGACTACCAAGAAAGGTGGTATACAAGTCAATACAGAAAGCTATTCTAGTCCCTCCAGGCATGTGGTGTAATCAGAGCACAACTTGTGATGTTGTCATGTCACCCAAAATGGGGGTTCTAGTGACCTTTTCTAAGGAATTCCACCACCAGATACTTCTATTTTCTAATTCTACTCCTCTCTCACCTCCCCATACTTTATCTAGTAGCACCATTGTGGGACCAAACATGCCAGCATTATACCAGTTTCTAATAAGTGATCCACTGTCAGCTGCACCTCCAAAGCAAAGCCAGCTCGACTCACCTGCTCCCCAGATCTAAGACACCGCCATCCCTCTCCTGGACAATGCCTATAGACCCTGTGCTAATCTCCTAGCTTCCTTCTATAGCAGGACATTTTGGATAAGTTTTTTGTCCTGTGCAGCCTTCCTTATAAGTGGATGCCGCTTGGACTTCTGGGAACTTTGCTTAGAACATAAAGGAGGCAGTGGCCAGTTGGCAGTTGGCAGTTGGTGGGATGGTTTGAAAGATATTAGTTCAGTTCAGCTAGTTCTCTCTGCAGTTCCTGTTACTCAAGCTAAGATAGCAAAAAGAGCAGTAAATTTTCCTTCCTTCCTTCCTTCCTTCCTTCCTTCCTTCCTTCCTTCCTTCCTTCCTTCCTTCTTTCCTTCCTTCCTTCCTTCCTTTCTTTTTTTCTTTCTATGTTTAAAGGCCACCTGCAAGAATGGGGAAGATTTCTCTTTTTCCTTTCTATCTTTTTAGAGCTAAAAGGTTAAAAAACAAACAACAAAAAAAAAAAAAAAACTGGCACAGTGGGAATCGGTTACAAGTTAGGAGTCTTTCTCAGTAGCAAGAGATCTGGCTTCAGGATTCAGTTACATCCTCCACTTGATTTCTAATCCCTCCTCCGCCAGAGACTACCTTCAGGGTCTTTAAAATAAATTAATTAATTAATTAATAATAATAATAATAATAATAAAATACCTTCCATGTTTCAAACCAATGGCTTCCACCATTGGAATAAAATCCCAATGCCTTTCCCTGTAATGCCTTTCCCTGTGCTCGGCAGGCCCAGTGAGGTCTCATGAATGTCCCCTTGCTCCACATCCTGACAGTACCCTGTGCATATATGATTCTACTTCTGTC
This sequence comes from Cricetomys ansorgei, assembly GCA_026225945.1. Lineage (NCBI taxonomy): Eukaryota > Metazoa > Chordata > Mammalia > Rodentia > Nesomyidae > Cricetomys > Cricetomys ansorgei. The sequence continues at coordinate 18,651 of JAMJFZ010002749.1, forward strand.
TGTTTTGTTTCTTAAATAAGCCTAAGGACCTTGGCCTTCATTATTCATGTCCTAGAACTATTTTGATCTTCATTATTAAATCCTTACTAGAGAGAAACTTCTACAGAGAAGAAGACTTTTGTCCTGTTCCATGTGTTACCTTTAGTACCCGTTGTGGTACCTGGCACACAGTGAGGATTCAGATCACTTGCTAAGGTAGTATAACTCCCTTCTCCTCGAGGATGGACTGCTTATAGCAACCTCTTTCCAAAGAGCACAGCATGGAAAGACTGGGGAGAAACCTGAGAAACTACCTATTTAGGAAACCAAAGACAACATCCATCCCCTGTGTGTAGCCCTGCTGTGTTATGAGAGCAACATTTTACCTCCTATGGTCTTCCTCCCCCAAATACACAATTTCAGTCTAATTGTGAGAATAAAAACATATAAGCACCATATAAACTCTAGCTGAGGGACAAACAGCAGACCAATATTTGAAACTACCAAGGTCTATACTATCCAGGAAAGTCCAAGAAAGTGCCAGTACCAGCTGGAGTTTAAGGAGAGATACCATGATGGGCTACGGTACCCGTGGGAAGTTGTGGGATAGAAAAAGGACATGAGGGGGAAATTAAGAAAATGCAAGTGAAATGCAGCATGTAGATAACCACAGCCTATCAATATCGGTTCATTAATTGTGACAAATGTACCCTATTAACGTAAGACGCTAATGGTAGGGAAATCGGATCTGAGGAACACTCAGTACCACTTCATAATAGTACTACAAATCAAGGCTGTCCTCCAGTCAAAGGTTTATTTCCAAAACACATTTGTTCAGTGAACGAACGGCAGCAATAAACACTGCACAGATATTTTTGTGTGCTTTATGAGAAGTTTTCGAGCAAACGGTCCAGCTCCTGAAGTCTGTTAAACATTGTTTGGGGCAGATCGTTTGCATGATCTCTTTGTTAACAACACACTTGAACCTCTGTAACGGCAGCTTCAGCCTACCCCCTAACTGAACCACCAGTGGCTAAATGAGAGCTTGGGTCAAGGACAAAAATAACAAAGCCTGCCCTCTATGATGATGAGTCACTGTTTCCCGTGCTCTCAAGCCCATCAGCCACGAGCACGCTGCCAAAGGCCCACCACGCACCTGAGCCCAGGCGGGACTTCTCCGCCAGCTTCTGTCGTAGCTGAGCAGATGCAAGACTCTCTTCTAGGGTCCAATGTTGCAGACTACAGATAGCACAGGTGCTTAGAAAAGCCAGATTGTGAGAACCAGAGCAGTCAAGGAAGACTTCCTGTAGGAAGAGCAAGGCTGGGAAACAGGACCTGGAGAGGGAGCCTGAGGAGAACACTCTAGGAAGTCCTGAGTTCAGGCTGCAGGGAGTGGTCTAATTAGAGCTGTGGGGTCGCCCAGACGGCAGGGGAGGAGGGATTAGGTTAGGGCCAGAGGGCTTTCACACCTCAAATCACTTCTCCATTCTTCCTTTCCATATGCTGCTGGTGTTCTGGTCCCTCCCCTAGGGCCTGTAAGCCTCTAAGGACAAGGTGCTCTCTGCCTCATCTCAGCCTGTGCCACGGAGCCCTGCACTAGCTCAAAGCTGGGGGATGGAGACCGGAGGGAGTTTAGGCACCAGACTATAACCTAAGACTTTACCCTTCACACAATAGGAAGGCCTGCAAGGTTTGCAGGAAGACCTGCAGTCACTCTCCTCACCTGTTCCCTGGTTTGTTTTCTTCATTTACCTTCCCAGACTTCCTTGTCATCTGTGTCCCTGTTTCCTGTCTGTCACCTCTCAGTCACTTGGCAAACATTAGCTGATTACCTGCTATGTGCCTGGTGTGTCGAAGGAGCTGGGGATACACAACAGGGGCAGAACTCTCTGCACTCCTGGAGCTGATAGGCTGAGAAGGTAGAATATACAGGACCTCAACAAGGGATGAGTGCTCTGGGAGAAAAGGGAAGGCGTTCAAGGGAATGACCTGTCATTTTAGTGCTGTCAAGGAAAACTTCCTTCCAGTAGCTGAAGGAGATGGGGCTGAGAATGTTTTCATTTGTGCTCACTGATGGTGGCACAAAAGAATTAATGAAGGAGGGTGTTGGAAAAGTTAATCTGTTGTTCTTTCTTTTCTCCTCCCTCCCTTTCTCCCTCCCTCCCTCCCTCCCTCCCTCCCTTCTCTTCCTTCCTTCTTTCCTTTTTTTCTCTTTCTTTTCCAGGTCAAACCCAGGACTTAGGGTATGTTAGGCAAGCACTCCATAAGCCCCATCATCAGTTCTAATTCATTTAATTCATTCAAACCTTTCGGTTTGAGCTAATTGTAAATTCATACACCGTTAGAAGAAATAATGCCCTTTATTCCGTTTCCCCAGGCGGTGACAGCTCACACGCTGTGGCACAATATCAAAACCAGGAAGTGGACACCGTTGTACTCCACCGAGGTGTTCGGGTTTCATCCACTTTATTGCCCTTACTCAAGCACGTGAACTGAACGTCCAGGGCTGGCCCAGTAAGTTCTAGGCAATTTTAATGCCCAAGCTAAGGGGTCAGGTGAAAAGCAGGTGAAGCGGTCAGCATGTCTGCGCTCCACATATCTGGGCAAGCATCTTGAGAAGGCAGCCATGCTCATCCCTATCTAAGGTATGTGAAAGCTCAGTAAATACTGCAAGTCCCCACAGCTGATGGGCAGAGAAACCCGCCTCCAACCCGGCTGTTCTTCGGCTCTTCCTGAAGCCGAGAATGTGCAGGATGGACAAGGAAAACCGCAGAGGACTTAGAGAAGAAGGGCAAAGATAGGTTCCAGGAGACACTGCAGGGGTGAGGAGTGAGGAGAGAGCCCCTAAGGCTGCTTCTGGGGTTCTGAGTTGGTATCCCTGGGAAGCCCAAAGAGAATCGGAGGGACCTGAAGAGGAGGCGAAGCTCCAATTTAGCTATAAGTTCTATTTCATAAGCAATCATGAACACATCGTACCCCTGGACTTCATATTCCTCACATGAAGGCTGGAGGTGACCCCTCATTCCAATCACTGCTATCATGTCAACGTCTATATGTGCCACCCTCCAATCTATATGTTGAACCTCATCTCCAATGAGTAACCTTAGGAGATAAGGTCTGAGATGTGCGTGGGGATGGGGAAAGGGCCTTTATAAGGGATAAAGAGACCTGAGTTCTCCATACCACATGAACACAGTGGAAAGGTGCATCTGTAGACCAGGAAGCCACACCTCACCGAGCATGACGGATGCTGACACCTCTGTCTGGGGCTTCCCAGCTTCCAGAACAGACAGAGAGACATTTCTGTTGTTTCTGAGCTATCCAGCCTGAGTCATTCCATTAGAGCAGCACAAACAGACTTAAACAAACACACAGGGTTGTACGCAACAAAGAAGAGAAGGAGAAATAATTCTTTACAAAGCACAAATGCTAGACCAACTGCCAAAACCAAATAGAAGGAACCCAAGCCGACGGCTCGGCCTGTCTGCTGTCTATGACTAGGATGCCTGGCTGCCTTGCCTGGGATTGAAAACACAGAATTTAGGTCAGCACACATAGAGGCTCTGGCTCTGTTTATAAGAAACAGAGAGTGTGTGTTCCTATTAAACGCCTTTGAATCCCAGTGAGAGTGGGAGACCCAGGGCTGTTTACAGCTTTGGATATTTACTTTTCTCATATACAAATCAGCTTGGGTGCCGTCAGAGCTGACGCCACCTCACACTGCCGCCCTCTGACGTCCTGGCTCCTCCCAATGGCCCACACATGGTTTGAATTTATTGGTTTTAGCAGATTTCATTTATATTGTGTGAGGATCGTGGAATGACCAGCAAACAGAAGCTCTGATCCATGCCCTGGAAAAACACAGAAGCACGAGGAAGAAGGCTGTCGGGGAGGGCTGGGAAGATCCCTGCCATGCAAGAAGCTGCTCCGGCTTACAGGGTGGGCCACTGTGGAAACAAGGAACAGGTGAGATGTCACTGTCTAAGTGGCCCCACCAGGAGATGGTCAGAGCATGAGAGAGGGAGAAGGCTTTCAGTGGCTAGAGCCACCCTAAGCCCAAACACCTGGGTGCTACAATAGAGCATGCAGGTGACTGTTGAGATTCTTGACTTCCAGAGCTGAACATCTGGAACCTCAGGAGTGGTGATGAGGGCAAGGTGGAGGAATTGGGAGCGTTCTGCTCTTTCACTCACATATGCAGGAGATGATATGGAGATGTGGCTGCTAATTTTACACATTACTCCTGAGTATGTGCTCATAGTCAAAGCCCAGAGGGAACGCTAGGTCACTAGAGGAAGTTCCTATCCACAACTCCAGTCCAATGGAGAAGTCAGGACATCAACACATCACAGACAAAATACAAAATGCCACTCTCCACTGGGGTCAGAGCCGACGGAGGAAGTGGCTTTGCAGCAGGGGTGCGGTTTCGGGTTTACCAACCTTACACCACTGAAGAGGCTCAGCTAAAGGCAAGCCTGCCCTGTTACACACTATCGGATCCGTAACCAGTGTGGATCCGTAACCAGTGTGTTTCCTCTGTGTGGACGGCAGGCCCTTCCCTGTCTCACCGCTGCTCAGGCAGCATTCAAGAACCAGGGCTCAGCCTACTCCTACTTTGAATAGGTGACACCCTCCCACCCCCCCACCCCTCCCCCCTCCCCGCCGACCTGCTGTCAAACAAATCCTGTGAAGTTCAGGGACATGTGATCCCCTGCAACTATGTTAGAAATGGTGGTCAGAATGTCAGGCTTTCTCCAAAAGACCCTATAGTGAATACGCTTAGCTGGACTCATTCAGACACTAGCCTGCTGCTGGTTTGCCCACCTAAGGGCAAACATGTGATGTGTTTCAGAAGCTGGGATCCCCACTCTGGGCACATCCTGGATTCAATGGGCCAAGGCAATAGAACCTCACAGCACCTCAGGTGAACCTCAAGTGAAATGGCTTAGGAATGTGCAGGCAAGCCTGGGTGAGGTATTCCAGTCTGAGCTCCATGAATAAACGCACCAGCGAGGCAGAAGAAATCCGGAACTGCAGAACATGACAGTAGGTACAATGCTCCTGCCAATGGAACCAAGCCGAAGCCCAAGCTTCTTAGCATGGTTGCCAGGCCTCCAGTGTGGCCACCTGCATCTCTGTATCTGTGGCTCCCTGTGGCTCCCACCAGAGAGACTTCTCCATGATGAGTACTGACATTCTCTCAATCTGGATTAGCATTACCACCGCCACCTCAACCCATACCTGCAGCTGCTTCTGGACCTGGAGATGGCCACTGGCCCTTCAGTGCTGAGCTTAGGTGGTCTCAGACTAAAGCCAAGTCAAGCATTGGTGTGTATGTGTGTGTCGGGGCAGGGAGTGACGGGGGGGGGGGGGGGTCTGTGTGCAATGGAGAATCTGCAGCCACAAAGACCTCCTGGGTAACAGGGATACAGGCTCAGCCCTTTCCGAAGCAGCCATAGGACCTCTAGATGGCTCGAGCCTTAGTCGAGCTCCTGCCACGTGCCCATGGCACTTAATAGTGACAGAGCGGTGGGAAGCAGCATTCTGTGCGTCTACTTCGGCAGCTCAGAGAGAGTCCTCAGGGCGGCACTCTGTCGAGGTTCCTGACTCCCGTGCCACGCAGCGCCTCAGGGCAGCATCCTAGCCTCCACACCACAGGTACTATGGATGTGTAGACTCCATGTCCTCCGCTCTCTCTCTGTGAGGGCACCTGCCATCCTTTGCCTGTAAGGTTTAGCCTCTGTTCTTAGTCTCCTCACCCAGCTGCTGGCAAACAGGCTCCCTCACTCTCTCCCCGTCAGACTGCGAGCTTCCTCAGGATGGAACTCAGCAGTCTCTCAACCCTCTGTCACTTCTTACTTGTCATACTTTGAGGCTCAGAAGAGCCTCCCCCTACTCTCCCCTTCTGGAGCAGGTCCCCTCTTCCCATGAGACGCAGAGGAGGAAGGCACAGGCTTCACAACCAGGCTCATATGGTTTCGATTCCAGACCCTCGTTGATTTGCCGTGTGACTCCAGACGTGTGAACTACCTCTCTGAGCCTTCCATATGACCAATGAAGTGGGATTAAATCTACCTGAAGTCTACTTTAAGGATGAAGTGGGGCAATGCGTGTAGACAACTCGGGATTATTCTTCACACCTCTATTTCATATCAACTCCTCACCTCTCCACCAGTCCCACAATCATCCTGAACCCCCAGAGCCTGGAATTTAATCTAGCGCAGGGCAATTCCTAGGAGTGCCTGCCAAGCAAGAGTATGTATAAATAAATAATAATAAATAAATAAATAGTCGAAACATTTTTTTTTTTTTAATAACTAATCCTGCTGACTAAGTGTTTCCAGGATACTTCTCTTTAGGAAAAAGCAAAGAAGGAAACCACACATGGCTGAGCATTGCTAAAAGCACAGAGCTCTTGCTAACAACGTTCCACCAGACTCCATCCCCAACCCTCCCAGGACTCTGAGAGTTGATGCTGTTTCCTAACACCCACTTGTCTAAGCAGTGGAGATAAAGGATGATTAGACAGGAAAGAGTGCCCTCCCCCATCACCCCTATAACCCACGACTCGGTGGAACCTCCAGCCTGAACTTCTCAAAACCTCCTTTCTGTCTGTCCCTGTCCTGGGAAACAACTGGAGACCAGGCAAGGCTAAGCAGGAATGGAGTTGGTCAGATCCTACATGCCACAGATGGTCATGAGGTGGTCGGGGATGGTCTGGGTGGTCGGACCATATCAGGCTGACCAACCAGACACAGCGTGTGAGCACAGGAGACTAATGTCCTCAGTTTAGGATGGGCTTTCCAGCCTCAGTACACAGGCAGCCTAATACCACGCAAACCAGTAGTTCTAACTAAAATGACTGCCAATACTCTCAGCTTACAGGCATCATTGGGACCTTACCTCCGTGGAGGTCAGGTGAGACCCAAGGTTCTCACCCAGTCCATGGACTTTCTTATTAAAGTCCATTTTTTTGTTAAAGGCATCAAAACATTTAAGCTTAGCTAGGCAGTGGTGGTACTTCCAGCTCTCCGGAGGCAGAGTCAGGTGGATCTCTGTGAGTTCGAGGCCAGCCTAGTCTACAGAGCAAGTTCCAGGACAGCCAGGGCTACACAGAGAAACCCTGTCTCTAAAAACCAAAAACCCCAAGAAACAGTTAAGCCTAAATCTAGGTGTCCTCATTTGTCTAAAATTATTTATTCTCAATTTCCTTTAAAATGGGGAGGTAATGCCTCCCAGGACTGTGTTGGGATCGACTGATAAGCTTGAGGCCTAGCGCATACTCGAGAGTGACTCAGAGGGGTGATCTTGAGAGCTAGAGACAAAAGGGCAAAGATAAAGCAGGGGGTGGGGGTGGGGAGGACTTTTTTATGCCTGCTTTCTACATTTTCCCACCCTGGCACCTTCGTTTAACTGGCACCTTCTCCCTGGACCACACTTTCCATTCCCATTTCTAAAAGCACTTCAAAGCCACCCCCACCAAGAAGTTGGCATTCCTTTCTCACCACCCTCCCAGCAAAACTATTCTGATGGAAGCCAAGAACATAAAATCAACCTCCAAGACCAGCAGCTGGCCTCAGCATGGGGACTCTACGGCTAGGTCAACTAAACATCCCAGTCAAGATCAAGCACAATGGCCGAGTGTTGTGTCTGGAGGTGTCCCAAAGTATATCAGTTTACCCAACCCATGACCAACCCACAGCTCTTCAAGCAGCACGTGGAGCCCGGAGCTCAAAAGAGGACACAGTCCCCTGGATGCCACAGCCACACTGCTGGAGACCAGGAGACACACCCATGGTCCCAACACCTGGTCCCAGAGACTGGAAAACAAATCCGATACCATTTCTGAACTCGGTAACCACATGGGGGGTAGGGAAGCGGCGAGGGGGAAGAGTCTGGGGTGATGTCCTAGCTGTGTTAGGACAGGAGGCAAAGCTCTAGAGACTGCATGCAACCGGGACATAAATCGTTGGAAAGATCACTGACAAGTAAACTTTTGTCACTTCTCAAACTTAAGGCCAACTAGCTCAAAGAAAGGAACTGTCTGGGAAATGAGGCTTTTAAAAAAAGGCTTTTAAAATGAGGCCTTCTTCACTGTTTCTTTATTTCTAAATGGGTCTTTCAAATGGGACCCAACGTTTCGATGACTAAGAGCCCCACAGGCACATTAAGTCCATGGAGATAACATACAGAAGAAAACTTTAAATACCCGTGATAGGAAGGGCAGAGGGACTGGATAGGGGCTCTAGGGTGTGGCCTTTATCTCCAGAGATTTTGGGCAGGGCGGTCCTCTGCCCTCCTGTGGAATGGATCGCAGAGATACCTCCTGGCTCCTGGAGGTGTTCTGCAGTCAGGAGGAGGGGGAGGTGCAGTGCATGCTGTGTCCCCAAACCTCGTTGCAGCCTTTTTTCCTGGCTTCTCTCCACCTGGAAAAGGAAGCACCCCCATGTACGTACACACACACACACACACACACACACACACACACACACACACACACATCAGTGCAGGTGTTCTTAATGTCCACCTCTAGCACATGCCATGTGTATCAGGTGCACAGTAGGAGCTAGAAATATTTTCTGGAAGAACTGTACACTGATTACGATTTTATGAATGAAAAATAAAATACTATCCTACGGTGCTTTAGACCAGTCGGTCCTCGCAGCGATACCATGCCGTTGACAGATGAGACAACCAAGACAAAGAGAGTTTGTGTAACTTTCCTGGGGTTATTTGTGGCCCTAATAAGCACATCAAACGCTTCTCAATGAAGGGGGCTCCCGAACTGAACCTACCCCAGGGTGTGTGAGTGAATTTTAGTAGGAATGGATTAGGGGTTCTGAAGGTAAAATCTGATCAGGCTGCTGAGGGTGAGGGAGAACCGCAAAGCACTCAAGTTCACAGGTCACGCCAAGTGGACAGGAAACTTCCGATGCTCCTATCTGCCCTTCTTGACCCAGTGGGTAGGCAAGAGAGGAGCCTGGGAGAAAAAAGGTGAGCAAGCCTGGGTGTACTTGGGACAGAGAGATGTAATGTGCACTGCCTGCAGGACAGGGGATCCTGGTGAGGTGCCAGCAGGTTCCCCTGGGACCGTAAGGAGGAACACAGCTCCAAGAGCAGGTGCAGAGCAGGCCAAGGCTGTCCTGAAGAGATAGCCCTGGAGCCTAGACATTTATGGGCCTCCTCTGATGACTTCCTGGTTCTCTTCAAGGGTTAGCCAGGCATTCAGAGTGGACCAAATACAACTTATGCATCAGTCCTTTCAAAACACTATGCCAATAGGCAGTCACATTGTTGCACCTAAACCCAAACTACTAAACTGTCATCAGATGATGTTATGCCATACATAACCTGGTGACCAAGGGTAAGTCTTTCTATGAAGCAGCATTTGTTTGAAGAGCCCAGGCTTTTCACGAGGACAACCCATTCAGGTGAGAAGGAGGTAGCCAGATGATAAAAACTGGGAAGGGGCCCTCAGGTAGCAGGGAGAACAGAAGATGGTATGTGGGGCCATGGCCAGGACTGTAGTGAAGGGAGGGGAGAGAGAGCCCGTACAATTCAGCGTCCCTGGAACCTCCAAACTGAGAGGGTCACGGAAGGACAAAATTAGGTGTTTAGACACGAAAAAGACATTGTGGAGAGATGAGCCTGGAGAGGCTCTGGCACTTCTAGTATAAAGCAGGGGGCATGCGTGTTTTGACCACAAATGGCAAATAGAGAAAAATGACAAAATGAACTAGGATAGAGAGGGATGAATCCCTCTCAGAGGGATTCATGGGTGCCAGGGACAGAGGGCACTGGGGACGTTTCAGGTAGAAAGTCTGAGACACAGAAGCTAGCACAGCCTCACCTTTTAGCTAGTGTAGCCAGCACCCAGCCACAGGCCACCCCACAGAGGCGGTATTCCTACCTGGAACATAACTTGGCTCAGCTCTGCAATCACTTGTGAGTACATGTTGAGCTGGGTTAGAATCAGGAAAGAGAGTCTGCCCGAGTAATAAAGTCAAATATAGAAGTGCAGAAAGAATGTCATAAAATTCCATAAAGAATTCCACGGAGGGAAGCACTACATGTGGCCTGGTCATAAAAGAAATCTCTGGGCGAAGTCTTCAGCAGTTCATTCCTGATAGCATTCTGGGAAGGCTTCCTGGAGGAGGTCTAGCTTTGAGCGGAGCCTGGAAAATCAAGGGATTCAGAAGGAGAAAAGGAGGAAATTCCTGGAGAGGGAGGGGGCCCAGCAGAAGCCACTGTGTTTCCAAGCTCGGGGCAGGATATACTGCACAGATTTAAAAGCCTGCGGATCCTGGAGGAGCAGCCTGGCGAGACAGCTTGGCAGCCACGAAGCAGAGCTGAAGGCTGGGCCACCGGCTGCCTGTGGATTAAGTGGGTGGACAGAGAGCCAGCGATGGGAGATAAAAGGGAGTGAAGTGGATAATATTTAGAAGCAAATTCAAGGGGGAAAGAACGTCAGCCGTCAGGCTGGCAGCTGCGGTGCTTGCCAGGGTTCTTCAGTTTCCTCCCTAGGAAAGCTGCTCTACCAGGCAACCTCTTTCTGGCTTTGAGAGGAGTCCAAATGGGAACTATTAACAAAGGCACGCGCACAGTTTTATCTCCATCAGAAAGCGCTTTGGCGGTAAGGAAGGCTTTCTCTCAGGCCACAGAGTGGAGAGCGGCTCCGGGGGGAAGGAGATCAGACGCGCTCGCAGATGGGGCTTCTTGGAATTCTTGAGAAATGGCCCCTTCCAACTCCAAGATTTTAGAAGTCTGTGTTGATGAGCTGAAAATGCTTCAAAGCTAAGAGGCTAGGGTTTCATGACGTGAAGATTCTTCCGGTCCAAAAATGTCTCAGAGCTGAAGGTTCTAAGATTTCACCCGTCTTTGGTTCTCTGAGCCTCAGCGTTGGGCTCTCGGGTAGAGAAGTCCTGAGCATGGAAGTTTTGCCTTGAGTTTCTGATTCAAGCTTCAAGATCTCCAGCTTGTGGGACTCACTGTCCTTTGATGGAAGTACCTAAGCTGTCCTATGTTTCTGCTCCTGAGTCTGACACCTGAACATCAGGCCCCCATTCATACAAGACACAGATATCAAGCAGATCACAGAGATGAGACAGACGGAGAATCCAGCTGCGTCTTTTTTGCAAACTGCCACAAGGACCCAGAAATAATCCATGCAAATATGAGGCAGGGTAACCAGAGGAAACACTTCACCCTGTGACAGACATTTCCAGAATAGCTCCTGGCCACAGGGCTGTGGGTGGGAGGCCTGGTGGGGGTGGGCTGTTGAAATATAGAAAACCCTGCTCTCCAGGCTTGGTTCTAGAACTGCAAGAAGCTACCTGGGACAGCCTATGCTGAATCCACCCTCGACCAAGAATATAAGCGAGAAGACAGTTTGCATGGTCCAAGGTCCACCCAGAGTATCCAGCTTCCATGGGGTGATGTTTGTTCCCACCACCCTAAGGGGAGTGCTCAGGTCTCCCAAAAGCCAGCTAAAGGGCCCACACTGTGGACTGCAAGGTTGCCTTCCCAGAAGCCCAGGAAGGGGCCCAGCCCTCAAGAACAGGCCTCCTCTGAGAATCTGGGAAATGTGACTGGGTCTGACAGCTTCAGACATGTGACAGGGGGCAGAAAGAAGAACAGGGTCTCATGAAGAGTGAAGAACCAGGACATAGGAATCACTAATATTCAGATACTCTGGGGCTGAGTTTCCACTCTGTAAAACAGATCTAGTAGCATCCACCTCTCAGGGTACAAAAGCAATGCATACTCTTAGGTAATGAGCGCTCAGTAAGAATCTATGCCATTCATTCCCAGGTCTCTGGCCCAGATCCTGCACTGTACTGCACTGTGACTGCTCTGGTTAATGAGTGAAAAAGTGAAGGAGGGAACCTTAATGAAGGAGAGGATCAAGCCTGGGCAGGGATCCAGCAAGTTATGCCACAACAGGCTGAGAGGCTTTCTCGGCTCTATAGACTAACAGCAGCATCCCCCATCCCTAACCCCTAGAACCAACCTGCTTCCTGACAGGTAGGCATTGGCCATACTTGGTCAAGGACAAGCCTGCCAAAGATGGATAAGTCAGGCTTAAAGTTGTGGTGTGGGTTGGCTCAGATCCTCCACGGTATAGGGCCAGACATGAGAATTACAGAAGGCAGAACTAGATGGCACTGGAAAATGCCTAGCCCAATACTTTCATGGAACATAGGAGACAACTTAGGCCCTCGAGACTAGTCTGAAGTCATTGGCAAGGTAGAAATGAGGTGCTTGCTTTGAATCTGAACTCCCCATGCTATATATCGAATGGCTGTGTCTGTCCAAAATTCAGATGCTGACATCTTACCACCCCCCCGAAGTGATCGCTTAAGAGCTGGTAGGGCTCTGAGAAGAGACTAGCTCAGTGACAGAGCCTTGAGAATTACTGACCTAATAAAGAGGCCCAAGGGAACTCACTACCCTCTTGTCCCTTGTCACCATGTAAGATTTCAGAGAAGCCCCATGAGAATGAGCCTTCATCGCATACTGACTCTTCTGGTACCTTGATCTTTAACCCCTCTTTTGGAATTACCATACGATTCAATTTATAAATACTCAATACTTTAAAATTATTTTTCCTTTTGTATTTTATATTTTTATCATTATATATATATCATAGTGATATATATCATTATCTATAGCGATACATAATCAAATAATAATGATACACCACACACACATACACCTATACATGCACACATATACACATAGACATAGACATAAATGCACCAGGTGATGTCATGAACTAGGAAAAAACAAAATAAATCCATCTATTAGATGCCTCCAGAGCATGAGTTTCAGAAATGGACATCCCTGAGTCCACTGGGCCTGTCTTTGGAATCACAACCACTGACCCAACCTTTTCAAGTCTCAATGTACTGTCTTTACAATAGATATGACAATAAAGCTTTCAGCATTTCCCTGGGGACTTGAGTTAATATCCTTTGACGTTCAGTGCTGCACTCAGCAGAGACGGAGCTTCCGAGGAGGACAGTGAAGAATTTTACAAATATTTTGAACACTTTTAGCAGGCATGCTCCAAAGTTCCGGGGGGCTCAGACGCTGGCTAGCACGAGAGCATGTTGGGAAAGCACAGCAGTGAGCAGACCAGCAGGATCCTTGTTCTCTATCAAACCTGGAAGGACCACCTAACTCAGTGTTCTTAATCAGTGCCTCTGCCATACTGTGTGGGTGGGCAGAAGTAGGAGAGGGACTAAGACTCCCCAGAGGGAGTAGTGGCAACCAGTCTCAGTCCCTGGAGGCAGCAAGCAGAGATGATAAGGATCTCCAGGTCCTAAGACTATCATGAGATCTGGTTTCAAGGCGTAAACATCCCAGGCTCCCGAAAGCAGGGGCTTGCCACCGTGGCATTTTCTGTAGTAGAAGGGGTTGAATCTAGTACCTAGTGCTTCATGTGTAATGAGTACCTGTCACTGAGCCATATATCCCTAACCCTCTTTATAATTTTACATTTTGAGACAGAGTCTCACTAAGTTGCCTGGGCTTGTTATGAACTCGCTCTGGAACCCAGGTAGGTGTGAACTTGTGATGTCCTGCCTCAGTCTCCCGAGGAGCTGCGATTATGGGACTATGCCAACAGACCTAGCTCTCCACCACCCCTGCCATGGTTCAGCCTCACTTTGCTCATCCGAGGTTGGACAGTGGATATGGCCACTGGAAGAAGGGCATGCCCACTTCTCATGTAGCTCTCTTCTTTCCCCCACCCTGGAACCTACTAACCACCCCCCCCCTTGCATAGAAACCACATATAGGAAGTTCTTCAGTCATTTAGAGTCCCACAGACTGGTTCTGTTCCTTATTAGCCATGTGGCCTTGGGCAAGTCATTCAACCTTTCTTGGTGCCCACCTTAGAAAGCCATAGGGTTACAAGGAGAATTCAATGAAATGGAAACGCGTGCGGAGCTTCCTGCTGGGTGCCCGGCACGTGCAATTGATTAGAACGGTCCTATGGAATGTCAGGGCTGGAAGGGGCTTGAATGATGACCTCATCCTGGTGTCTCATTTCACAGGGAGAGTGAACTGAGCCCAAGGAGAGGAACTGACTTGCCCAAGGTCACATGGTAAAATCTTGGTGGTACTGAATCTAACACCTTGATTTTAGTTTTGAAATCAAAGGTCACAGCATGCCAGTTAGACCTGCTTGCTCTTCCTGCAAGATGAACAGTCGCCAGCTTTCCAAGGCTCCCCTGTCCTCCTGTCCCAGAAGTACAATTACAATTTCAATTTTCTTTCTCCACTTAGCAAGCAAAAATGCATATTTCTACCCAGAAAAAAAACACACACATACACATAAAATACTTCAAAACACCAAAACTGGAACTAAAACTAGGCCTTAGCATAAAAGCAGTCCTTTAAGCCTTTCCTTCATCTTCCTCGCTCAAGGCCCACCCTCTACCCCCCCACCCCCATTTTGCAATAACAGTAATGCTTCGAGGAAAGAAAAAATAAAAATCTGATGCACATAACAGATATTTCAGTACAATAATGCATCACAGATGTTCCTATCAAACTGTGCATGCATGCATACAATTTTACTGAGAAGGCTGTTGCATTTCTGACTTTCAGGTTGGGGATCCCTAACGACCCCTCTGCCCAGGTCCTGGATTCCCACCCTTCCCAGTTAGCCTACAGTTGCCCAGGAGGATGAAGGAGAGGTTTCATCACCTCCCTCCAAAATGATATCAGGACAAATTGGTGCCGTCAGGCTCTCGGGCAGGTGGTGAAGGGCGGTGTAGATTAGGAAACGAGAGGACTCCTGTTTTCTTTTGCCTGAGACTTCTTTTCTACAGCCCTTTCAGGAAGCTGGACCTAAGAACAATTTCAAGAGCGGGCCCAGGCTGGTGGTGGGGTGGGAGTGTTTTTGCAACAGAAACTGGAGTCTGTTTGATCTTCAAACATGGGCTTTGGAGATTGTCAGCGGGCTCCTTGCTGGCCGATGAACGGCTCTCAGTAACTTTTCCTAAAACATAAGCTCACACACTTCGCAGCAAATGTTTTCAACCCACCAGAGCCGTCATTTGGTTGAACAACAGACTCCTGAAGAAAGATAGTTTTGTTGTTTTAAGAGAGACAGATTAAGGCCAGGGACTGTTTAACTAGAAAGCTCCAATGCTCTCTTCGGCCCCCAGTCAGGTTCCTCTGTGGTTGGTACAAAGAAGGTGTGGATAGTGATAGTGGATACCCCACCTCCCAAACCTCAAATAGTTATCTATGAAGGGCAACCACCAGGACTACGGGCAGAGGGGTCTCCCACAAAACTGCCTCCAAAAATGAGATGGGCAGTGAGTGCTGGGGCCCCCTCCACCACAGAAAATATCAGCTCACAAGGCTGGCAAGGGGAAAGTCACTTCAGAAGCAGAGAGCCGCTCTGTTCAGAGAGCTCCGCGCTGGGGCAGAGAATACACAGGATTTTCCCCGTGGAGATGGAGGCAGGCGTAGTCAGAACCCTGCGGGGCGTGACTAACTGCCCCAATATTCCTGCCACTGGGCCCTCTGGGTAAGGACTCCACAATTATGGGAGAGCCAGCAGGAGAACTCACAAACCCGCCTTTCATTTGGCCGGCAAATCAATCTGGCTTCTTACCTCCCTGGGGACAATATTGCATTTCCCCTGGAAAAACAAAGGCCAGAGATCTCGGAAGGGGGATCAGCTTCAGCAGCAGTCTCCCTGGTGAGGAGCCTGCCACATCTCTGGAGCAATTGGGTATAATTCCAGGGATAGAGTCCGGGGTCCAATCATTTTATGAGTCTATCTTCTTAATGATGAGTATGCATGTTCGAAGGCCGAGGCCACACTTCACTTAGAGCACCGACCCAGACCCTGCATTGGGGCCTCCTTGTAGGAGCCACAAGCAGGGAGCTCCCATCTTGGGTTAACTGCCCTGTTCTCAAGGCACAGATGGGAACTTGTTGTTCCCAGGGCCTCAGAGTTGAGTTTGGGACCATGAGTTTCGAATACCTCTGCCCAGGGAGACTGCCTTTTAATGACATTTTGCTGGATCAGGTCTCTGACAGCCAGAGTCTTTAAACCTCTTAAGGTCCTCTCTTCTCCCCTATTCCCCAGGTTCAGAAACCAGAACTGTCAACCTTAAGCAAGCACATTTCTTTGAAATTATTAACCCCCTAACTCTGCTTGCTGACTGGAAGCTCCCTCAATCTTATCGAGGCAGCCCCAGAGTCACAGAGATTAGCAAAGGCCAGTAGAACTGTGCAGAACTTAGTGTTAATCAGCAAACCAGTGCTCAGGAGTCCACAAAACACTCTCTGCCAGCACAGCCTAGGCACCATACTCTCCGTGTCTGTGTTGTTTCTATACAGACACACCCACCGGTGTTATGTCCAAACACAGCCCCAGGACAGCCTTGTGCTCTGAAGCCCCTAGGGCCCAGGGAAGCCTGCTGCAAATGGGCAACTCCCTCTTTCTGTTTCGGATCACTCTGATGCTCCCAGGGAAATTCTTTCTGCTCAGGCAAGCACAGCAGGTGGAGAGTGGATATCCCCAACAGGGAACCACTGAAATGGAAAGAAACACCCAAACTCTGGCACGTAGTAGTTTTGCCTGACCCCAACAGAGCAGCCCAGTACTGTTCCAGGGCCAAAGAGATGCTTTTTATTGGGGCAGGGAGTGGGGGTTGGGGCGATGGGACTGGCTTTGGCTGTCTTCTGGAGCATGACAAAGATCAGAGACCAGGAACCAATATACTGCCTAGGCTGGGATGTGGGTTCCTACCTGGGAGAAGTTGAGCCCGTTGAGAGGATGGCATTGCTCTTCAACCCGCTCCACAGCCCCAGTGCTTTTCTTCATCTTCTCGGCCTGCTGGGCCAGGTAGAGGTCTAGCACTGGCACACCTCGGGAGCGGACATCCGTTTCCGTGAGGGAGTTCACCATGAGCATCACCCACACAGGCCTCTTGCGCTCCCAGTTGCCAGCAATGGCGTTGAACAGATAGTCAGCGTACAGCCCCTTGCCCCGCTGCGCCGGGGTCATCCACGAGGGCATCATCAGCTTCACGTAGTCCAGGTGGCGCTTCAGGCGCCAGTAGAGCTCCCGGGGCAGCACGTCCTGCAGGTTCTCCCCGTGGGGCAGCAGCTGGCAGCTGGCCAGCGCGGAGATGGTGTAGGGGTCTGTTAGATCCAGCTCGAAGTAGACACGAGCGCTGGCCTGGAAGGCTGCTTTGGAATTATCAGGGATGAAGTCCCAGACTCGGGTGTAGGGAACGTGGATGGTGCCAAACAAGTAGGCCGGGGGATGGCGCCGAATAGTCCACAGGAAGGAGTTCAGGTCCCTCTGCTGCAAAGAGAGAGGAGAGGGGAGGCAGATCAGTGAGGCCAAAGGCAGCAGATCCAAGCCAGGATTGCCACAGAGAGGTGGCGAGGGTAGATGGGGCCAGAAGGCAGAGGCCCACTGGCAAGGGCTTTGCGGGCTGAAAGCTCCACATTCAAATGCTGGCTTTCCCCAATCTTAGTTGGATACGTTTGCAGTACATCATTTCATTTCCCACAGACTCGGTTTCCTCTTCTGTAAAATGGGGGTGAGAATGGTTGTTATTCGTGGGGTTCTGTTTTTCAGCCCCTACATATCTGAAGCCCTCAGAGCAGTGCCAGGCACGGAGGAAATGGGCAATGAAGAGAGGCTCTCTTTATGACTAGCTTTCACTGTGAAAGCCAAGGACTGCCACACCACCTGAGAACATTCATGCTTGGCCAAGCCAAACCTTCACCAGTGGTGTTTCATGTGGAGGCTGGGGAGAGGGGGGGGACCAAGAGTCCTGCTCTGGCAAGAAAAGAGGAAGTCATATAACTTTTAAATACAGCCATTAGAAGACACATGCCAAGAGCACTCCGAAAGCAGAACACCTATTAAAAATAGCACACCTATTTCAACAGCTACTTCCCATTCATCCGGGTGGGTAAAGTTTTCTTCTTGGAGGGCAGGTCTGGGGTGTTAGCTACTTTGCTCTGCTCACTGAGGCCATAGATGAGAAAGTGCTTTAAAACCTTGCAAAGCCAAATCAAGTCTCAATTTCTGGTTTGGGAGGAGAGGATTCCATAGAATTAATCCGAAGAAATGAGCATATTCTGGATGCTTTCCAGACTTTCCCACCAAAAAAGGTGTACCTGGTTCTCCATCTCCAGATCTGTCGTGTGTGTGTGTGTGTGTGTGTGTGTGTGTGTGTGTGTGACTTAAGCTTCCACTAGGGCTGTGTGCCTGGAGCAGGGGCACAAATACCAGGGTTGTTTTTCCAGATACCGATTAGAATTTAGAAAGAAACAGGAGCAGGGACTATCATTTCTCACAGGCAAAGCCATTTTCCATATAGGAAAGTCCCTGGAGTGACCAGTGACCACTTACAGAGTTTAGGTCAACTCGTAATGTTTTCTTACCTGATTCTGGCACAAATGCAAAGTACTAATTGTGGGTGGTGGAAACAGCACCCTGCTTTACCAACAAAATTTGCAAAGATGAATGCACAATAGACAGTGCCTACCAGCTAGCCAGCTGGTTTCTTCTGCACAAGGCAGGCTGCTGGCTGTGCACCTTGCCCATGGCCAGCCTATGCTAATAGGGCAGCACAGGGGGGATCCTGTAACAGGGTTCTGGTCTCCTGGCCTCCAGTTCAGGGTGATTGCCAATGCATCAATCTATACTTGAAGAGAAGGGCATTGGGAGGGGGGAATAAGAGATTCGGGCTGGGGGAGGAAAATTAGGAGAAGCACTAATTTACTTGACCCCTCAGGGAAATATTAGACCAACATGTTCATTCTGTCATTTCCGTTTCCCTCCTCTGGACTCTTACCCCTTTTCAGGAAACAGGGGCATTTGGGACAATAGGTGTTGGGTGGGGCCTGGGGTACAGAAGGAAAGAGGAGTGAGAATCAGCACGGGGGTGGGGGGTGCTTTAGGTCAGAAAAGGGGGCAGGGAGAGGAAGGAAAGCCTGGGCAAGGGTACAGTGTGAATGAAAGAGCAGAAAGACCGGTAGTCAGAGTGTTGAGAAGGGCAAGGGGTGTTGGGAGGATGATGTCTGAAGTAGGCAGGAAGAGACCAATGGGTAAAAGACAGGAGAGTCAGAAGCGGGCACGGAGAGGGTAAACGTCCAGCCAAGACTAAAAGTCTAGAGGAAACTGTCCGCGAGTGGAGAAGGAGCCATCTGGCTAGGCTGGGCTCAGAGCTGGAGCCCCGAAGGACAGATGCTAGGGAAGGGGGCCCGGGCTGTGCCCAGAGGGCGGAGGTGGAGCGAATGGGCTGAAGAAGACAGGTCCCAAATCATAGCCCCTCGGGCTGGAGTGCCCAGGCAGGCGGGAGAGTGGCGGGGCTGGCGCTCGCTCACCGATCCAGGCGGCCGGCACTGTCCTCCGTCAGGGGGTTGCGGACGGGCGCGGGCGGTGGCGAGGAGGGCGGCAAGCAGCGGCCCCGCCAGGGCGGCGTGCATCCTGCCCGGGCCCGCGGGACGCGGGGGACCCTCCTGGGCAGCGCCCCCTCAGCAGGGCGGGGAGCCCCCAGCTGGGCACCGAGGATCTTCTGGAGCACAGGGCTCCAGGCGCGAGATGCTGGGAGCCCGCTGGGGCGTGGCTGTGGATGTCCCTGTCGGACCTGGGGGTCCCTCTGGGGCGGGGCTCCGTCTGTTGGAAGAGGGGGATCCTCTGGGGCGGGGCCCCTCACCAGGGCGCGCAGCCGGGTTGGCCAAGCCCCGGAATTCTGCGAGCGCGCAGGGGTCCCGGAGCGCGTGGGGGTCCCGGAGCCGCGTCAGGGTCCGGGGGGTACGCGGGGCTCCTGGGCTAGTCCCGAGATCCCGGGGTGCGCGGGGGATCTCGGGTTATGCTGGGCACCCGGGGCGCGCAAAGGTCCCAGGGGTGCGCGGCGCTGCAGGGGGCGCGCGGTGGGACAAGTGCGGAAGAGGGCTCGGCGGGGCGGGGGTCGGCTCTGAGGTACCCGGCTGCCCCCGAGCCCGGCTCAGAGGGGCGGCGGGCGGCCGCGCGGCCGCTGCCCGGGCTCCGCCATGCTGCTCCGCGGCCGGGAGGGAGGGAGAGAGGAGGGCGGGAGAGCGGCGCGGAGCCGGGCCGGGCGGGGGGCTGGGGCCGCCGGGCGGGGGAGGGGAGGACCCGGCGCGGGGGGCGGGGGGCCGGGGCCGCGGCGGGCCGGGCCGGGCCGCAGGGAGTCGGAGCGAGCTCGGCGCCCGGGCGCGGCGAGGCGGGGTCTGCCGGGCATGGCAGGCGCTCGCTGGCTCCGCGCTCGCTCTCTCGCTCGCACCCTCGCACGCGCGCGGAGGGAGGCTAAGCCCGCAGCAGCCACTTCCCAACTTTCCAAACTTCCCAGCGCAACTTTTTCCTCTCCTCCCCTGCCTGCGCCTCCTCCCTCCTCCCTCTCCTTTGCCCTCGCCAGCTCCGCGCCGGGCCGCAACTCCCGAGCGCCACCGCCAGAGGGCGTCCAGCCTGGTGCTCTGCTTAGTGGACCTCTGGCTAAGAGGTGGAAGCCCAGTGGTCACAGGAGACAGATCTGGGGAGTGGGCCAGCATATCCGCGAGTCGTGGCGAGAATAAGCATCCGGCAGGACAAGGTTTGGGTAGGCACTTCGAGGTATATCGGAGAATGAGGTGGTCACTGGAGATCCAGGAAAGGTGTTTTTTTTTTTTTAATTTAACTTCGTGGCATGCTGCTGTGCCTAACACGGGCATATGTGTTCTTAAACACCCTGCAAACACTCTCTGCCTTAAAATAAAGCATGTTTAAAGAACGGGAAATAATAATTATAAAGAAAATAAATAATTATCATCAGAATTTCTTGGAAGCTTCCATTTAGCCAGTCATTCTCTCCATCTGTTCCCCTGGGTCCACATAGACTCCCTGTGTGTAGTTGTGGAAGGGTAAGAATTCATGTCCATTTCTTAGACTATAGGAATTGACAAAGTCCTTAAAATCAAACCTCTTCTGTTCCTGGGAGACAAAGGAGACTCTAAGAATGTCAGTGGATAAAAATTTGCTTTGTGTTTACATCAAATGGGGTATGTGAATCGTCTCTCTCTCTCTCTCTGTCTCTCTCTGTCTCTCTCTGTCTCTCTCTGTCTCTCTCTGTCTCTCTCTCTCTCACACACACACACCACAATGCATACCTCTTCTGTTAAACAAGATTTTCTAAGTACTGTATCCTGGCATCGGAAGTTAAAGGGTGAATTAGTTGATATTATCAAAAGTCTACAGCTGACAGACAAGGTCAGCTATGCAAAGAGACAATTAAGACACAACCTTAACAGAAGCCGAAGGAAAGTCAGGCAGAGGTAGGGCCCCTAAGACAGCTGGAGTCAGGGCAGAGTCCTGTGTGGTGATTTGAAGACTAAGTCAGCAGTGGCTAAGAGAAGGAAATGAAGCAGATGAGCAGCCTCTGCCAGCGAGTAAAAGTGAGAGCAAAGGGCTTTCAAGGGACTGTCCACAGACAGCAGGAGGCTGGAGCTGAAGCTCTATCTTCATGCCAGGCCTGGGAACACAGCTTTGCATGTACACAGTCATGAGAAGTTGCCCCAAGACTTGAAGTGAAGGTGTCTAGGGCACCTCTCTTCTTACAGGGCGTCTGGATTGAGGGAACAAACTGGAGGCAGGGCGGCTAGTAGGGAGCCAAGGCCTGGCTCTAGGCCTGTTATCTCCCAGCTAAGGGTTCTCCTCCCCTCCTCTCTCACTCAGGCCTCGGGGCCTCTTGAGCAGCTGGAGAAAGGAATGGTCAAAGTCTGAGGAAGAACAGCTTGCTCCTGTGAACCTAGAGTGTGAGTAACTGAGAGGTATATCCAAAGAAAAAGAAGTAAGCGCCAGAGAACTGTAGTTAGAACCCCACTAGTTAGATGCAATCTCCACTCTTTTTAGGCTGAAAATGAATCACTGTGGCAATTCCTGCAATTCAAACTACAAGGTATCTGGAGCAGCTTGTTCTGTTCAGCTTCTTAACCATACACCTACTCAGTGACAGATGCTCAATGGTCCAGAGAGCTCAGAAAATAGGGCACTGGGGCACAGCTCTGAGATCTGCAGCTGAGACAGAAGAAGTCCTTGAAAGAGTACTGCCCTCACTCAAAGCCCCCACCCCATAAGAACACTGTGGAAAGATATCTTTGGTAAGAATAGAGTGAGTTGGTTAAAGAGTGCGAGTTTTAATTTTGCTGAGAAGTAGGAACATGGTCTCCGCTGGGAGTTAGAAGATGGCAGATGAAGAATAAAAACAGGACCAGAGCTGGGTGGTCGTGGCACACGCCTTTAATCCCAGTACTCGGGAGGCAGAGGCAGGAGGATCTCTGTGAGTTCAAGCGCAGCCTGGTCTACAGAGTGAGTTCCAGGACAGC
This sequence comes from Cricetomys ansorgei, assembly GCA_026225945.1. Classification (NCBI taxonomy): domain Eukaryota; kingdom Metazoa; phylum Chordata; class Mammalia; order Rodentia; family Nesomyidae; genus Cricetomys; species Cricetomys ansorgei. The sequence continues at coordinate 41,004 of JAMJFZ010002749.1, forward strand.
CAGAGTTGCAACAGAGAACCCTGTTTCAGAAAAACCAACCAAACAAACAAACAAACAAACGGAACCAGATCAAAAACGTGATGGTGTGTGTGACTGACTGTGTGTTCTTGCATTTCAAATAAACGTTCTCTCCCATCTTTTCCCCTAAAATGATAACGGTTTTGGCAGCTAAGAACCACCTGATGTGAGCACTAGGACTGAACTCAGGTCCTCTGCAAGAGCAGAGTGTGTTCTAATAGCTATTGAGGGTCTCTCCAACTCAGTTTCAGTGTTTTAGAGCATCTCCCCCTACACCCACACCGGCCCCCAGGGTGGTGCTGTCCCGGAGTTTTATCATCCTCTCTGGATCCAACAATGAACTGAGGTGACCCGCCTCCAGCATAAACAAGCTGTTGGGGTGACTAACCTTTCAAGGCCTCTCCCCCTAACACTAAGCTTTCTTCAAGGCCATTGCCAATCCAGGGCGTTCCAGCAGGTTGAGAAAGGGCTCCAGGCTCCAGAGTGGGCAGTGGCTGCAGACTCGAGACTGCTTTGCCTTGGGGCACATCCGGACCACTTTTCTTTTATTGCATCTTAATTAAGTTGTTCAATCAGATTGGTACCAGGAATCTGTAGGCCGTAACAGCAGGGGCAGGAGCAGAAGCCTTGTAGCGTAACTAAACCAACAAAGTTGGTCTCGGGAACCCTGCTCTGTTGAAGGGTGTCCCTTCCAGGGTGAGAGATGAGAGACTTAGCCACTGGCTTAAAGGAAGAGTGTTGCTCTGGGCTGCGGGCCATTGGTCACCCCACCGTTCTCAAATGAGCATGGTCTGCCTTGAGGCTCCCACTCCTACAGCCAGCATGCCTCCTCTGCCCCTAAAGCTCTGTGTGCTCTACCCCCAGCCTTGCTTGGATATTGATCCCTGGTGAATGAAGAACAAGGTTGTTTCTGGGACTGGGGAGAAAGGAAGTGGTCTAAAGAATCAGCCAGAGACAGACAATGTTGAAGATAGTCTAGAAAGAGAGAAAGCACCCGAGGAAATGCAGACAGTGAGATGACTGGGCAAAGGGTATTCCACCGTTCAAGTAGAAAAAGAAGCTTGTGGTCATGACTGTAGTGAGGTAGCAGAGCTGCTAAGTAGGATGGCATTCACTAAAAACAATGGTACTGCGGCACAGAGTCCGGTGAGGGAATCTTGGGTACAGAGGAATTAAGTCCCAGATTTAGCCCTCGGGGAGTTTGCCACCCAGTGATAAAGATGGAGATACGAAAAGAAATGGGGCTTGGGGAAACAAATAGAAGAGCCAACAGGAGCAACCAAGACAACCTTAGGAGAGAGAAGGTTACATCAGCAGAGACCTTTATCAAAACGGTGATGCTGGGGGAGACATTCGTCTCTCAATTCCAAGCCCAATTCGTGTTGTCCATAATACTCACAGAAGACCAAGTCAGTGGAAACCAGTCTTTAAAGAGTGAGCAGGATGTTGGGTGTGGGGTACAAGCCTACAATCTCAGCACTTTCAAGGTAGAGGCAGGAGGGTCAGGGGTTCAAGGTCATCTTCAGACCCTGCTTAAAAAAAACAAAAAGCAAGATCCTGGAATTTACACCTCCTGTCACCTCAGCACCTAGAAGCTGAAGCAGGCGGATGGAGAGTTTGAGGCAGTCTAGGCCACATGGAACTGCCTCACCACCACTACCACCACAACAAAACAAACCCTCAAACCACCATCAACAAAAGAACAAGCAAGAGTTCTGCAGGAAGAATGTAGGAAGAGAAGGCAGTACGGGCCGGAGTAGGGGTGTGTTTGGGTCTGGTGCATTAGGGGCACTGGCAAGGATGATAGAGATTGAATTAGACATAGTCAGAATCCCTGTGTGTCAGGAAGGACTATGCAGGAACTCCGGAAGTGTTTTACCCTGCCTATCAGAGGAGACAGTCTTAGCATGGTCTGTAGAAACTGTGGCCACCCCAGAGGGTGGCTGACAGGCCAGGCTCCAGGTGGGAGGTGTACGCGGCTGCCTGTGCATAGCCCTCGGGGAAAGCAACAGCTCGGTTCCCGTGAACTGTCTCCACGCGTTCAGTGGTATAACTGAGCTGCCCTCCTTGAACTACGTGTGACGTTTGAACAAGAAACACCTGTAGGTGTTGAGTTAAAAGACAGTTCAGTGAGTGCTGTTTCGATGAACTTGAGGGTGGAGATCTTTTTGAGACACTTGTTTTGGATATGCATTACAAAGTGAGATTTGCTGTATTATAAGAACAAACAAAAACAAACACAAAAAGCCTCCAGGCTGCTTTTTATAATGGCTGTACTGACTTAACATTTCTAGCAACAAGTGCAAAGATTGGCCAAAAGGACAAAGTTTCAGTTACAAGGTAAGTTCTGGTGTGTAGCACACTGCTGATGTGTAGCACACACAGTGGTGTGTGTGCTTATTAGTAATGTAATTAGTAAACTGTAACATGATTATTACGCAGAATCTACATGTCATTATATCATTGGTTTGAACGTATACAATCTGTCAAGTAAATATTTCAGGATTAAGAAAAAAAAGGACTTTAAAATAAAGAAAAAATATCATATAAAGGCCAGATGATGCATTGTCGTAAAAATCCAGGCACAGTGCATGCCTTTAATCCCAGCACTCAGGAGGCAGAGGCAGGCAGATCTCTGTGAGTTCAAGGCCAGCCTGGTCTACAGAGCGAGTTCCAGGACAGCCAGAGTCACAACAGAGAAACCCTGTCTGGAAAAACAAACACAACAAAAGCAAAACATCCAGACATGGTGAGAGTCATGGTATCCAGGACACTTCTCTGGAGGAGACATGATTTGAACTGGTCTATGAGGGATAAGCAGGCTCAATGGAAGGAAAGAGTTTTATTTTCATTCTAGGTAAGGAGAAAGATGAAAGCAATGAGCTGGAGGAGGGACAAGGGGAGAGATTCTGGCTAGGAACCAAGAGGTGGCGCTAAAAGAGTATCTCACTATCTCACAGAGCTGGCTGGCAAGCCCAGGGGTCCTCCTGTCTCTGTCTCCCCAGCACTGGGATTGCAGGTGCCTCCCCAGTGTTGGGATTACAGGTGTATGCCATTGCATCCAGCATTTATCTGCATCCTAGGGATCATGTGCTTATGTAGTAAGCACTTTACCAGCTGTGCCATTTCCCCAGCCGTGCTTGTCCTCATCTGAAAGAAGATGAGGACCTGCGTCAGAGGGGAACAATGACACTTTCAAGCCATGCAGCTGATTGTCAGAAAAGCCTCTGCCTACAGCTCTCTGCTAAACCCTTCACTCATCAAGACACAGGTAGGGAGAGTGCACGGGCAGCAGGACAGACGAGGGTGTGGCTTGCGAGCACGCTGGTGCACACACAGTCACTAGGATGTGTCCACACCACATAGGACAGCTCTGGGCTCTGTCTGCCTTCCAATCTAATTAGGATAGAGGGTAAGCATCATCTAGGACCTGTCTGTCACTCTAGCCCAAGCTGAGCGAGGCTCCGTCCCTCTATTTAGGATCCTACTGAAGTATGGAAAGGGAAAGAGGAAATGTGATTCTTGAAACAAAATACCTCATCGAGCTGACCACTAAATGGCACTTAGACCCCAAGTATACACACAGCTGCTTTATGTAATGAAGGCTGCGGACCATGTTCTTGGATATAAAATAACAAACCACATATAAAGTTTTACGTTGCTGTGTAATTAGCACGGATCTGCAAATGTGCTAGGCTGCCAGGGTGAGGGCAGGGGGGCTCGGGCCACAAGTACACAGAGGGTGTGGGAAAGAGCAAAGAACGTGGCCCCCGGGTGAGATGAGTGGATTTTGATTCCTGACTCCACCCTCATCCCTTTTGGCCTTGGGCAGGTTATTCAGACTCTGCAGACTTCCAGTTTGGTATCTGTACCGGTGGGCAATGGTATCTGCCTTTATTTTAACCTCCTGTTTGCCTGAAGGATGTTTGGCAATGCTTGGTTGTCCTAACTGGGCAGGTACTGCTGGCATCTTGTGACCGGAGTCAGGATGCTGTGAAGTATCTTACAACACAAGGAGCAGCCTCATTCAGAACTATCCCTCAGCAAATGCTAGTCCTGCTGATACCGAGAAATCCTGCCTCATAGGGTAGCTATGTGATTCCATAACCGTTCTTCACTTTGATTGGGAATTAACTGCATGCCAAGTACTTCCCATTACTGTTTTCATGTAGTAACCCTTGCCTGCTCACAATAAATGTATGAGGGAACTGCTACCATCATGCTCACCCTGTAGATAAGGGAATTGAGGTCCTGGGTGTAAACTTGCCCTCAGTCACAAACCTAGTGAGTGGGGTTGTTTTATGTCAACTTGACAAGCTAAAAGGAGGAGGGGACCTCAACTGAGACAGTGCTTCCATAAGATCAGGCTGTAGGCAAGCCTGTAGGGTATTTTCTTAACTGATAGGGGAGGGCCTATCCCTGAGTGGTGCCATCCCTGGGATGGTGGTCCTGGGTTCTAGAAGAAAGCAGGCTGAGCAAGTCGGGAGGAGCAAGTCAGTAAGCAGCACTCCTCCATGGCCTCTGCACTCACCCCTGCCTCCAGGTTCCTGCCCTGCTTGTGTACCTGTCCGGACTTCCTTTGAAGATACAATGTAACATGGAACTGTAAGCTGAATTAACCCCTTTCTCCCCAACTTGCTTTTGGCCAAGCTGAATTAACCCCTTTCTCCCCAACTTGCTTTTGGTCATAGTGTTTCATCACGGCAATAGAAACCCTAAGGCACGGTGAAGGAGCAAGGTGTAGTAAAGGTGGTCTCTGTGGAGAGAGTGGAACACCCAGTGGTTTATCAACCTTCGAGCATCCAGTGTCTGGTAAACCAGACACTGAGAGTGCATGCTCACACTTCTCTTTGCAGTTGATGACAAAAAAATAATAAACAGGCGATTAAGCAAAAGTGGAGATGGTGTGAGTGGTAGGCACCATGCTATGGATGACAAGATGGGTTCAACCAGGAGATGTGAAGAAAGGGTACCAACAGCAGAGGGGGTGGGGAGGCTCCATGGTGTATTCAGGATACAGAAAAGTCAAGGGAAGTAAGATCTAGGCTGTAAGGGAGAGAATTCTTAGAAATACAGCGGGGAGGAGGCCCACACGAAGAATGACTGAGTTGAGGGAAGAAGCCTGAATTCTGCCTTCGCTCAGGAGCTACGGAGGTTTTAAAGAAGACTGTGATCTGATCTGCGTCTTGGAACTCCATTCAGACCTCACTGCGAAGGAGGATGAGGTGGCAGGAAAGGGGTCCAGGAGCCTGGGCAGGATCTGGGCAGGGATCCGGTACGGAAGGTAGGGTCTGATCCACATGGGATGTGGGATGGAGGGAAGGACCAGGTCTGGTCCACACAGTGTCAGAGTCCACAGTGAGCATTTTGTGACTGACATGATGTAGTGGCGGTGATGGAGGCGAGGCTTAGACCCAGGGTTTTATTTTAAGCAGCTTCTCCATTAACTGAGGTGAGTTGAGGAAGGAACCGAATTTTGTAAGAGTGGAAAGGAAGCACCAAGGGTCCAGCCTGAGGTCATGTTAAGCATGAGCTACCCATCAAGTAGAGGTGGTAGGAAGCAGCTTAGATACATCCTGTAGCTCAGGAGAGGGAGCAGGGCTGCGGACACATTGGGATCCATTGCGCAGAGATGAGATGTAACACTAAGGCCTGCTAGAGCTGATAGTGATCATAGATAGATGATAAATCGATCAATCGATTGAATAGACAGAGGGACCAGCAGGTGAATCTAAAGGCAGCCTAGGTCTAAGCCCAGGGAGCTCAATCATTTCAACTTTGAAAGAGAAACATCCGTTAAAAGAGAGAGGATCTGACGCCCTCTTCTGGTCTCCTTGGGCACTACATGCACCTTGTGCACAGACAGACAGGCAAAACATCTATAGGCATAAAATATAAAATTAAGAGAGGAGGAGGGAGAGAGGGGGAGAGAATTGGAGGAACTGAGCTACACAGTGAGTACCAGACAATCAATGCCAACATTACATAGCAAGGCCTTATGCTGGGGGGAGAGGGAGAGGAAGAGAGGGAAGAAAACATGTCAATAAATCCCAGGAGTTCCCATTAGACTTGATCTGAGTTCACAGAAGATACTTTGATGGGTTTTTGGAGATGAAAACTCAAGTGGCATGACGTGAAGAGAAAGCTGGAAGCAGAAGTAGCCAGTGTAAGGAAACTAGATTTGTGTCAGAGTCAGCTGGAGCACCTGGAGAGCATGGGCCAGCAGACAGACTCCAGTTGCTGTGTGCTTTAGTCAGGTGAAGCTTATAGCATAGGGGGCGTAGGGAGACCAGCCTCTGCAGCTGCTGATCCTGGGCAGTGGTATCGCTGGACAGACTTAGGAGACATCCTAAAGAAAGGAGGGAGGTAAACTCCAGTGACAGCACGTGGCTGAGCCTTGTCAGAAGGCACCAGCACTGTGCAGTGATCTCCTGGGTGGAGGAGGCTGCTCTGGAGTAACTATCTCTGTTCCTCTCAGGAGAGGATCTCAGCCCTCACCTACACCCTGATGAACCCCAGCCCTGACACTGGTGCAGACTGAGCCTTACTCTTGGCTCTGCACTGAGTCCAGCCCCATAGACAGAGTGCCCAATTCTGTCCAGCCACCTTCCTTCTTCCTAAGGAACACCCAGTGGGGAACAACAGAGGGACCATCTAACAAGTCTCTACAGTGACCATTGAAGCAACTTGAGGCTTAGAAGTGCCAGAGCTCGGTACTGACTTCTGACCGGGCTGGGAAAGGAAATCTCACGACCTGTCAGGGTGGTGTACAAGAAACACATTTGTGGAGGGGAATTTTAATAGGAGAGAACCAAATGCCCGAGGCTCTCCAAAAAGATGTGGGGAGGGTTAGAAGGAAAAGACCTAGCAGAGCAGAAGTGGAAAACTCAGAGGCTGACAATCAGGACAGGCAAGTGGAACTGAGAGAAACCTGAGTGGGCTGGGTGTGGTTATGGTGCTTCACCTCAGTAGGAGAGCTGAGGACTCTGGAGTTTTTGTCCCTTACTGTAAACCCCGCCCCCCAGAGGCTAATGTTATCTTCATAAATACATTTGTACATTTATGTGGCAATTAAAGCTTATAGCTATTAAAAAAAAAACCCTGCTGATTAGTAAGGGCATCACAACCTGCTAGCTGAACCTCTCCACACTTAACTTCCTTATCTGGGAAGTCAAAATGGTAGTAATGTTTGCTATGAGGATGGAGCAGAACAAGGACGAGGTTACACTTTGTTTATTGGAAAGAGCTGTGGTATGGCCTTTAGGATCATTAATAGTGATAATCAAAGAATAAGAATAAAGGGAAGAAAAGGAGGAGGAGGAGGAGAAGGAGGAGAAGGAGGAAGGAGGAGGAGGAGGAGGAGGGAAGGAATGAAGGAAGGAAGGAAGGAAGGAAGGAAGGAAGGAAGAAAGAAAGAAAGAAAGAAAGAAAGAAAGAAAGAAAGAAAGAAAGAAAGAAAGACAAAGAAAGAAGAGGCCAGGTGGTGGTGGCATAGGCCTTTAATCCCAGTACTTGGGAGGCAGAGAATCAAGCGGATCTCTGTGAGTTTGAGGCCAGCCTGGTCTACAAATCAAGTTCTAGGACAGCTAGAGTTACAACAGAGAAACCTTGTCTTGAAAAACTAAAAAAAAAGGAAGAAGAAGGAGGAGGACAAGGAGGAGGAAGAAGAGGATAAAAGAAGAGGAATAAGGAAGAAGAGGAGGAGGAGGAGGAGGAGGAGGAGAAGAAGAGGAGTCAGCCTCAAAGTATCTTGTATCCTAGGAGAAATATTTTGATGTTTAAAATGTTAGAAAGAGCGCCTTATGGTTGGGAGCATCTATGGAGGATCTGCATCAGGATAGAACCCAGTTCTGCTGATTGAATTGGGCAAGATGCACCTTGCCCATGGATGCTCTGTTGATTAGCTGAGTGGGTAGCAAAGTCCAGCAAGCACCATTTTACCATGCTGCACAAGTAGCAGGCATGGTGTCTGTAACTCTCATGGTGTTTACATGAATGCTGCCTAGCTGTAGCTGTTTACATTTGCTTTTCTTTACTTACCAAATCCAGTGGTAGAGAGTCTGATGAGTCTTTATCTGGCCTTTTCTCTTTTTATGGCAACTTCCAGTCTATATCAGCATCCTAGCCCCTCTGCTATGTTTCTCCATCAGGCTCATCATGTCCAACAAAATGCACACTTTATTTTTCTCAGTTCAGACTTTGGGCTGGACTCTCAACTCCCTATGTTTGGAAGCACCTTCTCACTAATCTCTCACATAGTTGCTGGAACATTGCTGAGGACATTTAGCAATGGGAAGCCAGCCCATTAGTTCCTGAGGTAGCCTACTCTTCTTGTAGATGATCTTAACACTACTGAGCTGCATATTTCACTAGCACCCACCCGTAGCTTATCCCTACCACTCCCTGATTGCCTCCCTTGCAGCTACATGAAACAGACTCCATTTTCTTCATGCCTTCTATGCACAGGTTTTAGTGCAGAGATCACATAGCCCTGGGCCTTTTTTCTCACTCTTCCATTCCTTATTAAAAAGGTTTTGTTTCTTTTCACTCTTTTGATGACTCTGCTTGGAAATGCTACAGTTTGCAGACTTTTTCCACCCATTGATTTACCAATTTACCTGACATTGGTATGCCTGGAGACCTGGAGATGGTGATTTTTCAAGTGATTTTTCCAGAGTCTTCGGCTACTAGTTTTTGTTGTTGTTGTTGGGTTTGTTTGCTTTGTCTGTTTCTGCATACTGCTGTCACCTCTACACAGAGCACTGACTTTGAATCTAGGTAGCATTTATGGTGGCAAAAGCTTGCTGACTTCCTAACTTGTGTCAGAAATGTATGTGTGTGTGTGTGTGTGTGTGTGTGTGTGTGTGTGTGTGTGTGTGAGAGAGAGAGAGAGAGAGAGAGGGAGAGAGAGAGAGAGAGAATATGTGTGGGTGTGTATGTAATTGTATGTGTGAATGTATGTGTGAATGTGATTGAGTGTATGTGTGTGTGAGTGAGAATATGTGTGTTTGGCTTTGCTTTCTGCCTCTAGGCCTTTTCTTTTTCTGTCTACAATTTATAGACTTCCTATCCTTCCCCCATTCTCAAACAAGCAGTCCCCAGTGTAATCTGTTTAATGTCCACCATAGCCTCAGAGTAGACTCTCTCCCTAAGACTTTCCCATCACAATGCAGCTGGAATGATCACCATTTCCAGCTCCAACACAGAGGATTAGCCCAGAGCCAGAGACACAAGTCTTTAAGAGGATGATTCAAAGGAGTGGGAAAGACCCTGGTTACACAAGCTTGTGACAGTAGGGAACATTTCAGACTTCTCTGTTTTGTATAGTTCATGGTTCACATTTATAATCATGGAGATTGCTCACTACTATGAGTAATTGATAATATATTGGGGTACTTGTTATACTTCAGACATTAAACAGTATATGAGAGTCCTAATTGCATACTACCTCATAAACCCTTGGCCTTGCCAGCTTTTGTAATTACAGCCATCAGGTGCAGTGTAAAGTGATGTCTCATGCTTTTAATTTACATTTCTCCAGTGACTAATGGTGTTGAGTATCTTTTCATGTGCGTACTTGTCATTCTTGTATCTTCTTTAATGTAGCCTTTGTTCAGGTCTTTTTCTCATTTACATTCTGTTGTTTGACTTTTTACTGTTGAGCTGTGATTGTTCATTTCTGTTCTAAGTCCTTAGTCAAATACAGTTTTATAAACATCCCAGTATTTAGCTTATATTTTCACTTTCTTAATAGTGTCTTTTGAAGAGCAAATGTTTTAGTGCTGAAAAAAATCCAATCTATCAATTTTCAAAACATAATTTGTATTTTTTATGTCTTACTTAAGAAATCTTGACCTAACTCATGGTCACAAATCCTCCTCCTCCTCCTCCTCCTTATCCTCCTCTTCCTCCTCCTCCTCCTCCTCCTCTTCCTCTTTTCTCCTCCTCCTCTTCCCCCCTCTTTCTCCTTTTCTTTCCTAGAAGATTTGCAGCTTTAGGTTTTATGCTTAAGGCAAGTGTTAACTGCTCCAAAGTGTCTGAGACAAGAACTTTAAAAGAATAAAGATTTACTTTGACTTTAGCTCGTGGATTCAGACGTCTCGGTCTACAGTCTCTTGCTCCCATCACTACGGGTGTGGGACAAGGTCCAGCATCACGATGGGGAGCACACAGCAGAGAGAGCTGTACATCTCATGGTTGCTGGAAAGCAAAGACAGAGCTTGCTCTCACATCACAGCCCAGACCCTGAAACCCATTAAACTGGGACTCTCACAAATGGATTCATCCATTCCTGAGGTCAGAGCCCCCCATGATCCAATCGCTTCCCAAGCACCCCACCTCTGAACACTGATGTGCTGGGAACCAAGACCTCAGCGCACAAGCTCCGAGTAGACATTAAAGAACCAAGCATAGTAGAAAGTGGTCCTTTTTTTTTTTTTAAGTTAAATTTCGTACATGTTATGAGATATAAATCAAAGAATGCAGGCTTCTCTGCCTCAGTCTCTTCCTCCGCCTCTTCCCCTTCCCTTCTTTGTCTCTTTTCCCTTTCCTCCCTCTCTTCTGTTCATCTTCATCTCTTTTTCCCTCTTCCCTACTTTTGAAAAAAACAAAAACAAGAACAAAAACAATATATGTTGTTCAAATACCAGCAACTATAGGATGCTCTTTCCAAATAGGATTATCTGAGCAGCTTTATCAGAAATCAGCTGGTCATCTATGCTTGGGTCTGTTTGGAGACTTCCTCTAGCTGGCATCCACCTGCATTCACAGCAACACCAGTCATTATTTTGGTTCTCCCTCTCCCTCTCCCTCTCCCCCCACCCCCTCTCTCTGATATCAAGTCACTTCATTTTTACTCGAAATTTAGAATCAGCCTGTCAATTTCTGTAAAAAAAAAAAGAAGGTCTCCCAGGATTTTGGTGGGTTGGAACTGGAAGGTATCTCTTGAGCAATGCGGGAAGAATGTGCGTCTCGATCCTGCAGCATCTCACAGTCCATGAGCGCTGTTTATCCTGCCAAAGAGATTCTTTCACTGCTTGGCAGTACTTTTGCAATGCAGATCTGCATAACTTTTACCCAAGTTCTCTTGAAATAGTTCATGGTTCTGATGCTCTTACAATAGCATTTTAAAATTATCTTTTTATGATTGTTCTTCGAAAGAATGCGCAATAATTGACTTTCCTGAGCTGCTGCTATTTTCTGCAAACTTGTACTTCCTCCGTCTCAGAGGATGTAGATCTCCTTTTTCATCATTTTAGCCTTTATTTATTTATTTATTTTTTGTTTCCATGATCAGAACAGTTAGAAGTTCATCACATTTATTCGTCCCCTCAAATAACCAGCCTTACTGGCACTCTCCAGCATTTCTGTTTTCTATTTTATTCTGTACTTATTTTTGAATGGATTTTTTTTTTTGTTTTAGGTTTATCTTTTTGTTCCTGTTTCTCCTCTTCTCTCTGTTTCTGCTTCTTTCTTTCTCTCTCCCTTTTTTTTAAAATCTAAATGTGTGTGTGTGTGTGTGTGTGTGTGTGTGTGTGTGTGTGTGTGTGGTGTGTTGGAAACTGACTCCACATGCTAAGCATGCACATCTCTGCTGAGCTACATCCCTAACCCCTGCTCCCATTTCTTAAGATGTAAAGTCAGGATCTTCATTTTTCTGATATGAACATTTAATTCTCTATGGTTTTGTTTTATATGCAATTCACAAATTAAGCTATGTTGTGGTTTTATTTCCATTGAGTTAAAAAGTGGTCAATAATAATTTGTTCTGTGCGTCTTGTAATCAGCTGATTTAGAAGTATTGCTTCATTTTTGAATTGCTGAGTGTTTCCCAGATAACTTTGTTAGTGGTGTTAATCTAATTCTTTTGTGGCCAGATAGCATACTTTGTATAATTTCAATTCTTTTAAGTTTATTCAAATGTGTCTTCTGACACACAGAATAGGATTTGTCTTTAAAGCTTTCATGGGGTCCTAGAGACGGACATTTGTTGTCAGATGGGAATATCCACGAATGTCGGTCACATGAAGGTCATAATGTAAGTCCTCTCTTGCTTTTGCTTCTACTCTGCTGAAACTTCCAAGTGCAGTGTTGAGTTGCAGAGGTTTATTTTCAGTTATGTTTAAAATGGTTGTTTTGTGCACTGTTGGGAAAACGGCTGCCTAGGCCTTGGCATTTGTATTGTCTGCAGGTGTTGGCTTATGTAGACCATGTTTGATTCCTTATGATCTGCACGTGCTTTCAATAGAACACCCGAGGAGTTTAGGCATCAATAAAAACCCCTGAGATGAGCCGCTCAAGGTTTCACTGTCCAGGATGGCACTTGCCGTGATAGTGGTTCCCTCTGCTGAGGTCTGGCAGGGTTTATGCCTATGAATACGCCTCTTTGTCTTCACTGGTGAGCTGCCACAGTAGGTGTATTGCTACAGTGTTAAAGTTGCCCTTTTCCTTTCATTCTGTACCCTTTCCTTCCTGTCTTAGAAACTCTGACTTTGGTGATGATGCTGTGGTCAGGTCTTCTTGGTAATTAACCTTTTATCATGATGGAAGGACCCTTTCTTAATGGCAATATTTCTTGCTCTGAGGTTTTCCTCGTTGGACATTAACAAACCCACTCTCACTGTCTTTAGATTAGTGTTGACGTGGCCTATCTTCTCCCATTCCCTTCTTGTAGCCTATTTGTATCTTTATATTTAAAATGAATTTCCAGAAGGCACCATGAAGGAGTAGTGGGATTTACTTTTTTTTGTTCCAGTTTGACTCTCTCTCTTTTGTTGTGGAAGTTTCTTTTTAGTTGTGTTTAAAATTGTTTTATGAACTGTTGGGTGAGGGGCTGTTTAGGTCATGGTGTTTTGTATTGTCTGCAGGTGTTGGATTTGTGTAGGGGATGTTTAATTAGTCATGATCTGCACGTGCTATCAGTAGAACACCTGAGGAGTTTTGAATCAATAAAAACACCTGAGCTCAGATGCTCGGGGTTCCACTGTCCAGGATGGTACTGGCCATGATGAGGGTTCCCTCTACTGAGGTCTGGCAGAGTTTGCACTTATGAAAGTGCCTCTTTGTCATTCTTGCTGAGCTTCAGCAGCAACTACAATGCTCTCAGTTAATGTGATTTTGAGTCTGATGGGTTCAAATATACCATTTTGCTACATGTTTCTGTTCTATTTATCAAATCTTCTTTGGATTAATCTACTACTTTGTATTAGTCTACATTATTTCTTTTCTTTTTTATTATCATCCTTCATTTCTCCTGTTACTCTTCCTCCTCCTTTTCTTTCAAAATGAACGGTCCCTTCATGATCTGTAAGTATATGGGACCCTGATAGTACTAGAAGTCTGTCAATGTATCTATCTATCTATCTGTCTGTCGGTCTGTCTATCTATCTATCTATCTATCTATCTATCTATCTATCTATCTATCTATCTGCCATCTGTTTATACCCCACCTGTGTGTTCAAGATTGAAAACAGGACTTTGAGCATCCTAAGCAAATGTTCTGTCACTGAACTATAGCCATGACACCATTTTTAGTTTTTATTTGAAAATAGGATCTCATTAAGTTACTCAGGCTGACCTTATTTGTGGTACTTTAGTCTCAGCCTCCTGCATGGCAGGGATTATCGGTATTTGCCACCAGTCCCAACATATTTTCTTTTATTCTCATACTTCATATATTTCCCTAAAATACATAAGCAGCAACTGCAGTATGTTCATATGTAACTTTGGTTTTTATATATCCTTGCAAATATATGTTGTGCTTTGTACATGCATTTAATTTATATAAATTAACTTCCATGATTTATCAGATGAGGATACTCTCAGAATCAATTCGTGATTCTTCTGAGTTTTACAAAACACTCAGGTGTAGCATGTCACACATTTTTATGTGTCTACTCTCTGAGTGATGGTTTTCCAGATGACCTAGAAGTCTCCCTCTCCACAAGTAATGCTGCAGTGGGCATCTTTGTGTGTGTTCTTCTAGAAACCTGGCTTAGCATTTTTGGAGAATTCACATCCAGTAGCTCCACAGCTGAATTACAGAGTGTGTATGTACCTCATTTGACTAAATGACAAGACAGTTTCTCCAAGCGCCTATAGAACGCCATCCTGCATCTTTCCACACCCGTTCAGGTCATGCCTTTGCTCAGCTTTCTAGCTGGCATGCACTTCATGAAGTGATGTCTCATGGTTGTTTAACTCATTGTTCCCTGATTGCTAATGACTTTGAGCATTTTTCTCTATTTTTTTTCCTCCTTGGGTAGTTTCTTCATCTTAGAACTGTCTGTGCATCCCTCTTCTCTGCCAACTTCCCTCACGAGTGTTCTCTTTCTTGCTGATTGGCAGGTGTTCTCGCATCTTCTAGAAATAAGAAGATAAAAGTAATCATGGGTTTGGGAGATTGTGAATATCTTCTGTCTCATTTCTTCTCCGTGGTCCTCACTGAATAGAAATATTTCTGTCATTGAATCCAATTCATCTTTCATGCCCTAAATCACCCTAGAGAAATTCTTCTCCTTGTCAAAGCTCTGAAGGTTCTCTTCTACATCTTACTAACTTCAGACTCTCCTAGTCTTCCAGTAACTATTAATATTTTTCTTCCACATGCACATTTTAATCAATATAGCATTACATTTGCTTAAGATACAGTCCCAAGGGATCAAACTTTACACTTCTACCCACAATGTGCTAGATTTCTCTTACACATTAAAACAAAAATAATAACCATTTATTTCAAACTTTGAAAAACAGGTCTGAACAAGTTAAGATATAATCTGATACACAAGTGAGAATGAACAATCCATTTAACTATATCTCTGTATAATGAGACATGGTCCAGGACATATAATCGAGTTGGTGCAAATACGTAATATAACATGATTTTTAAATAGTTGAATAGATTTTACTTGCTGTATTAGAGTTTATTATTATTATTGTGATGTAAGCAACTCCTGTATTGAAGTTCCCTATTCTCAGTGACTTGATCTTGTGTCAAGCTGACATAAAGCTAGCCAGCACACATATTTCTCACACCAAGTAAAATCATATGAAAGATAACATATAGACTATAACCTTTGCTTCACCACAGATTTGTATAGAAGAAACTAAGGATCTTAGAAATTTATATTACATGATTTGTATAGAAAGGTTCTATCTCGATTGAGAAGGAGGTATTTGGGGTACCTTGATCTGATTGATATTTGGAGGTCTGAAAGAGCATCAGAAACCAGTCATTTCCCATCATGATAAAAAAAAGATGTAAAATCAGCCGTTATATTGTAATGGGTATAACCTCCTACAGCCATATTTTAGTTCTCCCAAACTGTTCCTGTAACTTTATGCATCAGTTGTTCATTCAGTTGGAAGAGATATTTAAGTAGAAAAGCTATTTTGTTTTTCATTTAACCACATAATAAATGCATTCTTACTTATATCCTGGCTTTTCTGTGATCCTATTTTTAGAAAATGTATATGTCCATGCTAACGATAATTTTCCATTATACTATTTGTATATTCTAGAAGACTGTAATGTTAGCAAATTAAATAGGACCACTGTTGTAAGCTCCAGAACCTGTAAGTAATTATAGAATCTTGCTCACAGGATCACAGTCAGCATCTTGAGATAGACTGTCCTGGCTCATCTCAGGGGCTGTCAATTTAATTATGTTTCCCTATGTTAGAAAGGCTGTTCTATATGTCTAAGGAGGTTGGAGTTATGTGAAGAAGGGACCAAATGCATTGAGACTTAGGCAACTTTAATAGAAGTCAAGTGCATCAAGTGCATTCTCTTCTGAACCTTTAGAGTATAGGTGAGCATCGCCCTGCTATCTGTTTAGATTTCTGGTCTCTGGAATTGTCAGTGAAAACATGCTTTAAGTCTTCTACACACTGTAGTTAGCAGTCTGTCAGTATTGACTTGTTTGTTGTGTTGTGTTGTGTTGACTGTACATCAAGTTCTTTTATATACATGTGTGTAGTGTTCTTGAAAGAAATAGAATCCGGGCCTCAGTAGACTAACAGAGGGAAGCTTAATGAGGGAGTACCAAGTTATATACAGGAGGGCAGGGCATAGGGTACCAACAGCAGAGAAGCTGGCAGTTTTGGCTCCCTGGTCTCACAGATCTTACTGTGCAAAGGCAGACCCCGCACAAGCAAATAGATGAATATATGACCACACATCGGGATGAATGCTCCAAAGCAAAGGCCCAGCTTTGCAGCCTGGCCATGTGCCTTCTCTGGGTCACTCCTCAGTGTTCTGTGTTGCTGATCTTACAAAGATCCCTGCCAGATGTTAGAGACAGTGTTTCCAAACAGGCCAGTTTGTTCATGTTCAGAAGGAAGGGCTGGACAACGCGATCTTTTAGGGCTCTCCGGCACCATGTATGTTTCTTCTCTCCCTAGTTGGGTTTCTTTTTCTTTCCTCTTTTCTTTCCTTCTCATTTCTCACAGTTCATCTCCCTCCCTTTTTCTTGAGTGTAAAAGAAAGAACAATGTTCCCTGGGGAGGGGAACAGCTCTGTCTGGCTAGTGAATGATGTTGGGACACTTAGATTCAAACACACACACAGTAGAGCATCCAATTGTGGGTCTTGGGAGAAGAGTCCATCCTGGAAATGTGTGATTGAGATACTGCTCAAGGTCAGGATGTAAATGAGATCGCTGGAAAAAAGGCAAACAAAATACAAGAAGTGGAGTATGACTAGAACCAGAGGGGCAGAACCATTTACCGGAAAGAGAGGGAACAATCTTTCGGAGGGAGCCAGTCTAGAGTTACAGGGCAGTTGGTTTTATGCATCCTATGAAGGATGTTTAGACATCCTTTGGAACATCCCTTTGGAAGAAAATTTAATTAATGACTCATAATACATCCTTTAGGGCTTCTTCATCCTTGCCCTGGGGGAGAAGCAAAAACAAAATAGCTTGGTCAACTTGGTGACCTCTGATGACATCAAAAGTATAGCTCCGACTTTTAATGCCTTCACTATCACAGTATTGGAGAAAGTCACTAACGTAGCCTCAGTTTACCGTCTATAAAATGATTGTAAGGGTGGTGACTGTCAGGGTGAATCTTGAGTTCTGGGAAATTAAGAAGTGTTGTCTTTGATTTTGAACTGTTATTATCAAGTGTGTGCCTGCATGTGAATACACGTGCCACAGGCCCCCCCAGGAAGGTCAGAGAATAACTGCACGATTCCGCCCACCTTTCCATGGGTTTAGGGGGTCTCAAACTCAGGTCATCATCCTGAGCAGTGGGCGTCTTTTCCCTCTGAGACATCTCACTGACCCGAAAGAGACATTTCTACGGAATTAGGAAACCGTGATAGTACTCTTGAAAATACCAAGCTTTTAAATTTGTCTTTTAAATTTGGCTTTTTCTTTTCTTCCCACTCAGTGACTAACTATCTGTAAATGAGTGCTCATTCCAGCTTCGCATATCGCTTCCTTCTGTCCCAGTTTTTGTGGGCTCCCCACGCCCAGCAGTTGGGAGATCAGAAAGATACCATCTGTTGATTAATAAACAGACACGGATTCCTTTATAAGTGCTTGGATCGCGGTGTCTTGACGTCCTTGCTACGGATGCTCACACATTCCACCACATACTTATCTAAGGCTACACCCCAAGGCTCTGTGACTCGGATGAATCACATCTGAGCTGACCATCCTTTCTGGAATCCATGTGCTGAAACACTTGTGAGTTTAGCCCACAGTGACCACCTTATGAC
This sequence comes from Cricetomys ansorgei, assembly GCA_026225945.1. Lineage (NCBI taxonomy): Eukaryota > Metazoa > Chordata > Mammalia > Rodentia > Nesomyidae > Cricetomys > Cricetomys ansorgei. The sequence goes on from JAMJFZ010002749.1 coordinate 58,744, forward strand.
TTCCTCAGAGCAGGGCTGCCTCTTGGTGATTGAACGGTTACAGTGTCTCCATGAGGCCACTGACCAGTCAGGGCTGATGGCTGGGTAGAAGGTCTACTGAGGACCCTCTGCATGGTTAGAAGTAGGGTAGAGGCGTGTCCGTAAGAGATTGGAGTGAATCAGAAGACTGACTGAATTCCATCTTCTCGGAGGAAAGAGAATAGCAATGGGTTGCTATTGCACAGGCAGGTTTTTATTTATCTAGTCCATATCTGGCTTCTAGAAGCCACAGATTCCCCAAGATCAGTTTAATTTTCTCCCCTGAATGCCCCAAGGCCCCTCAAGTCCCTCCATGCATTTTAGCTTTGCTCAGCTCATGGACTACGTTTGTTTCTCTGGGAGTCGTGGGCTCTCATGTTCACAGAGCTTGGCATGGGCCCGGCTCTGCCCTGGTCCAAGTGAGGATGAAGAACTGCACAGTTAGCTGGCCTCCGCGGTCTTCTTCCTTGAATCCTTCATCCCCCAGCTGGGTGACCCAGAGATATCAATAAACAAAAGGGAAGTTGTTTGCTTTTTGCTTTCTCATTTAAAAGAGATGTTGAAGAAACAGAGCCAAGAGGAGTCCGTTGTCTCGCTGCCAGGCGTTTCCAAAAGCAGAAATGTCTTGTTGTGCGGACACCCATCCGGAAGGGCTTGCCTGGCACTTCCATTTTCCTGATGACACACCGGGGCTCTGAAGTTGAAAGTACTCGACAGATTAGTCCAAGAACTCTGATCAGGTTGAGATTAAAGCCCCTGTGCTCCTTCTCCCAGTCTCAGCCTCACTCTGTCCAGCAGGGGGTACTTACAGTAGACTAACAGGAGCCTGTGGCCTAGGCATGCTGCAAGCGAACACCTGATTGGATCCTGGGGTCAGAGCTCTTTTCTTTGGCCTGCGTGCGCATGCGAGTGTGCGAGCGCATGCACACACACACACACACACACACACACACACACACACACGCCCGCACACACACACACACACGCACACACACGACTCTCTGCGCCTTTCCTTGCTTTCTGTTTTGGTCTCTTTCCCTGGAAGACTGGGCTTTGCGGAAGTGCTGGCATCGATTTAACAGGACTGCGGGAGTCTGCGTCTGGATGTCTGGTCTCTCCAGGCCAGCTCTAGGTTACATATTCACCAGTACAACAAACCATTTGAAAGCCACTGGGTAGTGCCAAGATCCTGGCGTCTTAGAAAGTGAACTTCAGGGTCAGAGAGCTTGACATTCCGAACCCAAGTCTACTAATTCTTCACAATACTAATAATCGCTCATTATCCAGGGCATATGAAAACAGCATATTTGCAAAACTAAAGGTCAGGTAGAGAGATTCCCCACATCCATGTAATGCTGATGATACAAAGAGGTAAATGGAGATCGAGACAGTTCCCATTCCGTGCAGGCACTGTGTATCTCCATATGAACTCTTCGTGTAAGCCCAGGAAGGGTGGGTGTGTCCCATTATGCAGAGGAGGAAACTGAGACCTTCTCATACATTTCTGTGTGTTTCCCAAGGCAGGGAGGAAATGCTCTCCACTTGGAGGCGGGAGGCTGTGATGTGGAGAGGAGGAAGATGAACAGTGCACTGGGGTCGTGTAGAAGGAGTTGAGGGTGGAGCTCGTGCAAGTCCAGATCTCTTGGCTTTCAGCTCAGAGTTCTCTGGCTGCCTGAACTTGCTAGGCCCAGCCAAGCCCAGGGAGGGCATGCTGCCCTAGGGTGGTGCTCTCCTGGACCAGCCTCCCCACTCTTGCCAAGGAAGCATAGTCCCTTCCTCTCTCTGCCAGACAGCTCTGTTGCCCAATCCATGGGCAAGAGCCAAGCCTGGCAGCCTAGGGTGGGCATCCAAGTTGGGTTGCTCTTTCCTGGGCTGAGTTAGCACGCAGCATGGCTTCATCATCCAAATATGTCCTGCCAGACAGGCCTCAGCTGCTGGCCAGCGGGGCACTTGGCGGCCCAAGAGAGCTTAGAGCTAATTGGGCCCAGCCAACATAAATCATGGTTCTTGTTAAGAGGAAGCCCAGCAGTGTCGTGGCAGGCAAGGGGTGAGAGGTGGGGAAGAGGGAAGCCTTCTGTCCAGCGGAATAGCAAAGGGGCTGACCTCAGTGATCCCAATCCTTTGTGCCTTACTCTAGAAATAAAGTGTCCTGTTGCTTTTCTTGTGTGTGTGTGTGTGAGAGGGGCTGGGGGGAGACAGAGACAGAGACAGAGACAGAGAGAGACACAGAGAGAGATAGAGAGAGACAGAGAGAGATAGAGAAAGACATAGAGAGGAGGGTTGCTTTTGTTATTTTTTGCTAGAGATAGGCCCCATTGTGTTAGCAATGGGTAGTCACCTGACTTGGGAGAGCTAAGAGGTCTGCCCCACGACCAAGGGCTGCTGTGAAGCCAGAAGCATTGGTAACAGAAAGCTTGAGTTCTCTTGAGAGCAAATCCTCAAGGAGGAAAAGGGCTTCTCACTTGGCGGAGTCATACACTGACAGACGGGTAGGAGGGATCCTGTCAGGGTTTACCCTGTCCTAGGAACAGGTGTGACCTGGAACACTGGTCAGATGGAACTGGAAAATATGGATTTGATTTGAATAAGAACGACAGCAATCTTCCAACCTCTGACTGTAGCACCGTGGGCATCGCCCGCCTCACCAGTCCTGCACTGGCCAGTGCACTCTCTCATACCTAGAGCATTTAGGAAGCTCTGGCCTGCACCACCACTGTGGAATCTTGGTGCTATGGCTGAGTGTGTAGAGGTGTGTGGAGTGAGGAAAATATGAGATCCCCAGGAACCCCAACACGTAAAGGAGAGGTACAGCTCCTACAATCCTTTCGCACAGGAAGCACCACCCCATGCTGGTTCCAAATGTAAAATGGGTAGCGATGTGGTACCAGCTGGTCACGGAGGGAGGTGGACACGGGCCTGGGCAGAGGGACAAATTTAAGGATCTCAACAGACACAGCGGGAAGGGTTTGTCTCTAAGGAAAGGGAACAAGTGAATGACTGACATGGAGCCTGAACAGGTGTCTGTGGGAGGGGAGAGGCAGTGTGAGTATGGGGTCAGAACGTCCTGGATTTTGAGCCTGTTTCAGAATCGACATTTGAGACCAGCGTGGGATGCATGTGTTTGCCTCCTTGAGTCTTTCTGGTTTCAATTTCTCCGTGGTTTCTGCGGGGTTAATCTGTACTCTGACTATTGGCCAGGGAAATTAATGAAGTAATGTGTGGTCATGTGTCTACCAGCCCAGGGGTTGGCACGGAGAGTGCTCTGGGGGAGTGAGTTTCATAGCACCCTGAGCACAGGCTGGTCTGGTTTCCTTCCACAGACATCACCACTTTCTGCCTTTATGGAAGTCATTATAGCAAGGTGCCACCCACCAGTTCCCACTGGCCAATGTGCCACATAGCTCCGCCTGAAGGTGGCAGTCTTATTATCATTGCATTTCGTGGGAGAGGACATACAGAGGGGGCAGTGTGGGGGCAGTCAGGAGGGAGCCAGAGCTTCTCGGTCTGCTTTTTCTTCATCACTACGGTGACATTCTCAGTTAGGTCAAGACCACATAGGCCTCTGAGGACCCTCACATACCAAGGGCACCTGTGGGCTCTGAGTGGTCTATACCTGGAGAAGCTCTTCTCACACCAACCATGCGGAGCTGACCTGGGTAGCTGTAGTCATGTGGTACTCTCCTCTCTGCCACGCCACTGTTCCCAGTGTGATTACCTTAGTCCTACCGTCAGCCTTATTTTCTCTGCGTGGTCTGTTGGTTGATCTCAGGTGGCTTCCCAGTCTGATTGAGGGAGGACTGATGTAGGTATGTAGGCTCACACACAGGGCTTTCTGCCAAGGAGAAGACGTGTCTTAGGCTATTTGTTTGGCTGGTTGGCTGCAAGTTCTTTGCTTTTTTGATCATTTGTTGTTTGAGAAAGCCCTTCCATAGGCCTCTGGGACACTGTTCCCTGGGGACGAGGAGGGGGGACAGGGTCGATTTTAGTTCCTTCCCTGATGTGATCCTCAGCTCTGCTTGCTGGTACACCGAGGAGCTATGAGAAAGGCAAGAAGCTCTGAGGAATGCCCAGATGAGCCCAACAATTGCTCTCCTTTCTGGGGGAGATTTAGTCTTTCATCAACTGGCATGCACTTGTCCTTGATGCCCCTGTGGGCCCTGGGAAAGCCAGATGACTCAGACTGCTTTTATTTATTTATAGTTAGGCTCTCAGAACTGGTAGTGGTGGGGATGACCAGAGTCCATAATCAACCCTGAAATAGGCCGTTAGGAAGAGAATAGCGGAGAATTGGATATTCAGGTCCAGGGAAAGAAGGTTAGGGACACAGCATTTGAAGAAAGGAAAAGCTTTGACTACCAAAGCTAAAGATCAAGGCTCCCAGGGAACCCCATTTACTACCTACTTGGGGTTCTGAGAGCAGTTATTTAAACTATCTGGGTCTTATTTCGACTAATACACCAATTATTGGCTGACTTTTAAAAAATTTTTATCTGATATAATTTTATATATAATTTTAATGGAAGATGATACGTATCTAATCAAATCTTTCAGAGTAAGAAATGAACAAAATAGAGGCCATTTGCAGGTCAGCTATCTCGATTTCTGATGAAGAAATATCATCTCTAAGTTTTACATCTACACAGTGGGTCTAGTTTGACCCCTTCACCTAACCAGAGTATACCCTAGGCAAGATCCTCTCTGTAGTCACCTTCTTCACAAATGGTCTCATGGTGGGGGTGGAGGGGAAGGAGAAGGAAGGGGAACAGGTCTTGGGTCTTTTGCCAGATAGAGGGTCAGGTGCAACTGGTTTTCTCATTTTGAAGTAATCTGGACCGCAAGTAAACAGGTTCAAGGATGGGGTTGAGACTTGGTCACGTTAATAACCAACAATAAGGGGTTTAGGATAAGTTATAGCTGAGTTTGGTCTATTGCTCAGATGTATGTTATGTGGCTAAACTACCTGCTAAGAGCACTGTAGTGTTGAAACCTGGGTCTAGCTCTTAGGCCATTTTGGAGGAAAGGTGCCTGATAAAGTAGCTGTGGTTAGACTTTGGGGACAAGAACCTTCAAGGCCTCTGAGATCCCCTGCCCCAGGAAGGCCTCCCAGCATCTCTCACTATTTACAGTTCACACTCCCCTGAGCAGGTGCAATCCGGCTAGAAGCTGAAATACTCAAAGTCACAATAGCAAGAAGAATGAAAGTATCAGTCTCAGGGCTGCTCCTGTGGGAATCTGAGCCTAGCTCCTATCCCATGACACCCAAGGCCAACAGTACCTCCTTGGCCACTTTAGAAAAGCCCAGAGCTCTGCTTCCAGCTCAGGGACTCTGCCCTTTAAGTGGCCCCTTCTCATCTTCTCTCTGCTGCGTCTATCCATTACCTCTCAATGGAAATTGAAGCCTAATTTCTCTTGCTTGGAGCCATTAACACTCCTGGCCTTGACAGGAAACATGGCTCAGCTTTAATTAGCCACAGCACGCCCCCTGCATGAGCTCCAGCTCAGCCCCTGGACTTCAAAGATGAAGGCTTCTTCTTTCTCACTAATCACAGCTATTAATGAGCCAATTAAGGCCTTCTCTAGGCCAAGGCAGGCAGCTCTCTCAGTAACTTGGGCACAACCCTCAGTCTTGTTGTAGGAGGCTCCTCCCCCTGCCGGGATGGAATGTCCATGGAGCAGGAGATTCGCCTTGTAGAATCCAAGCTGAGTTGGCCTCCAGCTGTGTGTGTCACTTACCGGTAGTGAATTCTAGGACCCAGCAAACGTCCCTCGGAGGTGTTTTCTGTAGCAAGTGATACAGGAATACAAACTAGTATGTCTCCAACCTTCACCTGCTTCAGACTCTCCCTAAGCCCTTATTAAAGTTCTTGGCTGGGCTCCACTTTGTGTCTCTGACTCAGTTGCTCTGGCAGGGCAAAGGATAAGAATTTTATTTCTCCCTTGTCCTCAGGTGACACAGGTGCTGTTGGCCCAGGGACCACACTGGGAAACATTGTTTCAGACTCCATGAGGAGCAGTACACAAACAATGAGAGCCATTGCTTGAAGACACTGATTTTGCCATCCATCAGTGTGCTGCCCTGACCCTTTCCTTCACCTGTGTCTCACAGGACAATTTCCAGAAGCTTTTCATCTGGCTGTCAACAGTTGGACACACCAGTTGTCCCCTTGTAATGAGTGCCTGACAGTGTCTAATATTCCACAGATGTTCAGTCCTAGGCAGAATTCAGCAGGATAACTTCTCTGCCTAATGTTAGTACCAATATTTCAAGTCCAGATGTTGGCATCTTATCTCCAGCATCTTCTTTGGGAGAGGAAACAGACTGGAAGAATGAAAAGAGAGAGAAGAAAGAAGAGAGAAGAGAACATGGAGTCTTGAGAAGTCCTCCTAACAGGACCTGGAGATGTAGCAGAGCTGATGGAGTGCTTACCTACCATGCACAAACTCTTGGGTTACATCTTGCCTAGTGTCTCAGTTACTTTTGAAGAGACACCATAGCCAAGGCAAATTATAAAAAAGAGCATTTAATTTTGGGGCTTATGGTTTTGGGTTCTAGAATGTTAGAGTCCATAATCATCACGGCTAGGAGCATGGCAATGGGTAGACATGGTGTAGAGCAGTCGCTGAGGGCCTACATCTGATCCACAAGCATGAGCAAGAGAGAGAGAGAGAGAGAGAGAGAGAGAGAGAGAGAGGGAGGGAGGGGGGACTGGGAATGATGTAGGCTTTTGAGATCTCAAAGTCCACTCTCAATGACACACCTTCTCCAATGAGGCCACACCTCCTAGTCCTTCCCAAACAGTTCCACCATGAGTGTACGGGGATCATTCTCATTCAAACCACCATATCTAGCATGCACAAAGCCTTGGTTTAGACCCCCAGAACATATTGATCGGGTGTGGTGGTACATCCTTGTAATTCTAGCATTTGACAAGTGGAGGCAGGAAGATCAAAGGTTCAACATCATCCTTGGCTACATAACATGGGTTAAATTAACGAAGGGGAAAGAAGAAAAGGAGGAGGAAGAGGAGAAAGAGAAGGAGGAGAAAGAAGAAGAAAGAAGTCTTTTTGACAAATGAGCCCACATAGCAGAGCTTGGGAAAATGGAGACATAAAGAAAGGAGGGGCTGGAGACATGCTTCAGCAGTTGGGATCCCCTAATGCTCTTCCAGAGGACCCACATTCAGTTCCTAGCACCTACACCAAGTGGCTTATAATCCTTGGTTACTTCAGCTTCAAGAGATCAAATACCTTGGCCACCTGCATTCACATACCCATAACCCAGACACACACACACACACACACACACACACACACACACACACACAGAGACAAACACACATATGCTCACACAAACACATATCCTCACACATGCTCACACATGCTTACATGCTCACATACATGTGCACACACACATGCTTACATGTTCACACACATATGCACACACATACACACACTTAAAATTAATAAGAATAAATATTTGCAAAAAGAAAAGGCAGAGGTGGTAGATATTGCCTGATTAAAGGGGCACCAGTTAGTCTTCCATCCAATGATGCTCAACCAAATTCTAACCAAAGGTTTATGTTATACTCTGCCTGTTTTCCAGGCCACAGGGACACATCCTCATATTCATTTCAGCTACTGAATTCTGCTTGCAGCTCTGGAGGCATGACTCAGAGTCATACTGTGCTTCTGGCCACAGAGATGAGCTTCTGTGGTCGCAAAGGATGTTAACAGCTCTTGTGCTTGAGTTGCAGCTGGGGCTGTTGTCTCTTTGTCTGAGTCTCATGCCAGCCCCAGTCCCTATGCCTTTCCTTACCCTGGCCCTTCTTTCTCTCCTTCTAGTCATTTCCTAGTCACAGAGCCATGTCTGAAGTGTCTCAGATAGCTTGCCCCAGAATACTGCCATTTTGGCTTCCTTTTCTCTAGCGATGGCACGTCTCAAAGTGTGTGGCCATGGATTCGGAGGAATGTTATAAACTATCTTGTGCTTGGACTCCTTCCAATACTCTGAGGTATGGAAAGTAAGTTCTGTATCTTCTCTGCATCGCCAGTCAAAGCCTTGAACACACCACTGGGACCTGGGAGACAAATAGCACTTAACAAATAGCACTCCCCAAGTGAATTACAGTCCTCCTTTTCCCACGGAGAAACTTGTATTTGACATAGATGATCTGGGATTTGAATGACATGAGAGGAGCAGGTTTTAGTCTAGGATTTATACCCCAGTGAGCTTCCTGTTGTGTAATAGGGACAATACATTGGTTCTTACCTTGGAGGGTGGCAGCAAGGTTTATCTGAGAAGACATACAAGAAGTATCTAGCACAGGATGAAGTCTACAGTAGGGCAGTGGTTCTCAACCTGTGGGTCGCAGCCCCTTTGGGGGTCGAACGACCCTTTCATAGGAGTTACCCAAGACCATGTGCATATCAGATATTTACATTACAATTCGTAACAGTAGCAAAATTACAGTTATGAAGTAGCAGCAACAGTAATTTTATGGATGGGGTCACCACAACAGGAACTGTGTTAAAGGGTCGCAGCATTGGGGAGGGTGAGAACCACTGCAGTAGGGAGTCAATAAGCAGATAATCTATTCCTTTTGCCTTTCCTGGAGGAAGTTTGCAATGAAAATGATCAAAACGTAGCTGTAGAAAGAGCTGTTTTAAGTAGGAGCCCAAGGACACACTCAAGGCCAGGGACTGTCAAGGCTAATTGAGCCAGAGCCATCCAAGCAGGCTGCCTGGAGGAGGCAGGTCTCTGCTGGGCCTGATTTACAAGCTCAGCTCTCCAGCCAAAGCCTGAGATGGGGGAAGGGAGGCTTTGAAGAGTGTATCTCTCTGTGAGCAAGCTACAGCAAGAATCCTTTTCTTTATTTTCCTTTTCCACCCTGGAGGCCCATTTCCCCACCAAATCCAGCCGACGCAGCACTTGCCTTCCCCTCCCACAGCCTGAACTTGGCCAACATCTCAAGTTCCCCTAGGTGTGAGGCTCTGAGTGGGGCCCTCCAGGCTTGTGGAAATTCACTCGGCTCGGCCTCTCTGGCCGCCCAAGGACGTCTACCATACCAACGCTCTCAGGAGTCTGAGCAGACAGGCCACTGGGTATCAAACCAGATCCGGCCCTGCTTATCCCAACCCTTGCTCAGGTCTGAGAGGTGGGCAGACGGCGAGGGAGATTTTCTAGCCCATATTCTACGTCACCCCTCCCACTCTGCAAGTGTTTCCGGAGATGTCTTAGAGCAGCCACATGCGGTCCTTAACTCATCCTACCTTCACCACATCCCTAGAACTAGCATCGTCGACCCCATTTCACAGATGAGGAAATGGAGGGAGAGAGCCTGACACCACCGCTGGTCTGCAGGCTCAGCTGTCTATCCTGATGCCATGAAGCCATCTCGTCTCCTTTGTACTTCTGCTGGAATCACAGTGTTAGCTCCCTGGAGTCTGGAATTCTGGGAAGTGACTGCGTTAATATCCGGTTACTGTGTCCTTTATGCTCTTGGGTACTGTGCACATTAATTCCCATGGAGAAAGGTAACATGGGAGTCTCATTTTTGAGATCACATGAACATACATCAAGTTCTTTGCCTCCCTATCACCCCAGAATCGCTCAGCTTCTCTCACCCCCTTAGCCACCTAGGGTGTCTCTAGCATAGGACTAGCCTCAAAGCTGACTTGACTTCCCAAAGTGCCGTGGGTTTTATCTTTCTGCGACTCAGTTTACTGGGTTTCATTAGGACCCCTAAATATTCATAAGCAGACCCCCGTGGCTGGACTCTGAGGGGTCCTGTGAGATCTCACAGTGTAAGAGCTGCAGTCCAGCACGTTCACGTCAGACCTGGAGCTTGCTGCAGCGCCTGCTGAAACCGCTTCAGTGATTAGCAAAGGTGCCAGGGAAATTATGAAAACCATGTGACAGGTAAATGGCTGTTCCTGCTACTTTCTTAAGTTTCAAAGAGAGGACGGCTCGCTCCAGCGCGTGGGCTGGGAATGTGGGCTTTGCTGGTGCTTTCCAGAACACACAGGGCAGAGCAGACCTTAGTCGGGTTCGGCTGCCTTCCTCCGAGGAGTCAGAGTGGGCCTCTCTGCTTGTGGGACTGAGGCCCGGTGCAGAACCGGCTCCATCCAGACACTGCGGCTTTGTTCTCTCCATGAGGAGCAGATGCACAAGGAGTTCTGAGTGGAAACAGAGCATTATAAACAGGCCAGACGGCTTTAGAGCTGGAAGACACTATAGGTCACTATGTCCAATCTTCTGCCTCTCCAGAGAGGGAAACTGAGTCCAGAACAAAATGTCAAACGGCTCTTAATCATGGCCAGGTTAAGCATGTGAGTCAATCTGACAAGCCTTAGAAGAGCTTAAGTGATAGGGTAGGTGTCTCTTCTTAATTGCTGGTCAGACTGGGTAAGTCCCATCTGTGGAAAAGGCTGGGTGTGGCTTGGAAAGGGAGGTAAAATGATTGCCTTCCGGCTTCTAGACCCCTGATTGTCCCTCGGGAACCTGAATATGCAGAAACTGATAGACAGATCATACTTCAGACTAGAGCTCCAGCTAGAAGCCAGCCTGCTTCCGGCATAGGAAAGGAGAATCTGCAATGGCTAAACATCAGGCAGCTTCTACAACGGTCCCATGAAATGCTTTGAACGGGTCTTCCTCACCTCCATGCTGAGGCCCTCTGGGTAAATACCAGCGTAAGGAAGTGTCACATTCTCAGTCGGACCTCCTCCTGGTGCCTAGTCCGCTGCGCCCTCCAAATATATGTCAAATCGGACTCAGTATGCACGTTGCTGCTCCCCGAGCCTGGCCGGCTGTCCTGCTGGCTTGCTCGACTGCAGCAGGTTCTCGCTCCTCTCTCCGCTTCCAGCCTCTCCCTACTGCACTCTGTTTATGCAGAAGCCGAGGCGTTTGCTGTGCACCATAGCGCAGTGTTGTCCATCACTTCTGGCTTCCCGCTGGGGTCCCTCTCGTGGGTTCCGTCATCTCACCTGTCTTCCCCATGTTCTGTCACCACTCTTCACCTCGTTCTCTGTGTTCCAGGCACAGTGACTACTGCCTTTCCCAAACACGCCAAGTTCTTCGGAACTTGTGCATTTTTTGCCCCTCTTCATTTGTTTGCCTTCTCCCCCAAGGTTCTCCCATGGTGGACTCTTGTCATAATTCAGGTCTTTACTCAAGTGTCACCTGGAGAGCTCCTCTTTATCATTCCATAGACTAGCCCCTGTCTGATGATTTTATAACCATCCCTAAGTTACAACCATCCCTAAAATACATAAAGTAACTATGTATTTTTTTTTAGTTTCTTCATTTATTTTCTTTGGCTCTGGCTACAATATAAGGGCATTGTTGGCAAAGATGATGACTGCTTTGTATTGATGTAGCCCCAGTAGTCCTGGTTGGTGCTGAGTGAGTACTTGATAGACCTCTATAAATGTTGGCATTAAGGAGTATCCCAGCAGACCCTGCCTTAGAAGAGGGAGGAGGAGGAGGAGGAGGAGGAGGAGGAGGAGGAGGAGCACCGGGAGGAGGAGGAGATGATTATTTTGTGGGCTTTCTGAATCATCTCTAAGAAGATGGGTAGGGTTTACTTAAATGAATGTCCTGGAAATGGGACTGACCAGCATACAGATTGGCAAATTGCAAAGGGAGAGAAGTACAGAAAAGAGAGCAGAAACAGAGCTGAGGTCAGCTCTGTGCATGAGTAAGAGTCTGCTGTGTAGGGATGTGGGCTGGGGAGGAGACTTTGAAGGCTGGAGAGACACTCCTGCCACCATTTCTTGCAGTCTTCCTCTGCAAACACATGGCATTATTTCCCATTGAAAGGGGAGAAGGGAGCCACAGGAACTTAGTCACATAATATCCTCAACTAGCATGTGGGAATAAAGTTCGCCCCTGCTGGGCTGAACAGTGTCCTTGCCAATACAGAAAAGTGAGGGCAGAATTTATTTGGACTGGTGGAGAGAGAAAGAGAGAGAGAGCGAGAGCAAGAGCAGATTTTTGCTTTCAACTGGAGTCCTGCACAGGATCTTTAAATCGCAAACTTGCAGACTGCACTTCCTTCAGTTCCTAGAGGGCTCATAGAAGCCATGAGGGCTACCCCTCACGTCTCTCATGTCCTTCAGACTCCCAGTCAAGAAGACATCTGCTGCCCTTTTCATCCCTCCAGTGACAGAGAGCTGTCTCTAGACATCTCTGCCTTTCAGAATGTTCCCCTTCCCTTTCCTCATTTGGAGGCGGAGCCAGGCTTCCAGGAGTCCCCCTCTGTGCTCTCCACTCTAATTCTGGGACTGGCTACTCTGTTTGAGAGATGCACAAAAGCGATGCTCACATCCTCTAGGGCCCCTTCAAAACCCCTTTCAGTGTTCCATCCAGATCCTTCTGTGGTGGTTTGAATGAGAATGGCTCCCATAGGCTCATATGTTCGGATAACTTGGTCCCTAGTTAATGGAGCTGTTTGGGGAAAGATCGGGAGGTGTGACCTTGCTGGAGGAGGTGTGCCACTGGGGTGAGCTTTGAGGTTACAAGAGACATTTGCCATGCCTACTGTGCTCTCCGCCTCCTGCTTGGGGTTTGAGAAGTGAACTCTCAGCTGCTCCTGCTGCCATTCCTTAACTCCACCATCATGGACTCTAATCTGGAACTATAAGCCCAATTAAACACTTTCTTTTATAAGTTACCTTGGTCATGGTGTTTTATTACAGCAAGACAAGAGCAACGAATACGCTAGGTCTGCACAGGTCTTCCTTGATTGCTTCAGACTCTCCCATTCTGCCTCCTTTGCTTTCAGGATCAGCTGTACAGGAGGGTGCCAGGAGAAATCAGAGACCTTCTCACAGCTTTTGACCCTGGTCTAAGACCGTATTTGCCGAAAGATGGCAAGAGCACTACGTAGTATGGTGTTGGGAAATGCGGGATTGTGGGTACCCCAAACCGCAGCCCAGAAATTCCATTTTTCATTATACACGCCACAAAACAAAGCAGACCATCAGATATTATAGACTCACACATTCATAGTAGCATTAGTCACAATAGCCAGAAGGTAGAAATGCTCTATGGGATGAAAGACTAAGCAAAACATGACACAGACGTAGTAGAACATTAACCCTAGGGGAGAGGAAAGTTAGGACACATGAATAGAACTTGAAAGGGACACGTTAAGGAAACCAGAAGCACGAGAAGAAAAACCACTGATTCTACGTCTGTGGCATACCTACAATACACCAATTATAGAATCTGAATATAGGATTGTGATTACCAGGAGGCTGGTTGAGTAGGAAGGTAAATGGGCAGTCATTGTTTAAGGAGTTGGGTTTCTGTCTGGAATGAAGCTGGCACTGAGCACTGGCAGCAGAGACTCCCCCCTGTTCGTGATGTTTGCAGTCGAGCACTAGATGCAGCCATTCTTGTGGATCCCTTTATTAAGCCCACGCAGCTTCTAGAGTAACCGTCAAACTGCTCTGATGAATGGGCCTGAGGCTAGGGAGTTTGCTTAAGGTCATAAAAGAATGGGTTCGGGATTTGACTGTGAGTGTCTGATTCCAGGGTCCCTGTTCTCAATCATTATACCCGACTACTTTCTGAAATAAATGCATACAGTACTTAAGAGCAAGAACACACGGGCACTCTTCAGAAGCATACATAGACATTCACACGCGCACATATGCACACATGCATCCTGGAGGTGACATAATGGGTGAATCATGTGTAAAAGCTTCTTAGAGAAGGGGACACCCTTAACTCCAGGCTTAGTCCTCTGTTGAGATTTATAGAGTGAGTGAATGCTGAAGGGTCATTGGTATATTCTCACGAAGTCAGGGCATCTTAGCTAGGGGCCTTTTGTGTGGGGACAAGAGAGGAAAGAATCTCTCTTGCATTCTCTTCATGCGCCTTGCCAACTCCTAGGATTGGCTTTGGAGAATCGCTTTCCTTTGTGCTCTGCTTTCCCCAAGATTTCTTTGTGGATGGCACCTGCGGCCCAACACGGATCCAACTGTTCCTTTTGGAACAGTGCTCAAGGGCAGAGAGCCCCCGCCCACCCCTCTCTGTAAGGCCCAAGGCCCAGCAGGAGCTAGCACAGTGGGCGCTTCTTGCTGAGGAGACAAAGGGAGAGGGCCAAGGAAAGCTTTGGAAGACCTTAGCCTTGAGCAACTCCTGTTCAATTCTCCTCGTTTCCTTATAATTAGAACAAATTCCCTGCTAGCTCAGTTTCCATTCCCGGAGGTGGGAGGAATGCAGGAAACGTCTCCCAAGATGGGAGCCTCCTTCTCAGTCTGACTGTCTAGACAGATGACCCATGGGCTCCCCTTGGCGTGATGTCGTGCTGAACTGGTGGGGGCTGCAGCTGCAGCTGGGGAGCATTACCTCTGGGGCTGGCAAGGCCTCCACTGTGGGCTGAGGATTCCTCATCCTGGAACGCAACAGTCCCACTAAGTGACTGTGACACACACCTGGCTGGCAGTCGCTTGTGCTGGCGAGGCCTGGGCTCTGCTGCATTGCTAATCCCACCAGGCACAATTCACATGGAAGGCACAGCAGATGGCATTTCCTGGAGCTGCACACCATGTGCACCAGGCAGAGTGAGCGCATGTGTAGCTGGCTGCCCTTGGGGCCATCTCTCTAACTGTGTGCAATCTCAATACTCTTTGGGCTTCATTGCCTGCCCATGACCTCTCTGCTCTGGGCTCTGGATCCCTCACTGTCTATGCTGCATGTCATTCGACTTCATTCCTTTTTTGTCAAATAGATCAATGCAGGGTAGGTGAAGGAATTCTTATTATCTCTTGCAGTTTTAAACTCATTCATAAATTGGGGCTAGGAGAACCTGCCTTTAGAGTTCTTAGAAGGGTCAAATGAGAGAGTATTGACAACATGCTTAAAATAGTGCCTGCTGCATGGCAAGTCTTGTGTGTGTTTTCAGTGCATGCATACTTACCTCCATATGCCACAGGTCACCACAGGTCAGTCCAGGACTTGGAAGGTGGTAAAGCAAACAAACAAACAAACAAACTCAGAAACTGGAGGCTGAGTCCTGACTTCACCCCAAACGTGATATTTGGAAAAATCTATTGCCTTCTCAAAACCTCATTTTCCCCAGTTAAACAACTGGAGTTTACGTCAAAGCGATCCTAAGGATCTAGTCACACCCTGACATTCTAGGACTCAAAAGCTTGACCAGTAGATTCACCCTCCCGTCTCACCCCAAGTCTTGGCTAAGCTCATCATCCCTGGTTACCCTGCATCTTAAGGTCTTCAGCCTGGGTGGCCTGGGCCTTCTATGCTGCAGAATTTAGACCCTGCAGAAAAGACCAGGCTAGGGAATGTCAACAGGGATTAGTTCTGGGAAACAGGACAGTTAGCTCAGTGTCTCAAGAGAGGGTGCTTACATAGTCAGGCCACTGAAGGGGGGGGAACTGGACATTCCAAGTCTGTCTAAAGTGGCCTCAGGGGAGGACCGAGAGGAAAGGGGGAAGCTGGTACTGGAGGACTCTTAATCTTAGGGAATTAAGCTACTGCAGAGTGGACTCAGAGTGAGCAGGCATTTACTTCTCCAAGCCTCAAGATTCTGCTCTGTGGGGAGAGGTTTTAAATAGCAAAGGTGACTTTGGCTTAACTTTGCCAAGCTCACATTTGAACACATTCTTCATTTGGTTCCCAGGACTCTGAAATGGTCTGGTGATGGTCAGGGAGGGTGATAGGGGGTGCTCTGGAGAAAATAAGACAATGGTCTGTTTCAGTGGCCCTGACAAGGGTATTAGCTCCACCAAATAAATGCAGGTGGGGCCTCCTTGACCATCATGAAGGATTTTATGACTTAATATGCCTCAGAGTTGTCTTGTGTCCCTTAAACGGTGAAAGTGAGTCTTGGAGACAAAAATAGACCTACTCAAAATCAACCTAGAATAAATTAAGTCAGTGGCAGAATCAGGGCAAAGCCTTGGTCTCCTGGCTAAAGTAAGACTGACATCTACTATTTATACATCGTTGGCTGCCTACTACTTTTAGATTTGCAGCTTATATACCAGTCATAACTGGTATAAACTGGTGTGACAAACAGTTGCACACGTAGATATATATCCGATGGTTATTGCATGTAGGTTGTAGACAAGGTGGAATGGAGTTGGGAAGGCTCCAGAAGACCAAATGCAACACTTGACCTCCATCAGATACAAGAAAGCAAGACTGTGAGCTGCCTGAGGGAGGAACTAGGTAGGGGCACACAGTTGCCTGGGGAGGAGAGGGCACGGGTCTGTGAGTTGGAAAACTGTTCCTGTTTCCTGTTTTTGTATTTTTATTGGTCTTATCGCTGCTCTTACCCTAAGAGAGGAATCAAGTCTCCTTCCTTAGTGTGGCATCTCCCTCCCTCATATGCCCAGAGGGAACCTTGCCTATTTAGGTAGGCAGAATGAGCATCCATCGATCTCCACCATGCAGCATGACTTCCCATGAGTCTTCTGTATCTACCATGACCTTGCACCGATGCTTCAGCATCCAGCATCCAGCATGACTTTCTACCAGTCTCCAACATCTAGCAAACCTCCCATAGAGTGACCCTCTGGCTTGTTCTGGTCCAGCTCCTGATTGGCTCAAGCTACATCATATCTCACCTGGTATAATAATCTTATCTCCAACCTGTAGTGCTTTTTTGGCCTCTTGAGTGTTATTTCTATAAGAAAATAATCTTTAGGAATTGAATTTTTTGGGTATCTGACATCACCTCTAATTCTTGTTGGGGATGTTCTGGTTCAAGTACTGCTAAAGAGGTTCTGTGCAGTCACAAAGACCAGAGCTAGAGCCAGTGGGAGAAGCAGAGGGAACAGGTCCCAGCTCTGAGGTTGGTGACACATTCTACTTACCAGGGGGTTCAGTGTTATAAAGGGCTGCTTGGATGGGGGGCGGGGGGAGAAGGGAGGGAGAGAGAGAAGGAGGGAGGAAGGAAGAGAGAGAGAGAGAGGGGGAGAAAGAGAAGTAGTGATTTCTCACATCTTGGGAAGCATACAGGGAGGTGCATCAGGCCCCTCTGTTTGCTTTAGACAAACATCAATTTTAGGGATCACATACAGGCCTTAGATTCCAAGTCAGGTCTGAAGCTTGCAAGCCTGCAGTTCAGCCTCTATTTCCATGCCTGTTGGGCAGGAGCAGTATGGGAACTTGAGGGAGGTTGATTCTTTTTTAGAGATCAATACTTGCTAGGGTCAGGTAATCTCTCCCACTGAGAAATGATGAGACTGTGGTGTGGAGAAAAACCTGCCCACTGGTTGCCAGCCTCTGAGAACCTCTCTCTCCTACTTCAAAGAACCTGTAGATAAGAGGAAGCTTTGGGGATGGGTGAGATCCTGCCCCCCTCCTGTGCACAAGAGAATTTAGCTTCCTTATCTGCCTAGTTAGAGTTAGAATCACCCTGGAGTTTGAAGGCCAAGGGAGAGGATTGGTGGTCCATCCAAATGTCCTTAAAGGCCTCCAGCTGTGGACCACAGGACATTGTTCCTTCTGAGGTGCCGGTCTCAACTCCCAAAGGATGCTTGGAAATTGGGGAAAACAGCTGGTACCACTAAGGTGGAAGCCTTGGCTGGAAAGGATGCCGGGAAAGGGAAGAAGGCAGGAGACTAAATGAGATGAAGGCGCTCAGCTTTGGAGGGGAATTCCCTTAGGGCAGAGTCCTTATTTCACACGTGATGGGTGGATGATCAGATAACTAGAGAGATGGAGGACTAAAACAGATCATAGTCTATTTAAAGACTTACTGATGTTTCTTTAAATTCCACAATGAGTCAGCCCTAGCCTGTGTCCCCAAGGAGCTCAGAGTAAACACACGGTGACACCAGAGTTATCATTCAATTTGGGGCTAGGCCTCGAAAGATGGAAAGGGTGTGACTACGGGCTGGAGGCAAAATTGAGCCGAGGTCTCAAAGAGGGCTAAGGGCTTATTCTCTAGGAATTTGAGATTTTTCAGAACATTTCACGGACCGCTTTGAAATGCAATTCAAAATGACTCGATATGTTGGCTGAGTGTTGAATTGCTGCTTTTTAAAATTGGATTTTAGTATGGTTAAAATATAGTAGGCATAAAAATTCATGAAAACCTTATAGAAGAAAATAAAGAAAATAGATTCCAACGTAGTCCGTGTGTGCGAATTGAAAGCTTGAAGGGGAGTGAGCACCATGCAATCTCTTATTCCACACAAACCGCGTGAGATGAGTTACACGCTTTTCATATATGCCCACTTAGGGTCAAGGAGTTCAAGGTCACATAACCAGAGTGGCAGAGTGGGGCTTTGGTGTCAGAGCTCCGATGTGAAAGACCTGATCTCTATTATATCATGGAGCACAGGGCTCTCCAGATCTATCTTGACGAAGGACTCCTGGGTAGTCTTGCTGGAATTCAGAGACCATGGGAGCAGAGATTAAAAGCTTTGAATCTGAACAAAAATGCCAAGGCAGCAGGGCCAGGGGTGAGCACCACGGAGAAGTGGCATTGTTTGTGGCGACTGAGTAAAGTGTTTGCTCCAGGCAAGAGAGGAAGAAAAGACGGGGGAGGGAGATGGGGCTTGTACACGGGGGACCTTGATCACTGGATCCAAGGATCCTGACACTTTCTCATATTCCTAGAGTTGACACCAAGGGCTAACTGTTAAAAATATTGTAAGCCAAGAAAATGTATAACAAAGCTGGAGTTAAGAGGGAAAATGAGTTTTGAGTTATTTGAATTTGCTATGTTCCTATAAGGAAATTTTCAACAAGCACATCAGCTATAATTGAACATCTACTGACTACTTTGTGCTGGGCACCTTTCAAATTTTTACATGAATGAACTCATGTATCCATACAACATCCCTACGAGGAAGGGACTGCTATGAAGCAGCTAATGGAGGCTGTAATTATGCACCTTGGAGGAAGGACATAGAAGCTCTGGGTCCCAAAGTTTGCATTGATAACAGAATAGAGCTGAACATGTCCAACGTGTGCAAGAAATGTTTGCGTAACCTTTACCAGACATGAATAATGAGGCGACAAGCTGAAAATTTCCAACTCCAGGCTTTGCTTTCTTTGTTACCCATGCTTCCTCCCCAGGGTCGTGCACATAGTAGGTGAGCATTAAATGTCTACGGAGGGGTTGATGAAATCCTTGAGAATTGCAGAATCTGGGTCACGCTGGCTACAGACTGACATTCCACCCATAGGATTTTCTCGATTTTCTTGAGCTGGGAAGTCCCTTCCCGCCAATACACACTGCTTCCCTGACTCACAGGGTCTGATCTCTAAGTGGCAGGCTTTTGAGCAGCTTTTGAGGAGGGAAGGCATCCCCCGACGAGGTTATGCTTTCCTTTATGCTAGTGTCAGCCCTTGGGCAGGGTGGATCCCCAACTTCCTGGGTGGTATGTGCAAGGCTGTGTTGGCTTGTCTGAGAGCCAAGAGCAGATGCTGAGCCTGTGTGCCTCATGGTGCTGGCTGGGGGGGTAACAGCTTATGTTTGTGTTAGCGTGAACACAACGGCCTTTGTGGCTGGTTGCTGGCCTTTGTGGCTGGTTGCTGGCCTTTGTGGCTGGTTGCTGGCCTTTGTGGCTGGTTGTTCCTACATGGGGATTATCTGGTCCTTCAGGAAAAATAAGCACTCGGCTAAGGAAATGTATGCTTGGAAATTCTGATTTATGAATGTTAGGTAGTGGGTATCCTGCAAGTGATATCTGCCTCTCGCACCTACTCTGGTGTTCAGGACTTCTGTATGATCTTTGACAGGATCCTTCTGGTAATGTCTGCTGAGGTTCTGGCATTGCATTTTGGCCCTTGACAAAGGAAGGGAGCGAGGAAGCTAGCTAGGGGGTGACTCCGGAGCATGAGAAGATGGAGGAAAGGGTGTGGTCAGGCAGGGAGGGGAGGCCAAGGGGGTCCCTGGGCATTTTCTCCTGCCAGTGGCACTCACAGACATGGTGCTGCAGTGGTTACCATCATAGACTCTGATGTCACACACCCGAGGCATACTGCAAGACCCGTGGATTTGTGCTGCCACGTCAGTGCAGACCAAGCAAGGTCCTTACAAACCTGGAGCAGAGGCAGGTGGTGAACAGTTATTTTCATTGTCAGACTGTTGGCTTACTTGCAGTCAGGGCCATAGCCCCTCTCCTGGCAACAGGGAGAATCTATTCTAGGCTACCTTAGGGTAGGAACTATTCTCAGGAAAGCCCAGTTCATCCTGGCCTGTTGGACCTGCTATATCCTCCCTCAACCCTCTATGGAGCAGCCCAGCTGGAGTCTGTTTGCACAGCTGGGCTGGGGTAGCCCAGTGGGTGGGGCGGGGCTGCCCTCTGGATCCTAAGGTTCCAGCCAACTATCCCTAGGCCAGTTGGAAATAGCCCAGGAGGATGAAAGGAGCCTTGCAGATCCACAAATGGGATGTGGAATCACGGATGGGAACCGCAGGGCTGCTCTCTTCCCGCTGCTTATATCTGCTCAGTCCTGGGTTCTCTATGAGCCCCATTTCCTTATCTGTAAAATGGAAAGAGTAATCAACATCTCGGCCTACCGTGGGGAGCTGGGGAACTGATCTGATCATCCATGTAACCAACCTGGCTAGTGTCTGGCACAAACGGGGCTCTACTTTTCAGTTCCCCTCTATTTTCTTCTCTTCCTAAGCCATGTCTCCCACTCTTTACCATTCATCAGTTATTCTGTGTGCACCCACGAGCGCCATGGGCAGTAGGCACTAAGGATGGTTCAGTGAGTGACCAGGGCCCACTCAGCTCATGTACTCGTGGCTGAAGGACAGACATGGACAATCCATACATCACCTGGATGGCTTCTCAGGAGAGGTGAGGCTGGCTCAGCTCCTTGTGCTCACGATCACATGCCTTTCTTATAGCACCTCCTCTTCTATGAGCTTTCCCTGGGACCCCCTAAGCACCCGAAGCCACAACCCTCAGACCACTCACTACTCAGAGGACAGTGACGTTGTCACTGTGATTTGCAAATCTGCAGAGCCATAGCGGAATGATATGCATTAACTCTTCTCAGCTCCTTTTTTTTTTTTTTTTTTTTTAACTGGGCTAATTTGGTTCTTCTCCGGGCTTCCTCATCCTCTCAAAAGCATCACTCAACATTACTTGCTGAGTTGTCCCCACCACCCAGAAGCTCTTCGGGAGTTGAGACCTTGCCTCATTCACGCCCGTGACCGCAGTCCAGCAGAGTCCCACTCCTGCGTGGCCACCCGTGGACCTCTCCACAGCAGTCCCACTCAACAGTTTGCTGAGTGCAAGGGGAGAGAGACTAATTTACAGCAGGGCTTTTCTCTCTGGATTTGACCTCTGCAGCATGATCCCACCCTTACTGGCCTGAGTCCCTCTTTTCTGCTCCTTTCTGCCAGGTCTCTGTGTTCTGAGTCCAACAGGATGTGACAAAGCAGGATATGTGGTGGTCACACGTGTCTTTCCAGGAGGACAGGAGCTCCTGACTCAGTCCAAGATGAGGTTGAAGCCAAAGGAGAAATGAAGACCAGCCATCACATCCCATATACCCAGTAACACCAGCAAGGCTTTAGAAGGAGTTTTGGGAATTTAGGGTGGAGATTCAGGGCTGCAAAAGGGAAGTGGCTTAATAAAAACAAAGCAGACATCAACAATCCTTCCAATGCCAACACGTGGATCTGTCCAACGTCTGCCTCTAAGTCGCTGCTTCTTCTCTCTGTCAGAGCTGGCTATGTGCTGCCCATTTGCCTGGGGCCCAGGAGGATCTGAGGCCAGAGGAGCCTGGGAAGTAGTTCACCCTGGAGAATGACTGACAGGTTGTCAGCAAGACAGATTTTCGGATGGGAACTTGGTCCAGGAGTGTGATCCCAGAGCGAATTGGCCCTGGTGATGGATGCCGAGTTGTTCTCATCCGCCCCTGCTCTCTCTCCCACTCTCCCTACCCTCCACACAGCTTTCTTGTTCTCTCTTTGGTCTCTGGCCAGTGATGCTGGGAGTAGAAGAGCCAACTAATCCATCAAGCAGGAGTTGTAGGGAGGCTGGGGCCATCAGTTCATGAATCAGCTCAGCTCCGGTGTTCTGTCTGTCAGATACAGAATGGCGGTATCTAGAGTACGCACCCCAGAGATGCTGACAGAGAAAGCGGCTCTTGGCCCTGACAGACCAGGGCTCAGATCTATGCCCCGCCACCCACCAGCTTGTGACCTTGAATACACCGCTCGCCTTCTCCAAGCTTCAGTGCGTCACTGTCAAAGAGGGACAGCAGGAACCACTTTGCTTAACGTATAGGTTCCTGAGGAGATCAAATGTGAAAATGAGAGACAGAGAAAGAGAGATCGTTCCCAGGCAGCAGAAATGACCATGTCTGTTTACTAGTGGGCTGGTTTCCAAGTCCAGTCATATCCAGATTGTTTAACTTACACACTTTTGTTATATCTATGAAAACAACTTATGCTGACTAACCCTAGCTCACAGCCTTGTCTGGAGGCTCGATGGATTTGGAGTCACTCCTCTAGGGCTACCTGATTTAGCCACAGGAGTTGAAAACACATTCAGATCGATCCATAGTTATTCCAAGTGCTTAAACAGCCATAAATGTGGCTGACAGCGATACAGTGCATGTCTATAAAGAAGACTAGAGAATCCGTCAGTGTGAAGGGTGTGTTGCTTATTATGGAGCAGAGGGGAGCAGGTGATGGGGATTGCGGAAGAAGCAGAACTAAACTCCAGTCCTCAAAGAACTTATAAACTTTGGAGATGGGAGATACTCATTTAAAAGATCTTAGCCAAGGATATGCATATACATGTACGTATACATATATATCATATACATCATATACATATGAATATCCAAGATGCCAGGTCTGGTCAGTTCATAATAGAAACCCAGTGACTAGTGTACAAAGTCGACATTTAATGCTTCTCTGTCTCACAAAGGAGATGATCCAGTTGCAAATCCTTCTGTACTACCTGTGTACCCTTTGGGGTTCTCACACCCTTGTAGCGTTGGTAAGACCCCTTTGAACCAGAGAGCACTCAGCTGCTCTGTAGTTGGTTGTCGTGTGTGTCTACTGTCTCTGCTGATGAGAGTCTGCAGCCCTTCTCCCCGTGTCAAACCATCAGACTCAGACATAATGCTTTGTTGCCCTTCTCCGTTTTCCATGAAAATCTAATTATATAGGGAATTTTTTCCTGGGTTTTGTCTTTACTGAAGATTTGATGGTGTCATCAAGGGGGGACCACAGGTCCTGCCAACCTCATAGGTTGCACCTAGGGAGCACCTCCCCACTCCTCCAACTCTAAGTTCCTGACCTGTGACTCTTTTCATGACATCCAGAAAAGCCCAGTTCAGGGGCTTCCTACGGGTCCACTCTCCACTCTTGACTACAGCTTTCCTCACAGGACTGCTGATTTACTTTCTGCTGTCCAAGACAATTGGAAGAAAACAACATTCTTCTTTTTTTCCCTCCCATATTAATCTCCTCACAAGGGTTCCAGCCATGGGGGTTCCCAGATGAGTTCACAGAGAGCAGAGAGGCTCATTCAGACTCAGGATAAAGAGTCCCATTCAACACTGAGAGCTACTCAGATTAATTACCTCATGCTTTCTTTGTGTTAGGAGGTGTCTACTACAGGACATTGAGAAGCCCAGAGTACACTGAAATGAATCCATCCATCCATCCATCCATCCACCCATCCATCTATCAAATAGATAACTCTGATCTCCAGAGTACATACGTTCTTTGAGGACTGGAGCTTTGTGTGCCTGACCAAATTCTCACACATCATTGTGCCTCAGTTTTCCCATTTGTTCCAGGGGCAGGGAAAGGTGACTAGGGAGATCTGACTAGGTGCTCTCTTAAGGTCCCTGAAACTTTGAGATACTGTGATTTTTGTATCTCATGAATGGGAGGTTCTTTTCCCTACAGCATCTGGGTGTTAAATTTATGGAAATTTGCAAATGAGTTACTGATTCTTTTACCTCTCTGGCTCCAACTTGAGCAGGAGCTCTGTTCAGCTGTAGCTCTGTTCAGAGTTTCAGCTCTGAAACTTTGGGGTAAGGAGAGCTCACCTTCCTTCCTCTGAGCAGATGAAGCAGGCCCTATGTGGTGTGTGTGTGTGTGTGTGTGTGTGTGTGTGTGTGTGTGTGTGTGTCTGCATGTGTGAAGTCCTTCCCAGCCTTGTAGACAGGACAGCAGTATAGAGTGGCCTTTGTCACTGGGGGTTGTGGAGTTGGGATGAGAGAGCATCTCCAGCATCCCTATACTGTTTAGGACTGGAAGAGAAAGCCCTGTTGTGGGGATGAGTCTTCCTCCAACAATGTAGACTTTGTAGAAAGAAATGAAAACTCAACACCCTGAACTGGAAATGATGCAAAAGTTCCAAAACTTTTTGCTCTCAAGGTCTCAATTTTAGTCTGTTTAGAATTGCTATAAGAAAATGCCTGAGATTTGTTTTGTTTGTTTGTTTTTTTTTAAAGGAAAGAGGTTTGTTTGGCTCATGGTAATGGAAAAACTAGTAATGGAAAGTCCAAACAACATAGTGCCAACATCCTAGTAGAAGCTCCTTGGCTGCATCAGAAACATGATGGAGAAATGGGAAGGACAGCCACATGTGTGGATGACCTCTTTACAACAGTCCACATCGGTGAGAGCTTACTGCAGTTCAAGTAGAACATCTTCTGAAGGCAGTATTCCCACGACCTGATTACCTTGCTCTGGGCCCCAGCTTCTTAAAGGTCCTTCCACCTCAACCTCATTTCACTGGGGACCAAGTTTCAAATACACAAATTAGCACTCAAACTGTATCTAAACCATATCGGTCTCCGAAAACCCCTTTAAATATTAGTAAACATTGAGTACCTACCATGTTGCAGGGTGTGTGCTTAGTGGGAAGCCATTGCAGAGAATAAGAAAGACATGATAGTACTGAATGGTATCTTCCACAGCAGGAAGTTATATGATACCTGGATGCGGTTGGGCCAGACAAGGATTCTGGTGTTTAAGGAGGGATTTGCCTAAAGCCAGGGAATGCAGGGCAGAGCTGGTGGATTCCAGGAAAGAGCTGTAGCTTGCAGCAAGGAGGGAATAATAGTCACCCAGAGGCCCGAAGCACAATCTCTGGAGTGTGAATGGCTGCTGAGGAGCAATAGGAAGGGTAGAGAAGCCAGCGTGGTATGGCTGCATACCATAATATGAGGCTGCAGAGAACAGGGTTCATACCATGTCAGGGTGGAGTCATGCAGACATTGTCCGGGAGGCAGTGAGATTGGACTGTAAGCTCTCGGAGGGGAACTGTGTGTGCGTGTGACACAAGGACACTGAATCATGGTTTGATGCGGGGGTTTTCATCGTGGTGTTCTGTTGAATTCATCTCTTCTTATCTTAGAGACTCTTCTACTTGAACAGAGCCACACCCACTCCAGCCTCCAAACCTTCACATGAGCAGATCCTCCTGCCCAAGTGGCCTCCCTGCTTTTCCACCCTGAGAAGTGTCCTTCAAGCACAACTTGAAGAGAAGCCTCATGTGGTTGGCAGAGATGGTTGTGCCTGTCAGGCTGGCAAAGACTGACTCGGGCTGAAGCATTGTTTGGCTTTATCCAAGGATTTTTCTTCCTTCCCAGTGCTGACTTGGTGATTCAGATGTTCTCCAGAAATAAGAGAGATCAATGGAAGGAGTGAAGCTCAGGCAAATAAATGGGATTTTCTGTTTCTCTAGGCCCTGTGGAACGCCTCTCTTTCCCGCTAACAGTTCCTTAACTGCCACTCCGCTGTTTGTCTTAAACACCTTTCATGCAAATTCTCTTCACTCAGCCTTTACGCTTCATGTAGGAAATGAATTTGGTTTGGAGTCAACAGTATTTCTTTTATAAAAATATGTATTTCATTTTTAATTGTATGTACGCATGCATGTCTATGCATTGTTATACGCTTATAAATGCAGGTGCCCATGAAGGCCAGAAGGGAGTGTCAGATGCCCTGGAGCTGGAGGTACAAGTGATGATGAACCACCTGACCTGCGTGCTAGAAACTTTAACTCCGCAGGGCCAGCATGTGCTCTCAACCACCGAGCCTTCTCTCAAGCTCTGGGATCAGCAGTTTTTCTACCTCTAGCCTGGAGTTCCTGTCCTAATACTGCATTCATTTGTCGTTCATTCAGTCATCTGTTCATTTGTTTGCTAGCTCTTTCTCCTTCCTTTCCAGTTGTGTTGGGTATTGAGGGCACGGAGTAAACAAACTCCGATGTGCCTGATGCCCTGCCTCGCTGTATGTGGAGAGAGGCAGCCACACCCTAAATTGACAGCTAAAGAATAAAGGGGAGAAGGCAAGAGAAAGTTTTCAGTGGAAGCAACACCTCAGATGACACCCGAGGATCATTAGATTTAGCTAGGCTGGGAAAGGGAGAGAGCAGCCAAAGGGACCCGGATGCTAAGAAGGGCTTTAGCTGGATTCCAGAGCTGGGACAGTGTGAGCTGAGTGCGCAGTAAGCAGAACACCCAGTTTACAGGCTGGTGGGGTCCACAGTATAAGGGGACTAGGAAGTCAGGATAACTTGACCTTCTCCCAGGGGACAGTGGCGAGCCCTGACGGACCTTAGAGCATCCTTATTTTCATCTTGCACTGGAGGCTCTGATCCCAGAGCCTCCTCTGTTAGCTCGTCCTGCAACCTTGGACCTGTCCATTGGTCCTGTCCTTCTCAACACCCTCTGTCCTTAGCAGCCATCTCTAGCCCCCAGCCCTGGGCCTCTGCAACTCCAAAAGGAGTTGTTTGAACTAGGTAAGCATTAAAAGGAACCCACTTCCATTCTAGAACATTCTATCAGATCCATCAATTCATCACTTAACCAATGTTAATAAATCTCTACGGGGCATAGGAGGACGGGGATGCCTCTCACTGATTAGCAAGAACTCACTCTCAGTAGGCAGATACATAAGTCTGTGTTCACAACACAAAGCAGAATGAGCTCAGAACTGTGGGATCACGGTGGAGTAAGTGATTCATTCTCCTCGGGGGTCTGGAGGCGGCAGATGATCTACTGGAGGATGTGCTGGAGGATGAAGATAGGGCCTGCTTTGTTCAGGGGAGGTGAGTCACCTGGGGCCTGGAGACCAGAGCTGGGTACCCAAGAGGCCCTTGGATGCCAGACCAAGGGGGTGTGCTCCACCCTCTGCACAGTGTGGGGAGCACAAGAGAGTGCTAGGAAAGAGAGGTGGGCTTACTTGCTTTATCTTTGGGGGCTGCAGTGGAGTTTGTTTCAGTCACTGTAGTCCAATTCATATGGTGCATGCAGGAAAGGAGGGGGTAATTTCCCAGCCCCAGCTAAAGGCCAGACCCAGGGCTAAGTTACTGAATGCTTGTTATTATTATTATT
Organism: Cricetomys ansorgei; assembly: GCA_026225945.1. Taxonomy (NCBI): domain Eukaryota; kingdom Metazoa; phylum Chordata; class Mammalia; order Rodentia; family Nesomyidae; genus Cricetomys; species Cricetomys ansorgei. The sequence goes on from JAMJFZ010002749.1 coordinate 86,087, forward strand.
ATTATTATTAATTATTATTATTATTATCATCATCATCATTATATATTTATTTTATGTGTACAAGTGTTTTCTTTGAATGTCTCGCTGTGTACCATATGCATGCCTGGTGCCACAGGAGGCCAGAAGAAGGCTTGGGATATCCCAGAACTATAGTTACAGATGGTTGTGATTCTTCATGTAGGTGCTGGGAATTGAACCCAGGGCCTCTGAGAGAGCAGCTAATGCTCTAATCTGCTGATCTGTCTCTCCAGTCCCTACTTGATGTTTCTTGTCTTAGCCCTGGCAGCAACTTCCCAAGACAGAGTTATAATAAAGTGAAATGTACTAATAGCTTAACTGGTCAGACTTAGAAGATGGCAGAGCCAGGAATGCACTGTGGTTCAGGTCTGCTCCAGAGCTGTCTTGCTGGCCAGAGCTCTGCGCTCAAGCTGGTTATTTTCCACTGGACCCAACCTGGTGCCTGTGTAGACGTGCTGCATGCAGGATGTTTCCTGCTGGTGACAGCGGGGTGTGGAGAGGAGCTCGTGCTAGACAGGAGGGTAGGAAGTACCTCACATCTGTCCTGTCACTGGACACCTTCCAAGAATGGGCACCAGGCAGCCCGCTGCCCTGGATGGGAATAAACTATTCTGCAGAGATAAAAAGCGCTATCTCCTCTCAGCCCTGAGTGTTGGTAGATGGGACCTCTCAGGGCAACCTCGGCCGCCTCAATTGTAAGCTGTAGGGAAAAGCTCTCTGATCGAGTGAGATGGGGTTGACCCTCAGTCTTGTCTTTCTTTGGGAGATGCCCCAACACAGCCATTCAACCCTTCAGCCGGGAAGATCTAGACGTGGCCTGAGAGAGGAATATATCCACTGCCAAACCCGCCAGTTCTCTGAAATGCCATTGTGGGCAAACCGCTTCTTACAGCTTCTGCGTCTTTTACACAGTGGATGTAAGCTGCTGGAGCCAGTGCTTCTGCTGGAGCTCATGCTGGTCTCTAAGGGAGTAAGCCCTTTGTACGTGGATCTCATTGTAGTGATGCGATGCAGGCTTGCTGCACCCATATGCCTGCTCCATCCTCTCTAAGTGGTGACTTTGGGAACGTTTACTTCACTTCAAAGCTTTGGTCTCCTCTGCTATAGAGTGAGGGTGGTCTTGGGACCGACACTGGCTGCTTCCTGTGAAACACTCAGGGTGAAGCCCAGCAGGGCAAGCGGCGTGACCTAAGACTCAGTGATTTATTCCTGGGGTTCATCTCTACTTCCCCTCTGATTACTTACCTGGGCCTCTTCAGCCTCCTCTGTTCCCACCCCGCTCTGAGAACCCCAGTGTCTCCCGTGGTCCTTCTCTTCCCTGCAAACTCCTCTTCTACAACTTTTTCTGTCTCATGCCTCTGGAGGAGGGCTGGGATCTTTTCCCAGCAGGTGTGGTAGGGATTCAACCTTTCTGCCCAGGTACAGATGAGAAAGGCAGGCATTTCTGTCTTCCTCAAATCTCTCCAGTGCTGCTAAGGAACCATTCCTTTCCTAATCTCTCTCTCTCTCTCTCTCTCTCTCTCACACACACACACACACACACGTGCACATGCACATCACACACACACCACATCTCACACACACACACACACACACACACACACATACACACACACCACACACCACACACACATCACACCACACACTCTCTCCCCACACCCCCATACAATTCTTGGTTCTCAGATGGCCAGGGCCTCAGAGGGCATCTTGATTCGTAGCCTTATCTTTTGTGCCTTCATCTCAGCCAAGACTGAATCAGTTTCTCCCTGTGGGTAGGAATAACACTCAAGGACCTTTCACCTGGGCCTCTCAGCTCAGGACTGGGGAGGGGCTGGCTTGTCCCTCCACACACAGTTTACAGCTGAGCTGGCTGGTGCTGAACCTTTGCTATTTGAAGGGATGTTTTGATAACCTCTAACCACACTGCCCCCAGCCTGCAAAGCCCCACCCAATCACCCCACTCTGGGCCCCCTCTTATCTTCTCACCCTAAGCTTCTCATCCATTACTGTCGGCTGGCAACATGAGTTTATCTGAGCCTCTGTGGAATGAAATTGATTTCTATGAATAATTGGAATAGCTGGCTAGTGACCCAGGACTGCTGCCACCAGGGTGGCTGGGCTTCAAAGCTCATGTCCTCTGTCTCCTATCTCATGACTGGTCTCTGGTCCAGATCTCCCTAGCATGCTGGGATCAGGGCTATTCTGTCTCTGCTGCCCTTATCTATCCCCACCTCTGCAAGTCGTTCTCTGCCACCCATCCTCTCTGTGGTCTCCAAATTGATCTGGAAAAGCTCAGGCTCTCCTACAGAGTAGTTGTGTCTTCCCTTGGCCTTGTGGGCCTTTCTGATTTAGTTTCAACTTTTTAATCTTTCTAGTAAATCCCCTTTTTGTGTTTCCAAGTCCCCTGAGTTCCAGGTTGCTCCCTGGGGTGTCTTGAGACAGGGTGAGGTAGTTGGGAGTTGGTTGTGAGAGCTCAGAGGTTCAGACTAGCCTAGGGATTGTAGAAAAGCTTTCCCAGATGAGATTTAGAGAGGATGCCATATGAAGGATGAGAACAATGGCCAAGAAGTCACTTTGTTAAACAGTACCGGAGCTTCCTCTAAGAACTTCTTTTCATTGTTAAAACCCACAATTTTTGTTTTCACTAAGCCCCTTCCAACTGGGCAGATAACCCTGGCTCATTCACTCCTTGTCACTTTTGACCTTATATTTGTCCACCTAGATTCTTATCTCTTCCTTGGGGTCACTGTGATTTCAGGAGGCTCTACCTCACCTCTGGCCAAGGTCCAGCAGAGGCAGGCATGGAAGAGACACGAGGACGATATGGATGGATGCAGTGAGACCCTGCTAGAACACAGCTGTTTAATCAAAGCCAGGATAGCACCCATAGGAAGGGATGCAGCCCAGCCTGCACCCACTGTAGGAATTCAGGGATAAGAGCTGTCTGGCGGGGGGCAGAAACTCTTTCCAGGAGACCCCCAGTTACTGGCCTGTTGATGACTCCCCTGGCTCAGAGTCCTTGCTGATATCTGGCCTCCATTCAGTTTGCTGCACTGATCCGCACGCTCTGCAAGCTCTCCGTGCCTCTCCCGTGGCCTCTGGGCAGCAGAGAGAAGCTGGGAGGTGGGATGACAGCATCTTCATTTCCCTGCTAATTACAAGTGCTGGGAAGAGGAGTGCTAAATGCCAGATAATTGCCCAGCAGGAGACGTCAGCCAGACTTCTGACTGCTCTGGGCCCCAGGAATTTGACTTTAATGGTTTTCTTTTTTCTTCCTAAAAAACAAATACACAAAATTAAAAAAAAAAGTTTTGGAAAGAGTTAAATACGTGGCTTTCTCTGAGTCGTTTTATTCAGTTCCCTTTTACTTTCTCCTAACCAGGCACTCCAATCTAGAGCACCGTGGTGTGCATGGGGAGAGTCGGAGTAGAAAACTCCTTTATATATGGTTTAGGCTGAGAGTACAGGATGGATTAGGGTGAGGGGCCCCAATCCTCCGTTCTGTGTGCCACACCCACCCACTCATGAATGGCACAACACACACACACACATGCATACACACACACACACATACACACACAGACACACAGATACACACACACACACACACAGACACACACACACATACACACACAGACACACACACACACATACACACACAGACACACAGATACACACACACACAGACACACACACACACATACACACACACACACAGACACACATACACACATGCACACACAGACACACATACACACATGCACACACAGACACACAGATACACACACACACACAGACACACACACAGACACACATACACACATGCACACACAGACACACAGATACACACACACACACAGACACACACAGACACACAGATACACACACACACACAGACACACACACACACACAGACACACATACACACATGCACACACACAGACACACACACACACACATACACACACACATACACAGACACACACACACATGCACACAGATACACACACACATACACACACAGACACACACAGACACACACAGACACACAGATACACACACACACACATACACACACAGGCACACACACACACATGCACAGAGATACACACACACATACACACACACACATACACACACACACATACACACACACACAGACACACACACACATACACATACACACATACACACAGATACACACACACATACACACACACACATGCACACAGATACACACACACATACACACACACACACACACACACACACAGACACACACACACACACACACACACATACACACAGATACACACACACATACACACACACACATGCACACAGATACACACACACATACACACACACATACACACACACATACACACAGATACACACAGATACACACACACACAGACACACACACATACACACAGATACAAACACACAGACACACATACACACATGCACACAGATACACACACACATACACACACACACACATACACACACACACACACACACACACACACACACATACACACACATACACACACACACACAGCCACCCACAACTCCACTTCTGAGAATGTAAACTGAGCTATGGGTGCTTCACTGAGGCCTATAGGGCATGAGGGTAAAGGAGCAGGTATCTTTTATCTTCTTTCTGGGCTCCAAGAGCGGGAGGAGGGTGGTGGTAGTGGCGGGGTGTCACCTGGTAACTGGCCTCAATTGGATCCCCCTACCTATGCACACCAATTTCAGACAAGGCTGGAGAGGTACCGAACAGGAAGCTCCAGAGCTGATGAGCATTCTTGTGGTCATGCCCGGGTACCTCGATGCTCTGTTTCTTGAAGCTGTTGTAATCTCCATAATAACGTTTTCCTCTTTTTAAGTAAACTTGGACTCTTGCCCAAAGAATGTGGCTGGTTTTGCCTGGGGGATCCAGAACCAGAGGCAAGGGAAGGAACATGTCTTGGAAAGGTGGTAAAAGGAAGGAGTAATCAAGGCTGGGACACAGGGTGAAGATTGTGTACATCCCAACAACACTAGTCACCCGGGAGGTTTCTATCACCGGCCATGGCTTGAGTTGAGAGCAGGAGCACGTGGTTGAGTGGGAACCTCAAAGCGATTCTCAGAGTAGCTCGGACTGGGCCACCCAGGCACCTTCACCCTCCTGGGTGTAGTACCTTTACCACCTGGAAGTTTCAGTTACCCCTGGAAGCTTGGGGCCACTAGGTATTACTTGTGTCATCCCGAGAAAGCCACTTCACTACTTCATGCCTCAGTTTCCTCGTCTGAAAAACAGGGTGATCATAATCCATAACTGAGAGGTGTACGAATACTAAGACTAAAGAGACACGAGAAAGGAAGGGGAGTAGCTGGCATCCTCCCAAGGGACACAGGCCTGGGCTACAAACAGTAGACACTGAAGTGTGTGTGTGTGTGTGTGTGTATCTGTGTGTGTGGGGGTGCAGTATGCAGCAGGTGACAAGCCACACTCACATCTCCCACTGAGTCAAATTGAGTTCCCCAGCCCTTGTCTCTGCATTTTCCTACCCATTTCATGGTAGAAGAAACAAATAGCTTGAGGGTGCCGATCTTATTATCCCCTGATACAAATGTGACTGTAAATTGAGGGCATGCTCCCCAAACTGAACTAGCTAGGAATCTTGGTAAGGGTTGAGCATGACACACAGGGCTGCATATGTGTATCCTGCACTAAGATGCCCAGCTAAGGTGCCTACTGGGGCTGAAACCCGGCCAGAGCCTTGCTCACAAGCCTTATATCTGGCCTAGATCTGTCTCTAACCAAGGGAAGGGGACCTTTTCTTAATGCTCAAGGTTATCCTAAGGACTAACAGCAGACAAGGGCAGAGACATGGGAGAATACAGAGAGAAAATGGAGCCCAGGATGCAGAACTCAGGAAGGTTAATGATTGTATGTCCCCCCCGCCCCAGAGGCTTCCCACCAAAGGCCTCCTCGGGGCAGAGAAGAACAGTACTGGCCCACACTAAACTCCTTCCCTAGAAGAGCTACAATGAAGGCAGGCAATGGATGTCCATGAAGACAGGAGGGTAGAGCCAGGAGAAGGATGGGCTGGGATCTCCAAAAGGCTTCATGGCTCTGAGTTGCGAAGTACCTCGGATACAGGATCAGGGGGGTCAGCTTAGGTGACACGGTGGTGCAGAATGGGCAGTGGTCCTCACATCCAGCACAAGTCTGAAGGTGAGAAGGCTTCACATACACAGATGTGTGATTGCAGGGGATCCTGCAGGGAGGTCACACTCGGGAGGTGGGCAGGGCCTGGACCCGGAGGCTCCTGGCTTGTATGTGAAGATGTTAGAGGGATGATTTCAGTTACTGGGGATGGGAGTTCCTGACTAATCAGTTGTTAGAATGATCCCTCTGGCAGAAGTACTGAAGTGGCTTGGAGGGATGGATAGGTGGAACTTAGCCTCATGTGTTGCTCCTTGGAGCCTGGCAGAAGCCTCTGAGCACCAAGGGAAGCACAGCCCTGTGATGGCTTTACTGCCAGAGCAGCTGGGGGACATGCAGAAGACAGAAAGTGATCACGGAGAGCAAAGAGACCCTTCTATACCACCAGCAACATTACCTGCCCAGAACTTGCTGAGCCTGTGGGGTCAGCAGCAGCTTGTGACACTTCCGGGTACAGACAGGAACCTGGAACACAGGATACATCATTACCTGCTTAGGCTGCACAACAGAGGTCTGGACCCAACCCTGTCTCTCCTCTCCAGATGCTGTTCTGGAAAGCAGTGGCACAGTCGCTCTGTTCTGAGGGGGAGATGGCAGTGATGGTGTACCAGCACAGGCTGCAGATATCAGGCCTGGCAGGGTGGGCGCTGGGCATGAGGGATACGGAAGCCTGGAGGAGATACCTGCTGTCTTGAACCCCAGCTCCCCAAGTGTCAGTAGCCAGGCCACTATAGTCCAAATATATGCTACCAACCTATAGAAGGGGCTCCTGGCTCAACAGCACTTTCACTATGGAGATGGTGACTGCAAGGCTGGGTCTTTCCAGCTTGTTTGGGGGGGACCTGTTTGGAAGAGTTCCGGGAAGGTTCCTAGAGCTTCTCAGGTAAGATGGGGGTCTTACCCAGAGCAAAGTACTGCTTTCTGAACTCTGTCTTCCCAGCATCCTTCCTTCATCAGCCTTAAGGTTTTCCAGCTGCCTTTAGCCCAAACTCCTTCCGGACCAGCGTCCCTTGGCTCTTGATGCCCCCTCTCTCAGCTTCTACCCCTGGCCTGGAGCCCTGTCCCTGGTTTCTCCTGTCAAGAAACATAGTTTCATATTACATCAGAAACAGTTGTGCCAATGTGATTGGAGTCAGAGGTATGAAATCCTGCTGCTAAAAATAGAAGAAATTCAGGTGTGGTTCTTCACTTTCGAATGTCTCTCTACCCTTACCTCTAAAATAAGACTATTGACATAATAACTTGACATAAAATAAAATTTTATGTCAACTTGACACAAGCTAGTCATCAGAGAGGAGGGAGCCTCACTTGAGAAAATCCTACCTTAAGGTCTTGCTTTAGGCAAGCCTGATGGGCATTTTCTTTTTCTTCTCTTCCTTCCTTCCTTCCTTCCTTCCTTCCTTCCTTCCTTCCTTCCTTCTTTCCTTCCTTCCTTCCTTTCTTCCTTTTTCCTTGCCTTTCTTTCTTTCTTTCTTTCTTTCTTCTTTCTTTCTTTCTTTCTTTCTTTCTTTCTTTCTTTCTTTCTTTCTTTCTTTCTGTGGGGGAGGGGGGCAGGGTTTCTCTGTTGTAACTCTAACTGTCCTGGAACTCAACTCTTTAGACCACACTGGCCTAGAACTCCCAGAGATCCTCTGCTTCTGCTTCCCAAGTGTTGGGATTAAAGGTGCGCTGCCTCTGCCACCACCACCACCCACTGGGAATTGTCTTGATTAGTAATTCATGTGAGAGAGCCCAGCCCATTGTGCTTCTGGGTTCTATAAGAAGGCAGGGAGAGCAAGCCAATAAGCAGCACTCTTCCTTGGCCACTGCATCAGCTCCTTCCTCTGGGTTCCTGCTCTGACTTCCTTCAGAGATGAACAGTGATGTGGAAGCATAGGCCAAATAAACCCTTTCTTCTCCAAGTTGATTTGGTCCTGGTGTTTCATCACAGCAATAGTAATCCTAATTAAGACAAAGGCCATCCACTTTTCTGTGGGGTTCTATCTTGCCTGGAATGTTCTGCCTTGCCTGAAATGGCCCCGATTTTCCCTCTTGTCCCATGTAGTTACTACTGTTGTCATGTGTACTCCAGAAGGGTCCCTAAACTATATATTCAGTTCAACCTAAAATCATTCTGACCAAATTAGGTGACCCCATGAGAGAATTCATGTAAAATTTCTCGGTGGAGTGCCTGGCTAACATTCATTGTTATCATCCGTCTTCCCAGCCCCAAACTGAGCTCTGCAGGGAAGGACTGTGTCTCCTTCACTCAGCAGAACGGCTTACGGCAAGAAAGTTCAGAGAGCAGCGAAATCCAAGTACACAGGGTTATGCTGAGGGTAGCGGCCTTCTTCCACAACTCAGGAGGGTGTCAGCGATGCTGTTGGTTATCTCCCGCAGCACAGCCCTGTGGCCCAGCAGCAAGGGAGAGCCAGCTGGGGCTATGTGTCTCTGGTACCTGCTGTGATCTGCGGTGGGATCTCACATTGATCCAGGGAGGCAGGTCCAAGGCTACAGGACTGCAGCCAGTAAGGAGCTCTCTGTTAACATTACAGGAAATTGGACCAATGTGGGAGGGAGACTCAATTTTCTTCAGGGATTCTGGCTCTGAGAGGCATACAGGCAGCACTAAATGGACTCAGTAGGTATTAAGAAAGAAAGAAAGAAAGAAATTGAGAGGGGAAAGTGTGAGGGGGAGGATCTGATCTGGAGGGGATCTGGGGTGGATTTCATTAAAACACTATATGCAGGTATGAATATATATATATATGATATATAATGCATATATCATATATATTATATAATTATATACATATATGATATGTTATATATATATATATATATATATATATATAATATACGTATGTATGTATATATAAAATGAAAGTTACAAAAAAAAGAAATAGGGCCAGGCGTAGTACAAGATCAGCTTAGGGAGACAGGAGGGAACGTAGAACTAATGGCTTGTGAACTATGGAAAGGAGTTTGCACTGAGATTAAAACACTTTGAGGGCTCAGTCCAGGCTGTACCACTGCAGGGGCTCAGCTGGGGCAGCCACACGGGGCAGAGCCCCATCTGCCTTTTAGAAAGATCTCATTGGCATGAAGATGAACTGGAGGGGTATGAAACCAGAGGGTCTATGACCACAGCAGTCATTCAGGTGGCAGGAAATGAGGGGTCAGGCCAGCAAGCAGGGGATTGCCAGAGGCTGAGCCCCACCTTTGACATATTCATATTGATTATTAATAATGTACAGAAATAATAACAGTACTTATTCATTGACCATTACTCCACGAGGTAAGAAACACGTTACATTATTTCATGTAATCTTCATCACAGGCAATGTTATATTATCTCCAGTTTACAAATGAGGAAACTGAGCTGGGGTTGCAGGCGTTTGCAGGAATGTCTGGCTTGGCACGTGGTGCTGGGATCCCAACTCTGGTCTTTATGGTTGTGGAGAAGATACTCCTAATCACTGAGCCATCTGTCCAGCCTCAAATTCAGAATCTTTAAGGTGCAGTGTTCCAACTCTAGAACTAATCAGGCCACCACATGAACGGCTTTGGGAATTTTTCATGACTGTCACCTAGCCACTCTGGAGAGAAGCACTCTGTCCAGCTGGTCCTGCAAGCGAGAAGAGAGGGAACTTGTCAGTTAACAGGTCACTGAGAAGAGCCCCAAGGAGATTCCAGTATACTTTCTGTCCCCAGAAATTCCTTCCCAGGGATCCAGGCTGAGGCTGACCTGGGGGAGGAGAAGAAGGTGGAGGAGACCCAGTGCCCTTCACTCTCAGACTTTGGCTCCCTACGCTGTTAGCATCTTCTCCCTTCCAGCCCCAGCTTCTTGTGCTGGAGCCATCCCTTTTACTCCAGAGACCACCATCTCTTAGCTAATTGGTGGAAAATTGGTTGCTAACTGTCAGGAAATCGCCTATTTTCCATCCATTACTGGAGGGGATCAGGCCCTGTAGCTGAGGGGGACTCTGGGTGGGAAGCAGATGCTGATTAGGCCTCAGAGTTAACGATTAGGTTCGTGGACCTCCTCGGGCTGTCCTCCCAGACTGCTTATTAAATCCCCGCGAAGACCCACTGGTAGGAGATATTGGTTACATGGCACGCAGAACTGCCTGAGTGACTATTCATTAGGCCTCGGTTGTGGCGAGGGAGGAGACCAAGGAAAAACTGTGGCCTCGATCCAGGAATGTTAAACAGCCCCAGAAGTTGGCAGAGAACTTTATAATTGCTGCTATTAAACTATATGTATTTATATAGGTGATTTGTAGGAGAAAAGAATTTCAGTATTAGGGTGAGATCCTTGCTATGATTTCACCCAGGATTAAGTTGTTAGGGACTAGATATTAATTAAGGCTGAGGGCAACAATCTCTTCCTAATTAGCTCGTAGAGTATAATTTGCTGGGCAAATGCTACTGTTACAATTGCCCCGATTTGTCTGGAGTTCTCCATCCCCAAGATGGACTGGGTGGGCTGATTTTCCCAGTCACATGAGCAGGAGGGGAGGCTATGAGAGAAGTCTTGTGGGCTGGGATTCACTCCCACCCCTGCTTCCGACTGCTAAGGAAAGGGTCTTTTTTCCTCTGGTTCTCAACTGTGATGGAAAGGTCACGAAAGGAGAGAGGCAGGCTGTGTCTGAGGAGACTTATTCAGTGAGGGGTGTTCTGAGACCCGTGGCATTGATGAATAGTCAGCACTGGTTTACATATGGAAGAAAAATGATGCTCAGGTCCTGTGTGTCCTCCTGGAGAAACCTGATGGCCTCGCCTTAGGGAGCCAGAGAGTTCTTCAAAGGCGCCAAAATCAGAGTGGTCCATAGACTTCTGTCCGAAGAGCAGGGAATGAGGAGACCTGTCAGTGCCTTCGATGAGCAGCCCATACTCAGCAGTGCTTCCCTGCAGGTAGATCCTAGGTGGTCCTCTCTGTCCCCTGTCCTGTCCATCTTTACCCATGAGTACTCTATCAGTATTTGCTTATGGTCTCTCTCTGACTCAGAATCCTTTCCTAATACTGCCTTTCTGCCTACCAAACTCCTCTCCACTGTTTAACATCCCTTCGTGTGTGTGTGTGTGTGTGTGTGTGCGCGCGTGTGTTCACCTGTGGAAGCATGTACATTTGGAGATCAGAGTTTGGTATTGTGTGCCTTCCTCAGTTGCTTTCCACCCTATTTTTGGAAGAAGGATCTCACTGAACCTGGAGCTCACGAACTTGGCTAAACTGGCTGCCTTAGGAAAAGCCCCGTGGACCAACCTGCCTCTGCCTCCCCAGTGCTGTGATTACAGACCCTCTGCACCCATGGCGTTTCCCCCTGTGGGTACTGGAGGCTGAACCCAGATCCTCACGTCTGTACATTAAACACTTCATCAAATGAGCCATCTCCCGAGCCTTTAGGTCTTCCTAGGTTGTCCCAGGCAAGGACTGTCAGGACCTCCCCTAAATTTCTGCTTTTCATGAATTTTCTATTTAAGCCTTTAGCCAATCTCACTGGAAGGAGTTTGTTTATGCTTATGAACCTCCTGAATGTGGGGATCATATCCTCCAACTGAACCAGAAATTCTGTAGGACACAGGCTAGAGTAGATTCCAAGTCACTCTCTTCATGGTTTTGACTTGGATAATGTGTTTGAGAAAGATTTTCTGGTCTCTTTCTTTTGTGAAGAGGGTGCTAGACTGGAAAATAAATGGTACCCTGGACCTTGGGTGCTCTTCAGGGCTGTAGGTCTGGATCCCTGGTCTCAGCCTTAGCACAGTTGATAAAGAAGCCATAGTCTCTTCCCTCCCAGGCCTTCTGAGCTTGGAGGTCACGGATTGGGAATGGAAAGTCCGTATCTTCCTTCTGCCCTTTAGAATTTCTTCTCTCACAGCCCTAGGAGACAGAGGGGGCCATGAGGCTGTGTTACAGTGAGTCCAGCTGGTCATGACAGACCCACAAAAGAGACTGAAAAACTCCATTCAAATCTAAGCCCAGGACTGAGGCATTTGCTTGCAGAAACGTGGGCTGGGGTGGGGTTCAAAAGCTAGGGAAGTGTTGCTGACTGGAAGCATAAACAGGTCCATGAAGGGTGTAAAGGAATTTCTAAATGACAGATCCATAGCAGTAACAGGTAGTTAATAACCAGGGAAGATACCGAGGATGATAGTAGTAATAACAATAATTAATAATATCACCTGTAAGAGAGCATTTAGACTTTTCAAAAGCATTTTTTTTTTTCTGTCACTATCTCATCAGAATGTCTCCACCCTCCTGGGGGATGCTAGGGAAAATGAAGAGACTTGATGAAGCCACATGGCTTGCTTGGCACAGGCTCCAGGGCATGCCTGACTCCTTCCCTAAGACTTTCTTTGAGAATGGGCACACTATTCAAAGGGGCTATTGAATTTGAGCCTAATCTGGCCCTATCCCTTAGTCCTGCACTGGCTTGCTGCTTCTGTAAATTCTTCCTTCTGTGGCCAGCAGGAGACCAGGCTCCTTGCCCAATTTATATGACTCCTATCACGTGACCTTGGATGAGAGGCTCTTCATTCTTCGGTTTCTTATTTGTGTACGGCAACAGCTGGCTAGTCTGTAAAGTTAACACTTTTTGTTGTCGCTATTGCTTGTTTGAGATAGCGTCTCTTATATTTTAGGCTGACCTAGAACTTTCTATGTAGCCCAGGATGACCTTGAACTCTCAATCCTCTTGCCTTGGCATCCTGAATTCTGGGATTGGAAGTGTCCACTATCATTCCTAATTTGTGTGGTTCCCGGGATCAAAACCAAGATTTTCTATGTGCTCGGCAAGCAAGCACTCTACAGATGAGCTACGTTCCCAGCCCAAGGTTAACCTCTCAATCTACTGTTTCCTCAAGGTAAAGTCAGATGTCAGGTGCATAGGTCACAGTGCATGGACACTGTAGGCAATCAGGGCACAGAGCGAGGGCCTGGCTCATGTGAGCTGGAGACAACATCTGTGAAAAGCCGGCCCCAAGGTGAGATGTTGGTGCAGAACAGGCTGGGGAGACAGTTGCTCCCCGGTCGCTCGAATTGTGGATAGAGCCTGTCTTGTGTTGCAGTATCCAAGCTGGGCTCTGTGGGTGCTGACTGTTCTGTGGCCTCTGTATAATGGTTCCTTAGAAAACTGATTTGTGGAACCTTGCTAGATTCTTGGAAGAGCTATTTTACGAGTAGAGTGAGAGGTTTCAGAAGTCTGGTGAAGTCAATTTTGTTTCGTTTTATACTTGTAAGGATGTTTGCTGTGGGGCAAGTTTATCTCATTTTTATCTCTGCACTTTACCCTCTCCAGGAGGCACTCACTCGCTCTCATGTGAAAATCAAGGCTCCTCTTGGAGAAAAGGGGACAGTGCTGCCACCTACAGGCAGAGAAGTGATTAGACTCATTTTGTGAAATGGTTCAAGAGCAAGGGAAGAAAAGGGGTAAGGCTCAATTGCCAATCTCAACGTCTCCCTTACTTTGCTTCACGATCCCACTTTAACAGAAGCTGCTTGTTGCAAGCCAGGATGCTAATGGTGCCATTTCCGTGTAGGGCCAGCTCACCATCTGTCGATACATAGCTCATGATGTTCACTATCGGTCATTGATTGCTTCATTCTGTATTACATCATTACTTCAGCATTGGGTCCTGATTTGTGAAGGTCCTGTGTCGTCACTAAGTTTATAAGGCTTTGGTTTGGAAGACCCCACTAGGATGGCATAATCCACAGGGAGGTTCCAGGAATCGATCAAATGGGGATTCCCCCCACTCTCACCCCCCATGGATGAATGAACTCGGAGGACTTTGCTGGAGACTTGTATTTGTCTAATTCCCAGAGAATGAAGGGGGTATGCTTTTAGTGTGAGCGACGTAGTCTGTTTTGTAAGAGGGGCAAGGAGGGAAGATCTGAGGCCCTGCCCTCTACACCTCAGGGTGGAGGGGTGACTCATTGCCAACTCTCCATGGCCTCAACATTGCAATTGCACTGGACAGCCTGTGGCTTCTGAGTAAGAAGGGTGAGCATGTACAAACTGTGCTCAAGATGGCAAACCCGGTGTATCTTTGTCCGTTTACCTAGGGAAGAGAGCAGAACTTCGAACATAGAACTGGCATACTCAATATTCTCCTGCAAGTTGAAAGTGGAGTCAGGACTGGAACCCAGGCCACCCAACTCCTGTCTGTAGGCTCTCTGAGAAAACTTTCACAGTCGATGACCTCCCAGAACAGGACATGGCTACCCAGCCACAGCTCCCCTTCCCTGAGGGCTATGGAGGTGAAGCTTAATCTTTAATGAATTGGTTTTTAGTTTAACTGCTCTTTCGACAATGATTAATACTTGGTGACCTAGTCCGGCATGGGTGATCCTGACCAGGGCTGACCTATGCGTGTGCTGGCAGCCTGGGCCTATGTGTGGCTTGTTGAGGTTTGGGGAGGTGGCAGAATGGCCTTCTAGCAAGGCATCTACTCAGTCCTATGGATGCGATTATGTCATTAGATTGTCACTCTTCAGAAGGAAAGCATCCCAAATGACCTTGGTAAAAGCAGATGGCAATGCAAGTCATGCTGAGAACACTCCTTGAGCTGTTGGTATGACAGCTCTGTTATCTAACAGTTCAAGGCATTACAGAGATTGTGGCTTTTAATCAAAGGCCATCCATCAATGGCTGGATCCACAGAACAACCAGAGAGTATGTGTCCATAGGACTAAGACAAGGTCCAAATGGCAGGCCTGTGTGGGGATAGGATGCAGGGGTGTAGATCTTAGTGCAGTGGCCAGCCTTGATAGTGATCAGCTGTGAGGACTTGGGAACGCCCCTGGAGTAACAGTTTCTTAGTCTATCATAGACTTCAACATCAACACTTCTCTCTGTGCTCCCCTGAGGAGGAAATGAGGATGAGTATGTATAGCAGACCCTTTGAGGGGAGGTAGAGGAGGTCCCACAACTGCCCAGTGGCCATCACTGGAGCAGTAGGGACCCATGGGCAGTGCTGGGTTATTCCCTTTGGATCATGGCATCTCTTCTGAGTGTCAAGACTGCCAACTGGCCAATGTCTTGATCTTGTCTCTCACAGTCTGCTTAGTGTCTCAGAACTGGTTGTCACCTGCAACAGGTCTGGCAGCCACTTCCTCCCAGGACTGCTCAATGGACACTTATGTGTGTTGGCACTCTGACTTGGTGTGGTATTGGCATTGCACGTAAATGTCTTGGGCTACAGCACATGTAACTCTTTATTTAGAGGTAAGTGTATGGCCAGAAGAAGCTACGGTGAAATAGTGCTGTCCCCTTCCTCTATGCTTCAGCTATGCAGAACTGTGCCTCTCCATGCCCCTGTCTTGATCATCTTCCCAGAAGGCCCTGCTCAGAAACCATCTACAGAACAACTCATCACTCAGCTTAGGGACTGCTGCTTTGGATCTCAGGAGCCGGAGCCCCCTTAGTCCTAGTCTCTCCAGTCTTAGCTTTCATGCTCTACACGTTGTTTGTCTGCCCATCTCTTAAGTCCCTGGCCTGGGTCTTAGAGGCCAGGATCATTCTCTTGAGGTCACTGAGCTTTGAGAAGACAGGAATGGCTTTTGTGACCTCTCCTGTAAGGATAGATTGGTTTGTGGGTCAGACAGGCTGGAGCAGGTGACCATGGAGGCCCCAGCGGAAGCAACGGTCGTTTCTCTGTTTTGGTTTTGCTTTTGTGGGCTTTTCATTTCAGACGTTAATCTAGTTAATGCCAGCAATGTCATTTTGGCAAGCCAGCAATTTCCTTTTGCCCTTTATTTAATGAGCCCCTCCCCCACTCCAATCTCTATAATAAAAGGCATGCAGGTAGGTAATTACAGAGGTGTGAAATAGGGGTGCTGGGTCACCGCCAACTGAGCATTCTGGAGCATCCGTCGGAGAGGCTTTTGGAGAATTATCCAGTCCCACTGTTCATTTCAGTGGGAAAATGGAATGTTAGAGAGGATGAGGAACTCACAAAAGTAGTACAAGTAGAAGGCAGAGCCAGACGCTAGTCCAGGCTCCTAATTCCCAGCGGAGATCCCTCTCACTGCTTGATGTCAGCCCCATACCTCACAGGCACTCTGCTGAGCACCTTGCGGGGATGCCATCAGCCCTTGCATTCACCCTTCCACTCATTTATCATCCACCCACCCACCCATCTGCCTGTCCATCCCTCCAGCATCTTACAGACACTTATTGAAGGTCTACTGCACGCAAGGCACCATGACTATGGCAGTGACCGCATCAGGACTGTCGCAGCTCTGTCCTCACACACTTGACGGTCTCAGATTACAGCATCTTGCACAGCATGAGGACACATGACCTCGGTACTGAGTGGCAAATCTAAAACTGGCTTCCACTGGATCAAAGAGAATTTGTTGAAGAGGGAATTCAGCATCATAACGAGTCTTCAAAATTTCTTCTTATTTTTTTTTGTGAGTGTTTGCATATGTGTGAGCATGTGCATATTACAGTGTGTGTGTGTAGGTTAGGCACCTTGTAGGAGTAGGTTCTCAACCTTTTACCCTGTGGGTCCCTGGGATCAAACCCAGATCATTAGACTCAGGGGAAAATGTCTTAATACATGGGTCATCTTACTGACCCTATAATGAATCTTCAAGACCAGGTAAGAATTTACAAAAGGCAGAGAAAGCATTTAAAAAGAATCTGGAAGGATATTTCCCAAATGTTAACAGCATTATTTCTGGGGATCGGGGTTTATAAGATAGTGGGAGGGAATCAGGGAAGAGAAATTTTGCTTTCCATTTTTCACACTTGCTATTACCTTAACGGGAATGTATTAACATTTCAGTAAAAAGACATTTCCGTTTTGGAAACAAGTAGCATGGGGTATTTATGGGATGATAAGTGCCTCAAGGTAGAGGTAATAAACAGGGTAGTGCAAGGCTGTGGGGGTCAGCTAGGGTCCACCTTGAAACGCTGGACTGAGAGTTTGTACTTGAACCCATTGAGGTGAGGCAGAGGCTGCACCCACAAAGCCTGGCTATAGCAGCCCACTGAAGACACTCAGCCCCGCACCCTCCTCCAACTCAGTTTTGAACGACAAGGGAAGTCACACCTTATGGAGTTATCTAAGGTTAGAAATGGAAGGACATTCTCCATATGTATGGGTGGCAGACGGGTTTCCCATTGAGGAAAAATGTGTTCTACAGAAGTGGGTGAAGTGATTTGGGGTGAGTTTGTAACAGAAAGGGAGGCCGGAAGATTGTGATTTATTCTCAGATGAGAGAAGGATGGAACGAGGCCCACGTTCAGAAGCCTTGGCATCGGTGGTCAACCACAGGACGCACTGTTTTCACAGTAATTCCTAAGACAGACTTTTCCAGACGAGACAAAAATTTCGTGTCTTTTGTGGCTAAAAGTGACCAAAGCAGGACACCACTATTTCTTACCACCCAAATGCTGTCTGCCTCATTCTCTTTCCTCTTCGACACATCCTCATCCTGCAGGGGAAAAGAGTTCCTTCAAGTGCACTTCTAACCACGTCCATCCTCACTGGATGTTCTCCGGATACACTTCAGTCCCCCTGCCCCAGATGAGAATTTCTCTAGACTCATCTCCCAGGTGTGTGTATTAGCACCTCCTAGGCCATCCTCAGGTTCCCGACCCCGTTGCCTACACCTTCCAACTGTTGGGATTACAGTGTCGACCAGTGTGCCTGCTATTCAAGCCCTGCTCTGCAGACAACTCAATGGCCCCAACCAGTTTTATGCCTTTATCCAGATTCCCCACTTTGCATCCTCCCAAAAACATCCCATGCCTGAAATCTCCACTTCCAATTGACCCAATGAACACCCATTCCTCCTTTAACTATCCATCCTGGGTCATCTTTGCTCTGAAGCTTCTTCCATCTATCCATCACTGCCTGCAAGCCTTGGTTTCGAGTGAAATTGCTCATCCCTGCTGTGATGCTCTGTGCCCACCATGCTCTGGTGTGTTCCATACACTAACCTTATTGACTCTGTAAGGACCTCTGACATGCTAATGAGCAGAGTTTGCGCATCAGTCTCCCCGCTACACTACAGGACTATAGGTTAATGATGTCAGGACTGTGCTTTGCTACCCCTAGCACCTGGAACAGCAGCTGCAACATACTAAAACACATTCAGTATTCATTAAACATATGCGTGAATAGTAGCACCTCTGTCATGATTTCTCTTGTAAAATAAAATTCAAACCACACCTCTTCCTTCTGTCACCTCAAGGAGGATCTCAGCACCCTTGAAAGAGGTGACCCTCTTGTACTGGGAAGATAAAATATGAATTCTGGTAGTTGCTGTTCTCGACCTGGGCACTCCTCTGCCCGTTCTTGACTTTGTTTTCCTCATCTATTCAGTGAGGGTGTCAGTCCTCGTGCTTTGTCCCCATAAAAGCTTAGTGACACTCAAAGATAAGACTCCAGCCACCCAGTGGGATGGGATTCCGGTGGGATCAATGTGTTGACTGGATGGGCACAGTCATCGGCTGGGAGTCCGTGCTTATGCTTTGGGTCCCCTCTCCCGGTCACTCATGTTGTAGAGCTCAGGGATTGTTAATTATTAGAATGCAGCCCACCTGGAGCGCCTCAGCTGGATGCAAACGAAAGAGTATAAAGTCGAAATCAATGCCCTGCGCCTGGCGTCAGGACTTCGGCTCCCTCTCCCGGGGATGGATCATTAATCCAGACACTTAGACTTGGAACACTGGGCCCAGGAAGTCCTGAAACATTCCTGACCACCCACGGCTCAGCTCATCAGCCCCACCGGGCAGCCAGCCTTGCTGCTGAGTCGCAGGATTTTACAATCTCGAAGTGCGATGAGGCTGAGCAGCTGCTCCAGACTTCCACCCAGGCCAGAAATCCAGGCTCAGCTACTCCAGCCCATGCTGGCCCAGAGCTCAGGATTCAGAGGGGTGTTCTTGAGGAGCAGCCCTGGGCCCAGAGGGGACAGTCTCAAGACTCTGGACCCTACCTTCCTCTTCTGTGGAAGTGAGATAAGGGTATCCCACTCACAGGACTGATGTCTAGGGCTAAAATCAATTTGAGATTTATGCCTGATACATTATTATTCTTAAGAATAATATTATTAATATTAATAATAATATCAATAATTTAATTTAATAATAATTACTTAATATTAATAATATTATCAATAATGTTAATATTATTCATAAGAATAATAACGTAAGTTATAAAGGGGGCATATGAATTTCTCCACACTTGGAATCTTCTTTGTTCTATAAGGTGTTGCTTTTCAAGCTGAAAATTTTTATGATGCCTGAGCTTTAAACAGAAAGCAAGGGCATCCTTCCTTGCCACTAACATCCTTCGTCTTTCTTCCTTTATCTGTTGGTTTTCCCTACCCACCGGCTGCCTCCCAAACAGCAAAAAAAGACCTTTCACAGCCCTTTAGCTTGGAATACCTGTGGAGACCCTCTTTTAAGGGCCTGTTCCCACACTCCTCTCTGAGAAGTACCTAGGTTGGTAGTGCTGAGGTTGGCTGTGCTTCTTTGACTCCTGCTTAGACCACTTCAGCACATTTTGGGGGGGGTGTTAGTTAATTTTCTTCTTGAACGAATAAAGAATATTAACATGCAACTTCCCTGGGGGGACTGACATTCTAATCATGGCTAATCACAGTGACAGCCAGAGTAGTCACTGGCTCTTTGATTTTTCTTTTTTTCCCTTTAAACAACTTAGTACCTAGGAAATAACTATAGAATTAAAATTATCTGGACATGATTCTATACTTAACTACTCCAATGACCTTGGAGATTATGTTGCGTTTCTCAGTCTATTTCCCTGTTGGAACAACAGAGAATTTAACATAGCTGACCTTTTATGTTCTAGACAGGATTCTGGAGACAACTACATTAACTGGCAGAATGTCTTTTTGGTGGCTCAGAACTACTACTTTTTCTATTTGGGCCCAGTTCTGCCTCCCTCTGGTTTTCTGTATCCTTGGCTGTAAGATAGCAGAGTCCTTTATCAGACTGTCCTGGGTCACGTGGCTTTACCACATAGCGTGATGCCCCAGGTGGAGGCCTGCAGTATGAAACTCAATCTTTTTTAAAATTTTATAACCTGTCTGGTTTTAGGGGCTCATTGGTCTCTGATATCCTACAATAAAATGCCACAGTTCCATGAATGACGCAGTCACTAGGAGAAAGTGTGAGGGAGGGACCGAGTGGAAGAGGCTGGAAGCCTGGCAGGTTATATTCTGAACCATGATTTGAGGACCTTAGGTACCCGGGGGAAGTGGAGTTTGTCTCCTTCATATATTGTCTCACTGATGCTTTGCACAGTGTTTAACATAGAATAGCTGCTAGCTGTTCATTCATTGAGTGGATCAAAGGAATATGCATAGAATAATTCTTCAGATGAGATATGCTTAGATGATATCCAGTCCTGGCTAGGCCCGTCCTTAATTTCTCGGGGAAACATACATCGAATGCACATATCCAGTCTAGAAGATTACCAGTTGTTTACTCCTCAATGGCTACCAAATCAGACCTTCAGATGGAAACTCTCCACAGGAGTACAGGTCTGAGGGGTATGGATGGCTGAGAGTGCTCCCAAGGAGGCAGAGCTAGACAGCATGAAGCATCTCCGAGAAGGTGTCAGGAGTACTGGAGTTCAGAAAATGGTAGAAAGATCTCAGATTCTGGAACCTTGTCCTGTATCTGCAATCCACCACTGGTACTTCAGGCGACTCCACCCTCAAAGGGACCTTCGAGACAAGGCTGTCCACAGGGCCTGGGGAGCTGTGGAGAGCAGAAGCCCTTCAAGAAAGGGACATAAATTGATCATGAACAAGGGTAGAACTCCATGGCTGAGGACAGTGGTGGGCAGAGAAGGGACCACAGGGAGCAGTTAAGAAATAAGAGGAGCATTGTGGGCTACCTGCAGCTGCCTCGTGGTGACCTTTCAACGATATGATGCGCTCAGGGTGGCTTTGAGGACACACCCCAGGACGCTTGACTGTGGCTCCGTGTCAGGCTTTGTGTTATTACAGAATACATGATTAATACTGCTTGAACTCACCCCACTTCTATTTTACCCTTTTATTTTTAAGCTCAGATCTTCTTCTCCCAGATGGAGTTCTCCCATCTGGTTACGGAAACTGGATCAGTGGAAAGAAAAATCCTAGGATGCTGGAATTTCAGGAACGTTTCCAGGATGCCAAGAAAAATAGTTCTGTGATGAACCAATGGCATCATGACGGCAGATCTGGAGAATACATTTGATTCTGTCTGAGTGTCAATCCCATAGTGTCATAAAGTCCTTGAGGTTGTCGGGCCTATGCCATGATGGCACAGACCCAGGAGCTCAGATCCTGGGAGGACAGACCCAGCTGGTAGCAAAGACGGGACTTGGAACCAAATGCTGTAGGCACATACCCCGTTCTGATCAGATGCCAGAACTCTCTGCCCAACTTTTCTAAGAGCTGTCCGACATGTAACTTTGCCTTATCAGCAGGAAGAAAGGATGACAGCGGGCAGTCTTCCTGGCCAAGCATCCATCAGGACCCACATAAATATTTTCTCAGTGTCTGCGTGGCCGGAATCTGCTGGCTGGCTTCCACGGGACAGTAAATAATTCAGATTGGTTGCTTCCTGACCACTTTCTTGGGTGTGTTTTCTGATGACTGTGTATTTTTGGAGTGGACTTTGGGGCAGAGCTTGATGAGGGCAGTGAGCCAAACCCTTACTGGACTCTGATGATGGTGAATTTTTGGTCAGGAAGGAAGTACCCATGGGTCTTTATGTCTATGTACTTAGGGCCGAACATGACTTTTATCAGTTCTAAAGACCTTTCAAGTGGGGCCAAGAATTAGTTTCAGGCACTAGGGTGGGGTCGTGTGAGGTTAGAGATTCTGCAACCAAATGTCACAATTCAGCTTATGTGGTAAATTGAGTAAGCTTGACTAAAGGCATGCTGGGGTTTTGGCAGATAAGCCAGTGGGGAAGGAAGAGATAGTACTGGAGCCAGTATGGTCTCAGATTATTAGAGTGACCAGCTTTGGAGTTCTGAGTTCATGAGAGAGTTGGTGCACAGACATTCTATTGTAACTCTGTTCTTCTGAATTATCCCAGGCTTCCAAGGGGACAGCAGTGGGGATACATGGTGGTTCTGGAAGTCAGGCTCTGGATGTCCTGCATGGTTTATAGTAGGATTTCAGTTAACAATGGAAAGACATGAGAATGGAGGAGAGGGTGGGGAATGTTTAATCAAAGAGTGAAGGTGCAACAGAGTCTTGGTGCAACAGAACCTTCCAGTGGCCATGGGAAAACTAATCAAATTCTAGGTCTCCCTTTCTGATGGGAGGGCTCTTAATTTTCTCTGTTTCACACATTGTAGTTTTAGGATCTGCAGTGGTCTGAGTGCACAGCGGGGACACTTTAGAACCTATAGTAGGCTGACCTTGAAGAAAAAGCACAGGCGGACAGAGGGATGCAGAATTCTAGATGGTTGGAGCTGAGAGAACCAGCACTCCCCAGGCCTTGCCTGACTCTCACAATGGGAACGTCTGGGCCATGTGCCTTGTTTTTCTGGAGTTCTAGCCTCCAGCCCCATGTGGCTTCTTCATAGAGATCACAGATGCTCTATCCCTGAAGGGAGTAGGGAACAGGACTTAGGAGGCCAAATATGACTTCTTCTATATAGTTGTTGAGGTTAGGATTAGGACCCTTTAACCTCCAGCATGGGTTTGTCACTCAGGAATTTTCTTAAAAATCAGTGTGTATTAGTTGTACAATATAGTGAATTTCATTATAATATTTTGATATATGTTTATAAGGTACTTTCATTGGGTGAATTTATCCCCCCCTTACCTATAGTTGTCTCTCCTCCCCACTGGTCTGTTTCTTATGTTCTAATAATATTCTTCCTACTGTTATGTTTTTGCTCTCTTGTCCCACATATGAAGGAAGACACGTGATACTTTTTTAAATAATTTTTGTCATTGTAATGACAAAATGCCCGACAGGAGCCCTTTAGGATTTATTTTGGGTCACAGTTTGAGGGTATTACCATGGCAACAGGAAACTGAGGAAGCTGGTCACAACGTGTCCGTAGTTAGGAAGTAGAGATTGATGAATAACGGTACTCAATTGGCTTCCTTCTTTTTACCTTTTTATTCAGTCTAGTAGGACCTTAGCTCATGGGATACTACTGCCTATATCTAGGGTGGGTCTGCCCCCTCAGTTAAACTTCTCTGGAAACACTCTTAGAAGGCATACATACCCAGAGCTGTGTCTTGTAGGTGACGATATCTCAAGTAAACTTCACAGTGAAGATTAATTATCACAAGTCCACTCCTTGGCACGTTGATAGTCAAATACACCAGTTTTAAATAATGATATTCCACCTCTAAGGCCCATGGCAATCTTATAACGCAAAATACACTTAGTTCACTTGTAAGATACCCCAAGAATCTTAACAGTTCTAACATTATTCAAAAGTCCTAAGTCAAAAGTCTTTTCTGAAACTAAAGGTAATCTTCTGACAGTGAGACCCCGTAAGAAAACAAATCATGTGCTTACAATATACAATGACAAAACAGTCAACATTCCTGTTGTAAAAGAGAATGGGAAAGACTGAATCAAAACAAGAACTAAATCAAGCCAAACAGCAAACCCTAAAGTTCTCTGTCTGGCATCTGGGATTTGTGATAGCATCTGGGTTCCAATGGGTTTGAGTAGCCCCATCTCTCTAGCTCTGCTAGAGCGTCTCTCCTGGGATAGCTCTACTTAGTACCTTCAGCTTCCCTCATGAGATGTCCTGTCTTTGCCAACATCTTAACAGTCTTCATTGCAACTTAGGTTTCACCTTTATAACTTTACACAATGGCCCCTCTAGGCCTTTTTGCAAGAAATCTGACCCTGGCTTTATCAGCTCTCTAGAAGCTTAGAGCAAGTCTCTATGATCTATAATGCTTGTATTTTGCATGTCTGAAAAACCATGTGGAGAATGTTGCTGAGGTCTGCTGCCAGCTCAGGGTGTCATCTAGCTTCCTTCTGACACGGCAAATGTGGCCTCCATCTGGGAGAGCACTTCCTTAGGCAGTGTGTTGCCAAGCAGGAAACTCTCTTAGCTTCATTCTCAGTTCAGGTTCTCTCTTTGTAAATGAATTTTCATTTTCACAAGCCTGAGCTTTTGCTTCTTGGTGTGTTGTCTTCAGGACATAATTTCTATTGTCTCAATGAAGAACTCATGGTTTTTCTTTAATGGTGCCAGTCAATGTCTTTAACGATTAGAGCTGCTTTCTCTACGCTCACCTTGTTTGTAAACTTTATACTTGCTCACACAACTTTTCATACCAATTGCACCTTTTCATATATATATATATATATATATATATATATATATATATATATATATATATATATATATTATCTCTCTCATTATAAAAGCCATAAGCAATAACCATGCAATAGCCTGGATGTTATGCTATCTTTAAATGTCCTCCATCAAACATCTTAGTCCATTGCTATTTTCTTTTAAATTCAGCATCATTCAATTTTTTAGGGCACAGACAGGATACAAACAGCTTCTTTGCCAGAATGTAACATTAATGGACTCTAGCCCAATTCTTAATAGAGCCCCTATTCCTTCTGAAACCTTATCAACCAGTCTCCTTTGTCTGCATTTCTGTCAGCCTTCTGGTCTTCTAAACTCTCACCCAAAGAGCCCAATAAGCTCTGTTTACCATATCCCAGGGCTACTTAAACTGCAGCTCCAAACTTTTCAGCATTCATCTTACAAAATAATTTAGAAGGCTTTGAAAACCGCATGATTAGGTCTTTCCAAGCAATAACCCCACTCCCAGTACTAAATTTCTGCATTAGTATTTTTTTAATTGAAAATAGGTTCTTCTCTCATATAATACAACTCAACCAGAGTTTCCTCTCTCTCTAGTCATCCCAGCATGCCACCCCTCTGCCTCCCCTTTCCCTCAGATCTACTCCTTTCCATTTACCTTCAGAAAAGGCTTATATGAGGTATCCACCAAACATGACACAAGATACAATAAGACAAGGCACAAACCCTCACATCAATGTTGGATATGGCAACCCAGTTGTCTTAAGAACAGGCAAAAGAGTCAGGGACACCCCCACTGCCATTCTTATGAGTCTCACAAAAACACCAAGCTAACAGCCCTGACATATATGTAGAGGAGCTGCGCAGACCCATACAGACTCTGTGCTTGCCACTTTAGTTTCTGTGAGCTCATTTGAGCCCTGCTTAGTTGTTTCTGTGGGCCATTTTCTCCTGATCTCCTTGGACCCCTCTGGCTCTTACAATCTTTCCTCTCCTTCTCCTGTGAGGTTCTTCAAACTTCAAGGGTAGGGGCCAGAGACCTCTATTTCTATTCTCTCTCCACATAATGTCTGGCTGTGGGTCTCTGCACCTGTTCCCATCTGCTGCTGGAGGAAGGCTCTCTGATGAAGGTTGAGCAAGGCATTGATCCTAGGTCTCTGGTTCCTGGCCATCCAGGTAGTGTGGGGTATAGGCTCCCTCTTGTGGTGAGGGCCTCAAGTTAAGCCAGGCTTTGGTAGGCCGTTCTCACAAGCTCTGCACCACCATTGCCCCAGCACATCTTGCAGGCAGGACAGACTGTAGGTCGAAGGTTTTATGGCTGGGTTAGTGTCCCAGTCCCACCACTGGGAGCCTTGCCTGGTTACAGAAGATGGCCAGTTCAGGCTCCATATCTTCCATTGCTAGGAGTCCTCCCTAGGGTCACCCTCATAGATTCCAGGAGGTTCCCACGGCAGTAGGTTTCCACTTTGTCCTGCAAATGCCCCCAATTCTATCCATCTCTCCCTAGTATGACAAAATATCCTATAAAGCTACTTCAGGATTCAGGAAGAAAGGATTTATCTTGGCTCAGTTTGAAAGAGTCTTCATGGAGTAGTGTGACAGGATCTTGAGATAGCAGTCACTTGCATCTGCATCTGCATCTGCAAACAGGAAGCAGCGAAAGATGAATGTTGATGCTCTTCTAGCTTCCACCCCCCACCCCCTGCCTCCTTTTTATCCAGTCTAGGACCCCAGCCAGTGTGATAGCACTTGTGTACATTCAAGGTATGTCTTCCTTTCTCAGTTATGTCTCTTAGGAAACCCTCTCACAGACATGGCTTGAGGCAGTATATCTGCCAGGTGATTCTAAGTGAAGTCAAATTGTCAGTGAAAGCTAATCACCTGAAGCCTTTCTGGGCCTAGCTTGTTTTGCTCATCAAGAAAAGGAATAGACTGAAGGATGAAATAGACAGAACTGTTTTGAATCAGATTATAATCTAAGCCTTGTGTACTATCCTGCCACAGGAGTTCTTTAATTTCCTTTATGCAGAGCTGTATTGCAACGTTTCTCCCGATTTTGGAAGGAAATGCCAAGTTGTGGGAAGATTATGGGCATTAGAATGGGATGGGCTGAACCAGCCAGGAATCCTTGACTGAATTTGCCAGCATTTTTAAATCTCATTTTCTTCTTCTGAAAAGTCGAGCACTGACTACTGAGAAGCTAAATGAAGAATGTGCATGAAGTGCTAAGCAGCTTTTGTCCTAACAGGGACAAAAGCAGGGACTTAAGAACTGCTTGTTACATATAATGCTCTGTTCAAAGCAAATGTGACCGAAACCTTAGTTCTTCCAGCCAGGCTATGTGCACTTGAGCAGTGATTTCCTGTACTGAGCCTCAGTTGTCTCACTAGCAACCTGAGGAAAACAATGCCTACGTTCCAGCGTTGTGGTGAGGTGGATTTTGGATGCTTCTAACAGTATTTGGCTTGGTTGAGGGGAATTTCTAGGCTCAGGGTAAACTACATCACTATGTGAAATATTAAAAAATTGTGAGCTCAGTCTTCACCTCCTGATGGGTGCATCGGGCTCAGGCAGTAGGCTGGTCACATGGTCCTCGCCCTGCTTTCTTTACACCTGCTGCCTCATAGATCTATGCAGCGTCTCTTGCTCCAGCTGATTTTCTCAACAGAGGAAAGACTCACATAAAACAGAAACCTGACTATCCTACTCATCTGCTCAAACGCTGCCGACACAGCAGTCTACCTGTTGGCCAGGCCAGTCTGCTCATTCCATGTCCCACGTTCTTCTCTGTAGCACTTAATTGAAATTTGCATTTTACATGACTTCACTGGGAAAAGATCCCAGGGCTCGGAAGCAGCTGATGTATACATTCTTTTTGCTTTTATTTAACCATTGATTTGTCTTATGGACCTTTCCTTGAAACCCAGGTTCCCTATCTGGGGCACTGGGGGAATAAACTAGACTGCTAGCCCAGGGAGTGTTGTGACTTTAAGGACGATGTCCCCTCCAGAATCCCCATGGATTTAGTCCCCAAGGCAACAATATTAAGAGGCATGGCCTTTGGGAGGTAATTGTCTGACTTTAAGGATGGTGTTAGCTTTCTTATAATAGGACTTCTCTGCTGCCTTTCTGCCTTCTGATATGCGAGGATCCAACATGGTGCCATCGTGGCAGCAGAGGACGGCTCTCCCTAGACGTCAGTGTTGCTGCCTTGACACAGGACTCTATCCGCTAGAAATGTTAGAAAACTCTTTCTGCTTTTAATACATTACTCAGTTTATTGTATTGTGTTTTGAGCACTGCAGATGGGCTAAGCAGAGCCTTTTAACTCAAAGGCATTTTAATAGGTTTGACCCCCTGCAGTGTAACCAGAAGCTCTTCTACTCTTCTCTTACCACACACGCATACATGCAGAAGTGCTCAGACACCTAGAGACTCTCATGCAGCCTCTAACACATGTACATACTTCTTCATGCATCTGGGGATGTATTTTCACAAACACATTCCCATGCATACATGTAAATACTTCTCTAGACCTTTATGGATCCCTGTGTTTCCATGAATGCCCTCTCTTACAGGCAAACTGAAACCCCAGCATTTAGAAAACATAGTAAATCCTCCATGCTCTTTTGTGGAGCGAGGAATAGATGGATATTCTTGCCCCGTCTGTTAATGCATACCTGTTTGTACAACTATCAGATGCACACACTCCAGAATACTGGTGCATGCTGACAGATGCATACTCATCTGTCATATGTATGCATATGTATGCATAGACACACTCAGCACATTTATTCCCACCACAATTCAGACGTCCTGAGTCCCTTCCAGGAGCTAAGGGAAGTCCTCTGGGGAATGGCACCCTGAAGGCTCCCTTGTAGTCAGGTTCGGGCTCCAAGGACCTCGAGCCAGGTGCAGCGTTAGCTCCACAGTCTTAAGATTGGACAGTATTCCATAAAAGTTAAATCACTTTACCAGAGGGTATTCCATTTGATCCATTCAGGTTTGCTAAGTGGAGTCTGTGAGCAGTGGTTACTCTCCTTCTATGCCCTGCCCAGAGAACAAAGACCCGGATAGTTTAGGCTCTCTACCGAAGGTCAGAAAGCCAGATAGCCGGGAGTCACCCACCGAGAACCCACAGCACCCCTCTGTCACTCCTTGCTCATCCCACTCTCTCTAAGTGACTGCTTTAAGAGAATTATTTATTCTCTAGGTTTTTTTCTCTCCCTAATTTCTTTCTTTCTTTATCTTATTGTTTCTTTTTAAATCCCATTTCCGCTTCCAAAGAGTAGGGTTTCAATAGGGAGTAAGGGAGGCCAAGTTCACTGTCAGAAAAAAAAAATCTAAAAGTAGCTTTTCCTTGTAAACCCAGGCAAGATTGCTGCCAAATGAAATGAGAACTCACCGCACGAGCACACACCCACCTTCATAGAAAAACCGACTGAACTAGCGAAGAGGGGGAGTTAATCAAGTTAATATTTTCTTCAGAGAACAGAGTTAAGGCCCCTCCGACCATATAATCTGCCAATTATTAAAACATTATTTGCCTTGCTTTAAGATTTCCAGAGCTGTATGGCTTTGGGTTGCTTGGTGGGGAGCTGGTATTGTATGAACCTATTCCAGTTGTCTTGGTTTGGGGTTGGCTGGTGAGCATGGGAGTCAACAGAGACCAGTTCTTTCCCACAAAAACATTCTGCAAGAAGGTTAGGAGATCTCTGTAGTGTTCTGAGGACCCAGCTGAGACCCCTTCCCCCCCTGACGCTGGCCGATCTCAGAAAGATAATAGCGTGATAAGACTTTGTCATGACTTTGGGATCAGGCTGACTGGGGTGAGTGCCAACGCTTCCCCTAGATTGCCATATGGCTATAGACAAGTCACTTAACATCATAATCTCCGTGTTTTCACCTCATCCCTACCTTGGAAAGTGTAGTTATTATTAGAGCTAGAGCTATTCAAGGGAACTGGCACACAATAGAAGATCAATAAATAATAAACATATCAGGTAAGTCAGGCTAGCACTCAATTCTACCCTGTCTTTGGAGGAGGCCGCTGTTTGGAGGGATCAGATAGGTGGGTAGAGAGAAAGAATGGAACTTGTTCCCTGTCTGGATGACTCTCTTCCCTCCTACTCCTTCCATATCCCAATCAATCATCACCTTTTCTTTTTTTTTTTAATTTGGGAAGCTCTTGCTCCTCAGTGGGTCTTTGCTACTCATCTGGTTGTGTCTAAAGGGGTTTCCAGTCCTGAAGACTGTGTGGACCAAGGACCAAGGTTCCTATCTCTGTCCGAGGACGGGTGCACAGGTCAGACACAGGAGCTACTCAAAGATATATTAGCTGTTTGGCTTTGTTGACTGCTGTCCAGCCAGGCCCAGAAAAATGACAGAGGCTGAGTTGTTGTACTAAAGGCCAGATCTGTGCAAAGGATGATGGTATTTCATGTAACTGTCATACAGGATAAGCGACACTCATAGAAATACAATCAAGGCACATCTTCCACATGTTATTCTGCTGGATTGCTTCTTGCTCTCATAAAAGCTGGAACTTATCTCACAAACCTTCCATTTTCTCTTGGGCAACGAAGCTATCCATTCATTTTGTATCAGAAAACATTGCTATTCAGCATTTAGCACATTTTCTAAAGAATGCTATGATTTCTATTTGTCCTGGTTTGTTTTCTCCTGCTGTACCGTAATACCTGAAATTGGATAATTTGTAAGGAATAAAAATTTATTCCTTACAGTTTTATAGTCCATGAATTCCAAGTTTCGGGGGATGGGACTTGGTGAGGACTAGCCTGCTGTATCCTCCTAGGGTAGAAGTCAAAGAGAGAGCGTCAAAAGAGGGCCAGAGATTAAATTTATAGCCCCAAGCTGTTGCATTTGTTTATTTTTGTGATGCTGGGGATTGAACACACAAGCTTGTACATGCTGGGCAAGTGTTCGTCCAATGGGCTACCCCTAGACAAAAACGCTTTTGTGATTAGCACATTCATCCTTGAGGTGGAGCTCTCGTGGCCTAATCTCTTAATTACTATGATTTTTCTTTATTCTTGATAATCTCATATATATGCATAATAAAATATGAAAATATAAATTCAATTTCCTCCTCTACCTCACCCAGTGTTCCTCCCAATGTGTTCCCCTTCAAACTTCGTGTTATTTATTTTTGATAACCCACTAGGTACCCATATAGCTGCCCATATATGTTTGGGTGTGGAGCCACCCACTGGAGCATGGGAAATCTACCAGTGGGAAAATTCTCAAAAAAAAAAAAACCCAAAAAACTATGCACATATTGGTAGCACAAAGCGTACTCAGTGGGTTTTAGAAAGAACATGTAACATTGGGAGGAAAATTGATAGTTGGGATTTGAGAGGAGTAGGAAGAGACAGGAAGGTGGTAGACTTGATCTAAACACAATATACGTATGTATGAAATTCCCCAAAAATAAATTTAAAAAGAAAAATTCCCCCTCCCCCAGCAGCTATCAGCTGCGAAGAGCTCCCCAGTTAGGGGTGGACCTGGAGATTATCTTCCCTCAACTGTGCCAGAATTTTTGCTGACTTGACCCTATGTGGATCTTGTGCAGGTAACCCCAGCAGTTGTGAGGTCGAGATCGCAAAGATCCTGTA
Source organism: Cricetomys ansorgei (assembly GCA_026225945.1). NCBI lineage: Eukaryota > Metazoa > Chordata > Mammalia > Rodentia > Nesomyidae > Cricetomys > Cricetomys ansorgei. The sequence continues at coordinate 117,242 of JAMJFZ010002749.1, forward strand.
ATGTCCGGGAGACGCTGAGTTGCAGTCGTCCTTCTCATCCTTTGGCTCTTAAATTCTGTCGTTCTCCTCTTTCTTGGTGTTCCCTGAGTTTTGGCAGGACACGAGCTGAGCACTCCGTCTCTCGTTATCAGCGCTCCGGCGGATGCACACCTCTGCAGTGACTGCTTTCCAATGCGGAAAGAAGCATCTCTGTTCATAGCTGACAGCAGACCAGGTCGAGGGATAAACATAAACATTAAGAAGGGAATTTGGCAAAATGACCATCTAGCAAAATAATAGCAACAGACCATGGCAAGCGGGAGATGGGCTTTTGGCCAGGATTACTAGACTAGGCATAAGATTTCATACTATGGAGCAGGCCTCAAATTCTATTAGAAAATGGTTAGTTAACCCATAATAGGCATGGCACTATTGCACCAGTACTTGCTTGACAGGTAGGTATACATTGAGAAATGGCATGCAAGAACCAGCTCTGGGTAAGACTCTTAATGTCTTCTCTCCCCCACTTGCTTGCATAGCACCTTTGGGCACTATGAAAACATGTCAACAGGGAGGAAGTTTCCCACTTGGTTTGGGATTGATGTCTCTATGTCATGTAGACAAAATGTGTGGTGTCTTAAGCAATGAGGTCTTACCATGTAGTTATGGTAGGTGACCAAGGTCAATGGCCACAGTTTGTGTTATTTTAGAGACCTCTGGGGGTCTCGTTGATGAAGAGAAATAACTCAGGAAATATCCCACACCTCCCACTGGGATTTTTATTTAACAATCCACATCTCCTGGGAGCAGAATTGTCCATCCATGTAGGATAATTCAGTTCAAACTCTTTTTTTTTTTCAAAGCTATATTTTGGAAATAGCTCACTCTCAAGTGGGTTTCCACAATATTTTTCATACATCTTTAATTTTGGTTACCCACCTTCTATCCCCTCTTCTACCTGAACCCCCTTCCCTATCCTTGCTTGACCCTTTAACCCCCAGTACTTCCTCCTCTTCTTTAATATCACATGTACTCCGATTATATTTTTAGTTGGGTTGTGATATAGCAACCTTCCCTTTGGCTTTTCATATCCCCTTCCCTTTGGTTAGCCCTCCCCCAGACCTCCTGATTTTCCCCAATATTGTTGAAATTTTCCTTACCTAAGTCTTTCCAGGCCCACTATTCCACCTCTCTACTTTAGTTTTGTTATAATCTACTTTCTGCCCCCTTAACTGTCCTCCCCATCTTTTTTTTTTTGGTTTTACTCCACCATGCAACTATGTTGAGGTGCAATTGAAGTGCCTAGCCTATTCACTCAGGGGACACACTCAAATCAAATAACATTACTATTAGCAACAACAACAGTAAACTTCAAAATTCATATGCAGTGGTTTTCCTTGCTACTTTCCTGGACCCAGAACTGCCACCAGTCAGTCTTCTGTGGTGAGAAGGGGGATCAGTTTCTTGTTTTCTTACCAAGACCATCTCCTTACGTATATTTGAACCACTGTGGATTTAAAACCAACCAACCAACCAACCAACCAGAAAACAATCCTTGCACTGCCAGGGATAGTGGGAGAGGGAAAGGGAAGTCAGGAAGGAGAGTTCTTATGAATCAGTGTAGACTTTGTAGATCTGAGGTCTGCCCGTGCCTGGCAGGCACTGACTCTTGCTTGTTCTTTCCCTGGGTGTTTCTGTGATTCTGGAGCACATGCCCCCAGCCCATGCAGGTGCTCTCCTGATGTGGGCAAACATTATTCTACTCGCTGAGAGCTTCAGACTCCTTCCCAGCTGCTAGGCGTCTGCTAGCACTGCCAGCCCCTCTCAGCTAAGGGCTCTCAGCTTCTTATGGTCCTTTGTCGGGTCTAGCAGGTCTTAGACCATCTCTCTCTGTGTGGTCCAGATCTAGTATTGAGAAAAATACTTCTGCGTTCTCTGCCTTGATGAACTCTGAGAGTGCAGGTTGTCCTCTATGCAGCAACCTCCTTTTACTCTGAAGTTAGAACATCTGGCCGGCTACCCTCTCACCCCTCATGTTTACCAGTGGGAGTCAGATTCCTGTCCACCATATCTCTTGAACACAGAGAAAACCTCAAGCCCTCCAAAGATCCCATTATAACCACTTTCCCCAGGCTTGAGTTAAGGGAGGGAGAGGATGAAGATGCGCAAAGTACTTACAGCTCTTTCCAGAAATCCCCTAACTCTCCACTCAGCCTTGGCCTCTTCCACCTCCTTTAGATGCCAGAGGTGGGTGGTCAGCCACAGAAGCGCTTTCCAACACCGCTTTTGGCAGTCCTCGCGTGGTGGTCTTCCGTTGTGCTTGGGGATGTATTTATCCATTATCTTGGGACCTTGCATGAAATATGGACTAATGTGGTTATACTTTAAATTTATCTTTGTATTTTTTGTTTTATTTTAGGAAAAAACTTTGAGGTGGGTACTACTGTTTTCATTTAATGGCTAAGAAGTCAACTCTAGGTGTGTAGTTGGGATTAAAAACCTGGTTAATCAGAGTATCAAAGTTCAGTGGGTTTCTTGCTTGTTTTTTGTTGTTTTGTTGTTTTGTCCTACTGTACAGGCTGAGGCTTTGCCCCTGCGGTTGGGAGATAACATTGGCAGGCCTATCACACAGTTGAACTTGGACGTCGGTTCTCAGTCTGAGTGCCAGCTGCTTATTACAACATACTCCTATCCAAGAACTCATCTGCAAGGGTGCTATCCAAAGCAAGAGTCTTCCTTGTGCCCTGTGAATTGCTTTCAAAGAACCTAGCAAGTAGACATACTCTTTTATGCTTGACCTCAGCATTGCCTCTATTCCCAGGAAATAAAAGCTATTTCCAAAGCTTTTATTTATTATCATTTTCTGCCTTTGTTTGGTTACACTGATTATTGTGTTGGATAGAGATCTTTATCATCCACACACATTTAAAAGGGTGAGTTTGTTTTGAGCGTCCGCCTTTATTACGTTCATCTCTGTGTTTGCAGTGGTCCTTGGTAAACACTGTTTTGCAGTAGAGGTTAGCTGAATTGACTCACTGGCTGAGAAAAGTTAATTTGAGGGTGGGTTCGGCGCCCAGGGAGGGAATCAGAAGGGAACTGTGTACCTATACGCATTGTAACATCAGCTAACAATGGCTCATTCTCTCCATTCCCTGGTTGATCCTGCATGAGTCACCCTCTGTCAGCTTCAATTTTCTCTTCTGGCCAATGAGCACAAGGGTCCCCATTCCGCCAGCCTCACCGGGAGTGTAAGACGAAGCTCTGACAAGATCTTAGATGTGGAAAAGACTGACAAAGTATCAAGCATGGGGGTATGGTCTGGGGAAACAAACTGGTGAGCCAGTCTAGGTCTCTGCAGGCAGCGGGCGGAGAGGACCTAGGGAGCCACCCAGCCTGTGTGAGTGGCAAGCAGAGGTCTCTACTCTCTGGGATAAATTATCAACCAGGCAGAGGCGTCAGGGCTGCTGCTCTCTGTCTGGCCTCTTCGGCCATCTCACTCCACGAGACATAAATCCCCTAGACTCTCCAGTCACTTCCAATATTCATCAGTGTTTAGTTTTCAGCTTTGTCCCCCCTTTCTTTCCTGCTTGCTATTTTATAGAGCTGTGGGTCAGGGGGCCAGGATCCAGTTACAAATCTCACAGATCTCTCTCCCTGGGACAGAGGGTGTGAGTTGTAGTAGTCTGAGGCGGGAAGCCCTGAAGCAGGGCCAGAGGATGACCTTGGAGGCCTTTCAGAAGACAGGATCTGGAATTTGCTATCCTGGTGTGCCCAGAACTGAGCAAGACCATGGAACATGCCAATGTGAGGAGACCACCAGGAATGGTACGGAATTCATTTCCATCACATTGACCTGGGTGACAGTGGCGAGGCTTGCTAATGGCACCTAATTTCACTTTCCTGTTCTTGAGGGGACTTCTAAGGTCATTGTGAGGATCCACTTGGGAATTCTAGGCCAATGTGTCACATTTCTTCTGTGACAATCCAGTATGTAGTTTCCTTCTCTCTTTGCCAACCATGATAGAAGAGTTTGTCATCTGGTCCTCCTTGAGACACTATAACAGGAGCTCCTTAGAGGCAGAGATTCTGGCTTATTCATCTCTGAACCATCAGCAATAGTATGGTGTTTGACACATCGTCTGTGCTCATTAAGGGCAGGCTGGGAGGACGAAAGCCTAGTTCTTTGGTACAGAGGTGTTTCTGTATTAGAGAAGATTGCCACAGAGGTATACAGATCTCTAACATGAAAAAAGGTTTCAGAACAAATTTCAGCCTAATGTCTCCATTGTCGAGAGGTAAACAAGCTCAGGGAGGAAAAGAACCATGGCTGGGCTCACCCCAGCAGTTAAGGCAGAGCCAGGGATAAGACCAGGTCGTCTGATGTCCCATCCCATGTGCTTTATGCAACCTTCGTCTCCATGGGAGAAGAGAGAACGAAGGGTTGAAAAAAAAAGACCAAATTGATAAAACAGAAGCTAGGAAATGAAAGCATTAGTGCTTCAGTCCCTCATGGAGGGAAGACGAAGGTAGACAGAGAGATAGAGATGCTTGGGATTGGAACTCATAATGATTTAAATCCAAAACGGGAAACAGATATGACCAACCATCTCCAGCACACCGTGGGACCTACCCCCAATTCCACGGCTCAGCAGTGAACTTGACCTGTATCCATGCCAGTCACAGGATGGAGTAGCATTGGCGGAGTGGGGTAACTCATTCTGGAAGCTAGCCCGGATTGCCTGACTTGACCTGGCTAGCTAGACTTTGATTTGCTTATAACACACACAATGATGCTACCATGACCCCCCGCTACTCTTTCAACTGTGTCTACTACTGCAGAGTTACTTCCATTTAATGGTATACTATGAGCTGATTATTGTGACGTATCCCCGTTTGAGAACTTACCCTCACAGTGACCCTCGTTGCACAGAGAAGGATCCTGGGGGTTAGGTAACTGGCCTCTTGTCACGTGGGAGTGAGGGGAGAAACTAGCAGTGCAAAGCCTGGGTATCTCGCTGGGCCAGAGATTGTCACGGTCAGTGCTCATGCAGCTCTGTCCCAGTTCCTGGTTTTCTTTCACTGACCTGATCAGATACGTCTGCTTTATTCAGATATGTGTCCGACTCCTCCAAGTCTGTGTTTGCAGATAGCCCAAATGCATTTCTGTTGCAGGACTTGTGAAAGGGTAGGCAATACAGATACAAGGAGTTGTTCCCTTGTGGGAGCCTGACACTGGAATGAAATGGTGTAAGATGGTGCTTTAATTACAAAAGAGAAGCTTGGTTCTGTCCTGGGTCGGGGTCGGGGAGGTCAGAGCCAGACTCCTAATGGAGGAGGTACATTTGAGCTGTGCCTTATGGTTGAGTGACATCAGAAGCAGGAAGGACATTGCAGTGGAGGGAACAGAGTATGCAGACTGTGAGGGCTGGTCAGATACGGGATACTGGAGGAGCCAGTGGGCTTTGCAAAGAAAAGAGAAAGAGCACTTGACTGTGGAAGAGCCACAATCAAGTTGTAACAGATGAGAAGACGAAACTGATGATTGGCTTTATCCTGGGGAGACACTTCCCACAAGAGACTCTCCTGTTCCCGACATTGGCGGCTGATTTGGGTAGATGTCCAGCAAAACCAGATGGTCAGCTCTGTTTGACCTGGTCAAACTTCCTCTGTAATGCTGCAGCCTTTTCCATCCAGGGCCCAGCCCATATGAGAGAACACTTTCTTCCTCCTTCACTTTCCTCCAGGCTGAAATTCTGCAGCTTCTGGCTGCAGATGGAAATCCTGGCTCTGGGGTGTGTTCAGCTCAGAATTTTCTGTGAGACTCCCGGGCTTCTTACAAAATCTGAGCTTTCGGCCAGGCCCCAGTTTCTCAATACATGTCTAAATCACTTCCATGGTTTTGAGGCCTCTGACACCCTTCCACCTCACACCACAGTCAGAGGAATCTGTAGGTAAGTTGGGAAGAATCAAACACCCCAACTTCAAACCTGGGAGACGTGAGACGTGGGCCCTGCCTACGAGAGGCGGAAGAGCTCACCCTCAGTTCTCCCTGGAAGGAGAACTGCCCAAATGTATAGCTGTAAACAGCTTTAATAACTCCGGACATACAGTCTCCATTTTATTTTTCTAGTTATAGTCCTTGTAAAGTAAGTAACACACTTGATTGGAGGCCATTAAACTTGTCCTCACTGCTTGCCAAGGACCTAGGAAAGCCTGTGGGGTGTGGTCACTCTCGGTGTTCTACAAAAAAGTCTTTCGATTGCTCTCCTTTCCACCCTAGGACTACAACACTCTTTCCATATGTATTCACACCTGACACCATTGCTCCCTTTTGCAGGCTGGACCATGGCTGGCCTCCCTGAATTCTTTCATCCCGAACCTCCGATAACAATTAATCTGGCATTGTCCATTGTCTTGGAATCACAGCGTTTCAGAGTCTAAAACTTATCAGCCCACACTATTGATGTCTAAAATCACAAATCGTGAGAAAGTCAGAATTCTCCACTGTCTGAAAGTTGCCAGCGAGGAGGACTAAACTACTGAATGATAAAATTATTAAGCAGTGAGGAGCTCAGCATGTACGAGGCCTCTGCATCAAGGACCGGACCAGGCCGAGGATATTATACCAACTGGTGTGGGGAAGGGGCGTGGCCGGGGCGATGCTTGGCAGCAGTGGGAGTCAGAATACCCAGCAGAAGAGTGGGGGAAGGGGAGGGGGGAACGGAAGATGCTGAGCTTCAGCTGTCCAAACAAGCTCACAATCACCTGCCATGGCTTTGAGGTTCTTGGGCACAGGGGACAATGAAAATTTGAGTTACTGCTGCTATACAAACAGACACATTATAATTACAGTTCTGGACTCCCAGATTTCTAGAACCGTAGGATGCCAGATATTTAGATGAGAACCCAGGGTGTTATAGACGATGAGAATGATGGAATTTGAGAATTCTAGGCTGTAATAATCGAAGGGACCTATGACCGTGTCTAGTTGAGTTTTTCCCATAGTGGAATAGGTTGGGGTTTGAGGAGAGTCTGAGTTCCAGAAAGCTTGCTGGAGGCCACTGCAACTTTTCTGGATTGTTGCAATATCTGAAGTTCTCACTGAATATAACAAGAGATGGGAAAGGCTAAACCACAGCACATGGCTTCCATTGGGCGAACCAGCAGCATCTTAACCAAATGCTTCTCAGTGCAGCTACCATGACATTAAGAGATACCCAAGCTTGGTATTCCTACTTGTCATAGCTGACTTTCCAGCTCTAACAGAATATCTGGATAATTTATGATGAACATGAACTTATTTAGTTTATGATTCTGGAGGCTGAAAGGTACAAGCACTCGGTGCTGATATCTGACAATTGCTCTATATTGCATCATCCCATGAAGGAGGGCAGAAGGGCAAGGGGGGGTGATAGATGGAGAGAGCGAGAAACAAAGACAATCTGACTTACTTTCATAACAAATCCACTGTCACAGTAAGTAGCCCACTCCTGTAATAATGGCTCTAATCCATCTCGGAAGGCAAAGCCCTTAAGATCTGGCTACCTCTTATTAGGGTTCACTTCCCAGATCTGTTGCACTGGTGAGTAAGTTCCCAGCACACGGACTCTGAGGGATGCATTGGAACCGTAGCACCGTGTTATGTTGAGGCATCACAGATCTGGAGAAGGAAAGAGATTTGCTCAGTTTGGAACAGCCAATTAATGACAGATCAAACCCAGCTCCATCCGTGTTACTCAGCTTCCAGCCAGTTCTTTCTCTTCCCCTGGTGTCATTCCTGGGCCGCAGCCACTCAGCTCATTGTCCTGACAGCTTTACGGGAAAGAGTTAGTATATCACTTGAATGCCAATGCAAAGGGCAATGAAGAAAAGAAACGGCGTGCGCGATGAGAGCTCTGTACAGAATTCGCGGTGAGGCCAGGGGCTTTATTCTTCTCTAACCCAGTTCTGTTTTCTGTCACAAACCATATTCAACATGTTCTCCAGAGGCTGGCACAAAGGACCTTTGCACAAAGCAAGGCTTCCGTGAACTTTGAGACTAACAGGCTAACCCTTGACCTTCTCCAAAGACCGAGCCTCGGCTTTGTTTTAACAAAATAAGTTAAAACAATGAATGAGAGAGGGACAGCATCGGACATATTTGTAGCAAGTAGGCTCCGAGCCATTTTCTGTGCTGAGCCAAAGCTTAGGGTGTGAGAAAGGGACAGTGGGCGTTGATGTCCCCCACAGCAGAGAACCCTAGTTTCAAAAGGAGAGAGTCTGCGAGAAAAATTGCCTTTAACGTTTCTCTGTGTTGGTAGAAGAGACGTGACTTAGGTGACTGATAGCTTTAGTTGTAATTTTGGGGTACACAGAGCACATTTATCTATTTTCTTTATCTAAGGACTATCTCCTCACAGGAAACCCCAAACCCACTTTCTTCTGGGACTCTTTGTTGGTGAAGGTGGCCTCTGCTCCAAATCCTCTCTGCCTGTTTGGATAAATGTTTACTTATGGGGATAATAATCACACTATATCAGTCAACATAGACTAACTTTTGAACAAACAGCTCACAAATTGCAGTGAAGTTAATTTCTTCCTTATGTCACTGACGGGTGTGGAATGTACCCTCTGCTACACGGTCATTCAGAACCTAAGTTCCTTCCATTGTGTGGCTGTGAAATCTTCTACAGTAATGGGTTCCAGCCAGGATGATTCTTCTCCCTCCTGCCCTAACCAAGGCTCATTTGGAAATGTCTGGAGAGGCCTTTTCATGTTACTTCTACCAAGAGTGGAGACACCAGTGGCATCTGGCATGTAGAGACCAGGAGTGCTTTGCTGACACCCTCTGGTGCCCTGGGCAGCCTCCAACAAAGAGTTGTCCATCCCAAAGGTCAGTGGTGCTGAGGTTGAAAAGTCCTGAGGTAAGATCTTCTGGGGTCATTCGATAAAACTGATGAAAAAAAGAGAAGACTGGAGAATTATATGTATCAGGGCATGCTGACTAATTTTATGTCAACTTGACACAAGCTAGAATCATTTTTGAAGAAGGAACCTTAGCTGAGGAAACCTGCCCCCCCTGCCCCCGCAACAAGACTAACCTGTGAGGGAGCCTGTGAGGCGTTTTCTTGGTGGATTATTGATTTGGAGGGCCCAGCTTCTCTCAGTGTTCACCTGGGCTGGGTTCTGGGTTGCTCTAAGAAAGCAGGGTGAAGCTGGGCTGTGGTGACACACACCTTTAATCCCAGCACTAGGGAGGCAGAGACAGGAGGATCTCTGTGAGTTCAAAGCCAACCTGGTTTACAGAGTGAGTTCCAGGACAGCCAGAGTTACAACAGAGAAACCCTGTCTCGGAAAACCAAACCAAATCAAAGCAAAACAAACAACTTTCCAAAAAGACAAAAACCAAAACGAACAAACAAACAAACATCAAACAAACACCAGGCTGAGCAAACTATGAGGCGCAAGCTGGTAAGCAGCATTCCTCCACGGTCTTTGTGTTAGTTCCTGCCTCCAGGTTCCTCCCTTGAGTTCCTGCCCTGACTTTCCTGGATAATAGACTACCAGCTATAAGATAAAATAACCTCTTTCCTCCACAGGTTGCTTTGGGTCATGATGTTTTATCACAGAAATAGAAGCGCTAACTAGCGCAGAGGGTTTTATGGGTCTTCACAGAAAGTGGAGTGCAGCCCCTCTGTCTACCTTCCACTGAAGTAAGCCAGTGACAGGCAAGCCATTGTAGCTGGTGAGGGGAGGAAACAGGCTTGCTTGGCATCCATCCAGGCTCTGCCATAGGCTACATGTCACTAACTCAACACTATAAAGGCAGTGCTTTGGCTTGCCTCTGTATTCTCTTTCATCTCCTAGATAACTCAGATTTGATTAGCTATGGACTGTAGCACTGGAGAAGCCAAACTGCTTTAGCTCTGTGTTTCTCCACATGCTGCCTATAGCAGAGTTAATAAACTTCACCTCACATTGGTCACCACAACGGTGGTTTCTTCTTCTCTGTGTTCATCTACATTCTAAATCCTTTCCAACTACAATAAGAACAGGTACCCTGTTCCCAAAAAGGACATTTTATACTCATCATATGGGACTCAGTTCTCCAAGAGAGGAAAAGGAAGAGTTTGCAAGGAGATTTAATTCCCGGGATTGGCACAAGTAGAATTTTGAGAATTCCTTGGTAACTCAGAAATTCCCCTAGACTATGAAAATGGCCACAGAAAAGAATCTTTGACTGAGAGGAAGTACACTCAACATCAAATTTGGGTCCTCCTTCTTAATGCTCATGTGCACCTTGGATGCAATCCCTCTCAGGCTCCTAGGGCCCTTGTTACCAACGGGGAAAGGTGGCTTTCCTGTTAACTCTGAGTGGATAGAGGCTTACCTGCTGCTTACTTCTCTCTCTCCAGTCCTCTCCACCTATGGGTTAACTCCCCTTTCTTGGCACCAGCATGCCCTTATAGAATGGGGTCTTATTTAAAAGGGAAGGGCACACTGGAGGTGGTTGGTTTAATGACCATCTCCTCTCCTGGGGAGCCCAGTTGGCAGAGGGAAGCACTCAGGAGTTTGTCATAAATAAGTAGGTCCTTGTTCTCACTCTGTCAGGAAGAAGCCTGGGCTGTGATTGATGTGGCCCATTTGGGCAGCAATGGGAGCCCGGAAGAATGCTCACTGGCAGATGTGCTTGTAAAGATTCACATAAACCCCAGCCTGGCTAGAAGCCAAGGTCTTGGTCATCCTTGTAAGACTTGTTCAGGAGTCTCAAAGAGGAGAGAGAGAATTTTTTGTCAGGTAAGAAGTGAGAGGCCAGTCTGTGGGGATGCATGGAGAATAGTCTCTGAATAACGGTAGAGAGAGAAACTCCAGAATTTTCTGTGAAAGTCTTACAAGGCTTGTTTCCTCTTTCCTCCTTTGTCAGAACATACCGGATTGGATTCAGCCTCCTGGAGGTACTGTGAAAATCTACTTGAACAGGCATGAACTACACAGGAGTTGAATATTTAACTTGTTTTTGGTCAAAGCTAAACAACTGTGTGTTAAAAATTATGCTTGCTCTGGAAAAACATTACATATAAGAGAACTGTCTGTATCTCTCTGGTCAGTAACAGTGGATGTTGGAAGGAAGAGGAGAGGGAGAAGGGTGTGGGGGAGGAGTCCAAGACAAAACTCTGCTGACTTCAAGATCTGGCTGACCCAACTCTTAATTCTCTCAAGGGAGAGGTCATTAAAGATTTGTTAACTTAGCTCAAGATACAGCTTGAAGCTTTTCGGGCCTGTGGCCATGCCTACCCACTCTCCACTTGTGAAACTGCCTCAGCCTGAGTCCATCAGCGAGTCCCCTCTTCTCTCAGGTCTTTTTGTCTAGCTGAGCTGGAGGTTGTCTTGCAACTGTCAGCAAGTGGGACTGGACACTTCACGAGGAAGGAAGTAAACATTGCAGCCACACCCAACCTCCACCACAGCATTCAAGCACCCCACCCCAACATCTGTACAAGCAGACAAGTCAGGAGAGCTAGGGGAATGTGTCATCGTCTTTGCAGGAAACTACAAAAGTTCCAGGAGAGGATGACTCTCCTCGCCCAATCTCTCCTAACTTGATCTCTGTGAAAGAGGAGGTAGGGGGGAGGAGATGGAGAGAAAGAGGGACAGGGGGAGCAGCAAGCACCTAGAGCACCTAGAGGAAGGGGGCACCTAGAAGAAAGGGGCCAGAGAGAAGTTCAATCCCAGGTCAGAAGCTTCTGGTATGCTGAATCTGCTTGGCCATCCCAGACCTGGATTGCAGTGTAATAGAATTCAAGGGACTTTTAGAAAGATCTTACCTTCTGTTCACTGGGATTTGAGGGCATACGTGAACCAGAGACTGGTAGTTGCTGCAGCAGATTGAAATCAACTTTGTGGAGTAGAATTGGTTTATTGTATATTCAAAGTGCCCAGTTCTAAAGCGTTGACATTTCTACAGTCATGAAGCTGCTGCCTCAGTGGAGAGAGTCAATAGACCCACCCCCCATATATATATATGACAGCCTTTCTCTGTTGTGGCTCTGGCTGTCCTGGAACTCACTCTGGAGACCAGGCTGGCCTCGAACTCACAGAGATCCGCCTGCCTCTGCCTCCCAGTGCTGGGATTAAAGGCGTGCGCCACCACTGCCTGGCTTGTGAAATTTTTTAAATTTAAACTTTTTATTTTAGTGAGACTTTCATACACGAGAACTATATTTACGTCATCTCCACACCTCCTTCCCCTCCAACTCCTCCCGTGTTCTCTTATTTTGTAAAAGTTTCCCATGATTCATTCCTACTCACCTATTATCAAAAAATATTTTTTGTCTGACTTTTTTCATCCAGCAGGAACATTCAGAGATTCATTCATTCACTAACTCAATTTTTTTTCTGGAGTGGGGCTCTATGATGCATTTATGCGATAATTCATCCCCCACCCATTAGTGGATTATATCATGATTGGAATCGTTACAAATAAAGTTGAGTAAAACCATTCATGTCTAGGCCATTGTAGGGACATTCTTATATCCTGCCTGGACTAATCACCAAACTGTTCTTTGAAGTGGTTCTACTATGTCATGTTCCATAGTGTATAGGAATTCAGTTCCTCTACATCCTTGCTAATAATTTATATATATATATATATATATATATATATATATATATATATATATATAACCTAAAATTTATATATTATATGTATAATGATATATATAATTTATATATAATAATTTATATACATACACATATATATGCATATATATATACATATATATATATATGTTTTGAGACAGAGTTTCTCTGTTGTAACTCTGGCTGACTGTCCTGAAACTCACTCTGTAGACCAGGCTAGCCTTGAACTCACAGTGATTCACCTTCCTCTGCCTTCTGAGAGCTGGGATTAAAGGAATGCACCACCACCTCTGGCAATAATTTTTAATTTTAGCCATTTTCATAGATGTATAATGTTCTCTCATCTCAATTTTAAAATCACTGATGACCAACATGGTTTTATATGCATATTTTCTATCCAAATATAATTTTTGTGAAACACCTTTTCAAATGCTTTTCCCATTTTTTACTTTTTTATTGTTTGAGAATTTCATACATGCATATAATGCAATTTGGCCAAATTTATCCAACATTTCCTCCCATCTAATTCCTCTCCTGTCCTCTACCACCTTTCCCTCCCAGCTGTATGCATTCTTTTTCTAAATCCACGGAGTCTACTTAGTGCTGCCTGTACGGACATCGGTGTCTGTCCAGCTACTAGAGCATATCTGTGATATATGCACCTATCAGGAGGCGTACCACTGAAGAAAGCTCTCGTTCTGTCAGTAGCCACCACCTGCCAATATCTCCTAAGCTAGGGAATGGAACTTCACAGGACTGCATCCCACTCACGATGGGAGTTCGCCTGGTCTGATCTTGTGAAGATCTTATGCATATAGTCATCAATACCATGAGTTCATGTGTGCAATGAGATTGTTACATCTGAAAAATTCTGATTCCTGTAGATGTCCACTATCTCTGGCTCTCACAGTCATTTCACCCCCTCTTCTGAAATGATCTATGAGATTCGGGTAGAGGGGTGTGTTACAGATGGCCCATTTAGAGCTGAGTTTTCCATAGTTTATTACTCTCTGCATGTTGACTGCGAGTCCCTGTATTAATCACCAGCTATTGCGAAAAGATGATTCTTTAGTGAAGGTTGAGAGATACACCAATTTATAATTATAAAGATAAGGACTTAGGGAGAAATTTAATACTATGTCAGTTTAGTACAACAATAGTGTTAGGTTCTAGTTCTTGGGACCTATGATATACCCAGCCACAGATTTTTGGCCCAACTGATAGTAGTACAGGACATGATTTCCAAATTCAATTAGAAAATGGTTGTTTTCTTTCATAACATTCATGTCACTATTACACCCGTGGGCATAACTTTTCAGGCATATTGCTGTAGTAGTTCAAAGGGTCCAGAGCTGGGTAAAACTATTGATTATTTTCCTCTTCTGACAATGGTGCATAGAGCTACCAGTACTGTGAAAGTTAGCCAAAGGGATGTAGTTTCTAAGCTGGTACCAACTTGATTTTGCCATACCCTACTACTCAAGCGTGTGGTGTCTTCAGCAATAGGGTCTTCCAACAAGGTCTGAAGGGTAACCAAGATCTTTAGCAACAGGCAAGAGAAGGAAATTAAACCGATAAAAATAGTAAAAGAAGTCAAACTCTCCACGTTTGTGGTACGAATCATTTATAAGTGTTCAGCCCAACAGTTTTAAAGCATATTCACACTGCCAAGCAGCAGATCTCTTCAACATGTGTTGAGATTTGAATGTTATACTCACTCGGCGTTCTTTGGAAAATCTCCACTTGGCCCTGATGTATTATCCTCTTAATATATTGAATTTTATTTGCTGAATTTTAATATGGATTTGATTTTCTTAGGCTCTGATTTTGCATCAGTTTTCGGAAGACCCTGGTTTGTAGTTTTCTGGTAATGTCATTATCTGGTTTTAGCATCAGGGAAATGCTGGCATCGGACAACAAGTTGGGAAGCATTTCTCCTTCAGCCCCCTGTGTGGGAGTAGTATTGTTCCTTTCATTAATACATGATAGAATTCATCAGTGAAGAAATCTGAGTTTTCTCTGTGGAAAATGTTTAAGCTATAAATACTATGTCACCAATAGATACAGAGAAGTTAAAGTTATCTTTATATTAAATTGAACTTTAACAGTTTGTGTCTTTTAAGGAGCTGGTCCACTTTATTCAACTAAGAGGCTATTTTTTAGTATTTGAGGCATCTATGGCAAATATCACTTGCTACACTCCAAAAATTGTCACTTGTATCTTCCTGTCTTTTAACCCGGCTGGAGGTCAGTCAGTGGTCCGCACCTCCTCGAGACATCAGCACTAGGTCTCCGGGTTGCTTCTGTTTATTAATCGATGTGCTGAACTTTATTGTTTTTACTTCTTCTTATGTTTCTTTGCTACTTTTATTGCCATATCTTCAAGCAAAATTCTTTCTGCTTCTGTCTTTGTTGTTGTATCCGAAAATTGGATTTTTCATTTCTAGTTTCTTTGGAGTCTTTTGAGGTCCCCTGTGTGCTACTTAATTTTTTTTAAAAAAAAATATTTCTTTTATTTTTGAGATTTTTTTTTTTATCTGTGGGCATAAGGACAAATATTTAGAGTACAGTTAGAGACTGTGCTCATTTAGGAAAGTTCTCCTCCAAGATCTATACCTTCAGCAGCCCTGGGTACTTAACTTTTGAACATACAGAATATAGCTGTGGCAATTATTTTGACAGCCCGACTTGCTAATTATAAATCTGCCTCATTTTTTGAAAGGTTTTGATTGACTTTTCTCTCCCTTTTCTTGCTTCTTTGCGTGACTGGTAATCTTTGATTAGATGCCAGGAACTGTGACTTTTACCTTGTTGGGTGGTAGATTTTTTTTTTAATCCTATAAATCTTTTTTAGCTTTGTTCTGGGATATATTAAACTACTTAGAAACAGTTTGATCTTTTTGTGTCTCGCTTTTATGATTTGTTTGGCGTGTCTGAGCAGTCTATGGGGAATTATCCTCCACCACTGAACAAGACTTTTTAGTACTGTGCCAATGAATTATGAGTCTTTTAGGTTTACTGGGAGAGGGGAGAGATCCAATATTCCTATCGAGTGTGAACATCAATGTTCCCCAATCTCAGATTTTTCCTGTCCTCCAGTATGCCTTCACATGCATGGTCTATTCAGTACCTCAATATAGGGGCCCCCTGCAGGCCTTCCCACATGTGGGTCTTTGATACTTGGCGCTGCCATCTCTAGCCCACCTCATTTCTCAATTCTTACCTTGCTCTTCCCAATTTAGGAGTCTTCTGGCTCCAGTCAGATGTCCTTATGCTGCCACTGGCTTGAAAGCTCTCTGGAGACAGCTTGCTGGACAGTCCTAATGCTTGCCTGATTTGTGGCTACTCTGTTTTCTATTGACCAGTGTCTGGAAAACTGCCATTTCTGATACCTTGTCTGTTTGTCACTTGTTTCTGGTATGGAAGTAAATCCAGCCTTGTATATTTCATCTCAGACAAAAGTGCAAATGTCCCGGTGTCACCTGTTTTCACAGATTCCGCAGCCTGGGAGAGTTGTGGAGCAACCCACTGGTGAAAAGGACAGTAGGCATGCCAGTGAAGTTCTCTAGGAAAGAAAAAATGCTCTTCTTTGTCCCCACCCATCAACTTCCCTTCAGCCCCCAGTGAACATAAACAACATTAATGAATGTCAAGGCTCCATTGCACAGGAGCAGAAATCCAAGAAGCAGGTGGAAGCCTGGATTGCTCTGGACCATGGAAGGTAACATCTAGCTAGAGAGGAGGCCCATGGTAGACAGTGCTGATAGGACAAAGAAAGATATGGTTACTTCTCCCTGTGGGGCCTTCAGTAATAGAGGTGGGGAACACAAAGATAAGTGTGTGTGTCCAAATTCACATAACTCCGTATGTCACAAGCCACCAGCAGCAGAAGGCTGGGATGAAGGCAGGGAGGGAGCAGGGCTCTTCCACCACAAGCAGCCTCTTGTGTAAGGTGAACCTCACTTGCTACAATCTTTTATACTCAATTTAGGGATAGAGAAAGGAAAGATAGAAATCTTCACCGCTTTTACAAGTGGCCTTGATATAGAAAGAGAGAAAGATAGACATCTTCACAGTCTCTTTTTAGGCAGTCCTGAGCTTGATTAGAACTAGCTGACAGTGAGTCAGACTAGCATCTTAGCTCATGGTCTATAAACTCAATCTCCCCAACCGTTGTTCTTTTAGGAATTATCACACTAACAGCAGCAACCCAACCAACGAACCACCAACCAGTGCCCACGTTGACTCTCGGGACTTCAGACTTTTTATACCCTAAGCCAAAATTTCCCATAAACCCCTGCAGCACACAATCCCCAAAACAAGCTACAGGTGCCAGAACGACTGCACCTAACCAAATTATAGCCACCTGCATCAAGCATTCCAAACCCAACTCGTAAACAACTACACCACAGCTGGGGTGGGAACACAAACCTAAGCCAAACTCCATTTTGCCTTTTTAAAGAAACCTAAATAAGAAGTACACTTTTTCCAAGTGTACCTCTACAATGGTTAACTGCAGAAGCTAGAGGGGGAGACGGGGGAAAAAGACTAGCTATTTGTCTTTAGACTCCAATGAATTAAGGCTTCTTAATAAGATGGTCTCATCTGGTGGGCTACCAACAGCCGCTGCATACCAGGAGGCCTTGTGCTGAGCAGTCTCCCTCACTCCTCGCTGTTCTAATTAGTGCTGTCATTAACTATTCCTTATTACTACGAATGAAAAAAAAAGCCCCAATAAGCCGAAATGTGTTTGCTTCCTCCTCTGCATATTGATGGTTCCTTTCTCACTGTGTTCTCTTATCATCTCAAGACATATATCTTTGCAGAGCAAGAACCACTTTTTCCGTTCAGAAGGGAAAGAAAAGTTCTGTTGTTTTCTTTTTCTTGTGGGAAAGAGCGCACACTTGTCATGTGACATCTATCCAGCTTTTCCAAACACCTTTGGATCCATTGCCAAAGGGGGTCAGAGTGGGGATTTAAGCTCATCTTAGTCTGAGAGCAAGTTGCCTAGAGGAGAAACCTCTTTGCTTCTTTGCTAGGAGCTAGGTACCTCCAGTACCCCCTGCAGTACCTTTCGTGTGCACCAGGGGGCAGGTGCTGTGTACGAAATGAGGAGAGGCACCTATATAACCAGTTCTACCAATGGCCCTGAGCCCAGATCACTTGGGAGAGCTGTAACACAAATGCTCAGACTCTATCCTGAAATTCTGATTCCACGGCTTAGGTGTGGGCCCCAGGCATCTACATTTTATCTAACTATGCAGGTTAACTATCCTTGCTCGAACATTCCAGAGAGCAGCAGCCACCTGCAAGTGTGAAGCCTGGAACTGTAGCACAGCTCACCATTGCTGCTTTCCTGGAACTGGGTGTGTGTGGGGGTTCTCCGCATGTCAGAGCCCCCAAGTAACCCCAAACTGTGTGGAACATGTTTTTGCTTGAATCAGGATTCACAGCCAGGCAACCTGTCTCCAGAGGCCACGCTTCGATGGTCCTGTAAAATGGCCTTCCTGCTGTTACATCATCTAGATGCTTCCCTCTGAATCCTAGTGCTGATGCATTTCTGTTCCCTCTGTTCTTCTCTCTCACAGTCCTTGGGAAATCAAAATCTCTCGGTTCTGCTCGTCCTCTGATGCCAGAGAAGAGCAGAGTTAGACAGTTGTCAAAATGGTGAAGACAATGTTGCAAAAGTGGAGAAAGATCCCAGTACAGAGTTGGGCTCCATTCAGAATACCAGAGATAAGTGGGGATGCAGATCCAAAGAGTAAGGGAAGGGTCAGTGCAGAAAATGTTACAAGGGAGCACCAGGGCTCCCGGCCCCCCCCCCTGGTGTGTGTGTGTGTGTGTGTGTGTGTGTGTGTGTGTGTGTGTGTGTTTGGGATTCTGGCTGAACCAACCTACCAGGATTCTTTAGAAGAATCATTGAGGTGATATACACAAACTTGCATGAGGAGTCAGAATTTTGATCAGAATTTTGATGGTGATCAGGGAATAAAGGTGGAAGGTCCTTACTAAACCGCCTTGGCAGCATTGTGTACTGAATCTGGATTTTACAAGACAGTGCACACATGGAACGGTTCAGAAGTCTGCTTAAAGTTTAGCCAAGCATAGAAAGTCAGCGAGGTGAGGCGCTGGTTACAGCAGAGCACGGAGCACTTCTGTGTGGAATGGAAAGGAGAGTTTATCTTTTCTTTGTGTCTGCTTTCTTTTTTACATTACTTTCACAGAGGCCAAGGTGTTCCAAACATCTCATAGTTTAAAAGCCCACCTTTATAGACTGTCTAAGTGGGCTCTGGGCTCGGAGACTGTCACAGAGAGTCACTGTGGAAGGTGTCCTCTGGTTTGCTGACTTGTGGCTTCTGCCGTTTTCTCTACATCACATCCACACAGTGCGAGCCTCTCCTACAAAGCCTCTTTCCGGCATCTTTCTACACACCCTGGCTGCCAGCTGCCTGTCTCCTCTCTCTCTCCTCTCCGTGTTAGCATTCACTATCACCTGTAATTGCCATGGGACATTGCTAAGTTCTGCTAGAGAACTTTATCAGCAATATGATGGTAGTTTACACAATCCTGATTATTTACTTGTCTAATAAATCACAATTATTCATGTTCTTAGCAACAGACAACTGCTTTGTGCCAAACCATTTCAGCGAGCCTGCAAGGAAACCAAGAGAAGTGACACGACCTATAGTGCCCCCAAGAAGTCGGCAGAGTTTGGGTAGAAGGGCAGGAGGGAGGGGAGAATCTGCACATACATCCACACAGAGACACAGACACAGACACACAGACACACACACACACAGACACACAGACAGGCAGACATACGCAGACACACATACACATACAGACAGACAGACACACATACACACAGACAGACACACGCAGACACACAGACACATATAGACAGACAGACAGACAGACACACACACACACACACACACACACACCGGCACCAAGGCACAGTGATCAAGCACTGCTCTGTGCACCACAGTGGCAGGAGGCTGATTCGGGCGCAGTCAGATCTCTGCTTCTGTTTTTGGTTTTCTGCCAACTTCCATGACTGTACTTTCCAGTCCAAACCCTTGGTTTTCCTCGGAATCCCTAATGTGACTGGTCCCTCAGGCTGTTATCTCAGACCTTCTCATTCATTTTCCTGCTTCTGTGATTTTTTTTGATGACTTCTAAGCTTGTGTTCCAGAGGGATGCACTTTAGACTTGGGTGTCCATGTGTCTATTCTGGATATTTCAGTTGGCTAGTTCTCACAGCTTGGTTTGTTTCAAACCAGGGTTTCTTCCAATCTGCTTCTTCCTCTTGGGTTCAGTTCCTTAACCAACTGGAAGCCTCACTCCTTCTTTCGTGGTCTTCCAACATCCCAGTGACTACTAGGTCTTTGAACTGTAGAATCTTGGAACTGTAAACACCCTTTCCTCAGATCCCTTTCTTTCCAGTTCACCTTTCCTACTGTCAGACTCCAGGCATGGTCAAGACTCACCTGAACCACCTCAGCAACCTAACGAATCTTCCTACTGTGGCTCATGCCCGCCAGTGAGTCTTCCATATTAGACCCTCACAGCAGATTGGGCCACGGCTACTCCACCGTGCGCAGCTTTCACTGTGCTCCTTCTGCTCACAGAATGAGCGTCATATCTCTGAAGGTTGCCTCTGGAACTCATGTCATGTCACCCCCAAAAGCATGCAGAAATCCTAATCCTTGGTACCCCAGAAAGTTAGGAACAGGGCTACTGAAATATGACTATTAAGGATGAAGCTCCTTGGGGTTGGGGTAGGCTTGATCCGGAATGACTGGTACAAGAGGTAATTGGGACACAGACAAGGAATAAAGGGAGGATGACCTTGTAAAGTAGAGGTAGACTGAGGCATACTTGCACAAGTGATGATGTGCCTGAGGCTCCTACAGAATCTGGAAGAGGAAAGAAAGGATTGTCCATAGGGGCTTTGGAAAGGGCATGACTCTGACCATACTTTGATTTTAGACATTAGCTTCTAGAACACGTCATTGCATTTTTGTGGAATTTGCTAGGGGAGTTTGTGGTAATCTGCATGGTATCCTCAATAATATGATCTCTTATGATCCTCATCTGTTATCAAATGTCTCACTTTCCCCTGCTATTGAAGACTAATCATACTGGGTTCAATATACCTCTCTGAGTACATCTGTACTTACCCAGCTTTGCCCACACTGGCTCCACAGCTTCTTCTGCAGATTTCTTCCTTCTGTAACTACAGAACCCTCAAGTGAATACCTTATGCTCCCAATTTGGTCATGGCCTGTACCTCTCCACAACTTTCAGCATTTAGCACTGAAGCTGACCTATGAGGCTGGAAGAACTTGAGTTTTGCACGTGTTCTCCCATAGTTTATGATACTGCTGAGCGATGAGATTCATAATGGTCCTTCCTGCTTCCTCACTATGATGCCAGAGAGGATGCTGACCCGAATCATCAGCTATGGGGCCTGGTTCTTCTAAGGAACCACCTCCAAACTTCTAGATGCATCTCTCTTGGTTTGCCCAGGCTCCTCAGCAGGTCTGAGGGAGGTTTCCTCTGTTTCACTGAAGCCAGAATCTAATTGCTGTCCCGCTTCAGATGAAAAATAGGAAAATCACTACCTAACTGTTGTTTAGAGACCCTGGCCCCCACCCTCTGAAATAAACACTCTTTTCAATTAGGAAGATTTGTCACCAGGGACAGTAATTCTGTGTCCTACCAAAACAAACACAGTTGTAATTAGTTTTATCCAGGAAGAAAATTAACTCTGTTTATCTTGGCATAATTAATCATTGACCTCTTTCTGTCCAGGCAGCTTGGGGGAGGGCAGGGAGTTGGAGAGGGCTGTAATCTATAGCAAGGGGGCATTCCAGGACCCATCTATTTCTTCTTGCAGTCACACAGCTGTCCACATGAGTTATTTGAAGTAATATTCCCAGCCAAGAGCAGTGAAGCTGCCTCCGAATCGGGATGGGAGGGACCCTGAATAAAGCTGTGGTTTTATGGGTTCTGTCTAGAGAGGTTTGGATGAGAATGAATCAGATAGGCTTGAAAGCATGTGGACCCCAAGTTGTGCTTGGATTCTTTATGTCTTTCACCTCGACTTTCAGGAGTCCTGAGCCTGAGGAAAGAAACCACGGGGAGGAAGTAAGTTTTTTGTTGTTGTTGTTGTGGAGGACACTATTGCTTTGGATAACAGATATGAGTTTCCATCCTGATTCTGACATCCTCTAATTTGTGTGACCTTGGGCAAGACGTTCTGAAACAGTCACCTCCCAAGTTTAAAAACAAATGAACAAAACCCAGCCAAACAAAAAAACCATGGTTTAGGATCAGGGTTAGTGTAGTCCATACCTGCAGGGGTGACATTGGCTTTAGAAGTAGGTGTGTGGTACCCCTCGTGCAGGGCCTGGCATGGGCTGGTTATCCATAAATGCTGGTTTTTTTTTTTTTTTTTTTTTAGTTTTGTATGAACTGACTGAGAGTCCAGGGCTTGGAGTCTGTTCATTTCATTAGGCCTACGAGGCTTTGTCAAGTTTTTCTGTGTCCTAGAAGTACACAGAGATATTGATTAACCATGACCCTTGTCCCCAGAGAGCACATGCCTGTTGAGAAAGGAAATGGAGGACAGGAGGGAGGAAAGGAAGGGTTGAGGTAGGTAGGCGACAGATGGATAGTTAAGCAGATAATCTCAGTGTGCTGCAGAAAGGGAAGCCATCGTGAGGCTCCCTGGTAGAGATGCAATTTAGAGACTGCAGGGAGTCTGATTATCTGAGCTCTGGACTTTTCAGTGGGTACTTTAGTAATACTTCACTTAATCCTCATGACAACTCTAAAAATAGGCAGGAAGGAGGAGGACCAGGGACACAGTAATCGAGGTTCACAGATGGTAAGTCATTAGACTTCCACCGCATGCCTAGAAGGTGACGGGCCTGGGATGGGAACCAGGTTCTTGCAATGGATGCTGGAGTCTGTGCTTTGTCAGTTTCGCCTCCGAGGTGCTGGCTGAGATTTAATGGCTGGTGTCCTGCCCCAAGACCCTGAATCAGGGCATTAAAGCAGTACAGACCCCAGGATCAGAATTAGGAGTTTCCAGAGTTCACAATGGCTCTTCCGAATCAAGACCTCCTGCAGAGGGATAAATTTTAAACAACTAGTTAGGACTGATTCCTACAACCTCTCCATCTGTTAGAGTCATAAAAGGCTCTCTTCGCTGTGGTGCTGAGGCTACTCCTTGCAGACAGGAGCTAGTGGTGAGGAAGAAGCCTGTCCTCAGGATGGGGGAAGAGAGGTTATGAAACCAAGGAGGCGGCACTGGAGCTGAGGTTGGTTGGTAGGAACTTCAAGGGATCACACTGGACAAAAGCAGACTGGCAATGCAGAGTGAGCAGTCACGTTTGAGAGCAGGGTTCCTTATGACCTTGGGTCAGAAGCAATGGGCTTCTGGAGCGGCGGGCAGCTGTGAGGGCCACTCCTTGAAGCAGGGGAGAGATCCAGGCTATAGAAAGATCTTCCTGCCCACTGAAAACAAGGAACAGAGTGGCTTTACTGTCACTGGCAGGGTGTCGGGCTCCCCCCTCTCCATAATCAGACAGGGAGTTGGACTTCAGTGGTGCAAAGAACTCCGGAGAAAGGGGCAACCACAGAATCTGAGGACCCCAAGACCAATTTGTCCTAACATGGTGACCAGAGCTCTAAGAATGGACATTCAGGTGCTGGTGGACCCCACATGTTCTGAGAAGTAGCAGAAGTGAATGTGTCAGACAAGCTTGTATCCTGTGCCCCAACTTCACTAATGACAAGTTGGACAAACTTCCCCTCAAACACCTCAGCATCCTTCTATGTAAGATGGGGCTACAATATCTAGCTAGCTAGGGGAGAAGTTTATTTCTAGTTATGTTTATAGTAATTGTACATTGTTGGAGAAGGGCTTTCTAAGCCTTGGCAATTTGTATTATCTGCAGGTGTTGGCTTTCTGTAAAAGGTTTGATTGCTCATAATCTGTACCTGCCCACTATTCTCTGGAAGAATCATTGTGGAAGAGCAAAGTTGCTATGAAGGAATTCTTGTGACCTTCTCTCTCACAATCTCCAGCAACAAGTAGAGAACACTTCTCTTAGGCAACACAGCTCTGACGTTAAAGAGTTGTGGGATCCTCTTGGGTCTTGAGCTCCCCACCATAGAGGTGACATAGCTCAGCTGCTAAAGGATTGTGGGATGAGATAGGCTACAGATTTCCTTCATTAAGCAAATAGGCCTCTAGATGAGAGGGCAGAGTTTTTGTATCAATGAAACACTCAAGACACTTCTGTATCAATAAAAACACCTAAGATCGGACACTTGGCGTTTCCCTGTCCAGAATGGTGCCTGTCATGACAGGTTTTTCCTTCTGCTGAGGTCTGGCAGGGTTTGTAGATATGAAAGTGTCACCTTGTCTTTCTTGGTGAGCTACACCCACTACAGAGGGGCTTTAGGGGGAGTTCAATAATTACATCTAACCTTTATAGGAACCTTTGAAATAGGGATTCTGTTTTTCTCAGACTGACTGTTGAGTGAGTGTGAGGGTTTCAGGTGACTTGCCAGGAAAACCCAGTTTCCTTCCTGGCAGAATCCAGCTAGGAGCCCAGGTTAGTGTGATTCTGGAACCTGTGCTTTCACCTGAGCATCTCTGTCCTAGTCATGAAAGGGAACCCTCATGTATAGGTCCCCAGCCTCTGAGAAGCTGCTGACACCACGATCACCTCCTCTGGAAATGCCATAGCTCCCAGCTGCTCTGCCCCTGCCACTCACCAGGCTCTGCCTCCTCATGCTTGAGCCCTCTCTTTCACTGTGATGCTGGAGATCCTATACCACAGAGGTTTCTAGCAGGAGCCCAGAGCCAGGTATACCTGGGTTGAAGAACCGTCCCCGTGGTCTGATAACAGGGTTCCTGGCATTTAAGACTTCTTGTGGACACAGAGGTAGAGCTAGAGAAAGTGTCAGAAAGCTTATGAGACTTGCCCACCCCCATGAAGCTGTAGCCCAGAGGGAAGAAGCCATGCCACTGGGAGGCAGTCTAGGCATTGTGGGAAAGGAACAGAGGAGAGTTGCAGAGATGTGTGCACAGCGTAAGTCTTCCTGTTAGAACTTTATACACAGGATTTAATCAGCAGGAAATCCAGACAGGACTCATTTTTCCCATTTCTGCTTGAAGCAGCTGCCTGGCCTGGCTCCCCTGTGGCTCAGTTCAGCTCAGCAAACATTTATTGAACATGCACACTGGGTGGTAGACGTTTAACTTTGGATTCATTGTCTGAACCCAGGGGAGTTGTTAGCTCTCTGATAGAGGTGTGTGTCCATGTGTGCCTCTCAGTCTACCCCCCCTTTATCTCTCCCCAATCTCTGTGCATGTGTCTTTTGCTTACTCTGTGGCTGTGTGTGTGTCTTCATGTGTGTATATTTTTGTGTGTCATCTTTGTGTATGTGTCTGTGTTTACATGTATGTGTCTTCATGCATATCTGTGTAAGTGTCTGTGTGAATGTCTTCACAACTGTATATGTTGGGAGGGACAACAGGAGGGTAGCTTGGATGCATCAGCATGAGAGGTTGCCAATTCTCATTCTCAGATTTGAGAGGAATCAGTTCCTACTATGGTCAATGGTAACTCTGGGGGAGAGGAGCTGAAAATGGAATCTTGATTGCTTTGCACTTCCTGGGTGGAAATCTAGGAGCTAGAGTCTTTAGGATGGTTAAACAACAGAGATACTTCAACCTGTGTGTGGGGAGTGGGATGGGGAAGAGAAAGAGGGAACAGGAGCCAAAGAAGGGCTGTTGTAGGTGCTCTCTCTATTCACAAGAAACCAATCAGGTGCCCCGAGGCAGCACTGGTGGGCAGACAGCAAAGTGCAGGCTCGAAGGTGTGAGAGCACACTGGATTCACACAATGGCATCTGAGCATCCTCTTGCTTCATCCTTGGATGACGCACTGTACCAGTCATTTTCAGGAATGGGGACCACAAACTGAGGATATCTTGCCTGGTTGGGGAGGGGTTGATTGTTATGGTCAAAAGTAGATAAACCTGCATCCTCGATAAGCCAAAGGCAGAGGTATTGCAGAGAGACAGATTTTTACCTTTAGATGTGGACAGGGTTTTTGGCAGAAGGTGTTCTTCTAAGATGGTGGATTTTGGACTTCAGACTTGGGAATGTTCACCAGAGGCTGGGATGGTTCATCAGTGAGGCTGGACCACCAGCAAGAGTTGTGGAAAGGCCAGTTTGATGGGATGGGTCTTCTGCCTCACCGCCCCCCTCGGCCCCGTTGAGTAGAGGGCTGCTTGGAGCAATGCTTATATTATAATTGTAAATATGCCATTTTTAGACCTTAAAGCATATGGGATAGTTTCCACAGGAAAGCAATGCATAATGCATCGCTACCTTCCCTGGAGGTGTGGGGTTGCGGTGAGACGCTCTGGGCTCAGGCTTTCCCTGTGCTAAACAGCTTATCAGGAAAAGGAAAGAGAACAGGATGAGAGTGTAAGAACGTGTGAGAGAGGGGAGGGCGGGGACTTCACAGATCAACCCGTAGGCTATGCTCTCACTATTCCAGGTGGGCTGTGGACTTGGCTGCAATCCTCTCACTACCTTACTACCTTACTAACTCAAGAGGATTCGCGGATGATAAACCATGCCCAGTAAAGCCCAGGTATGCCTGCCTACAGTGCCAGCTCTATTGAGAAGCTCCATGACTAACAGTGTCTCGGGCCTAAAAGGTGACTCGGGGGACATGCCAGAAGACCCTCACTGAGCTGACATACTGGCTTCTTGTTTCCTGTTGATTTCTCCAACCTGTGGGCTTATTAAAAAAGAGCGAGGTGTTTGGCTCCCTCTGGTGGTCCGAAAAGCCTTTTTAAAAACTAAAAAAATAAAAGTAAAAATGTTTGACAGAGTATTTGCACCCACTTATGACTACGGGATGATGCTGTGACAGCAGAAATGCATGCATCGTAATCAAACCTGAGGAATTTGCATGGCTCCTCCCCCATGCCTTCATTTCTATTAGAATTGTTCAGAGGGGACAGGGTGAGAGCATGCAAAAGCCTCTCTTTTCGCTGTTTTGGCATATACAGCTCATCATCATTAAATACAGTCGCCTCTTTGCACCATAGTTTAGTTGGTAGCAATGGCTCGTCTGGTCTATTTGCAATGACTTTCAGTAATTGACAAAAAAAGCACTGCACGGGAAAGGCGTGGTGGACCTAAGAGGTAGTGGGCTCTTCTAGGAATAGGGTTTTCGGAATGCCGTAGGGGCTCCACACACCCCTGATGAATTAGTGGACATATAGAGACCTGGAAGCTGGGGGGAACCAAAAGGGTAGGTGTGAACTAAACCCAACCCCACACCACACATCGGGACTTGTGCACAAGTCACTGTAGACTGCGGGGCCTCAAAGCCTCTGCCTTCGTAATCACGGGGTTGGATTATGCCGGCGGTGTTCATTCCAGGCTGTGTATCAATCATCCGGGAGGTTAAAAAGTGCCGACAACTGGATCCTGACCCAAGGGATCCTGTCTTAACATGTCTGAAGTGGGGGTGTGTGTAATTTTTTTCTTAAATATACAACTCAGGGCCTGTGGTGAGATGGCTCCTCTGGTGAGGGTTTGGGATCCAGGCCTGATGACATGAGTTCCACCCCGAGGGCCCTCAGGGTGAAGGGAGGGACTTGACTTCTGTGAATTGACCTTTGACCTTTCATACGAGTGCTATGGTATGCACAACCCCTTCTCCAACATGCGCACACAAAAAGTAAAATAAGTTAAAATGCAATACTTTTTTTCTTTTCAAAAGCTCCCCAGGTGATTCAAAGAGGCAGAGAGGCTCAGAAACAGCTGAGCTATTTTTAAGGGTGATCCATCTGGCTGGTATTGCCTCTAATTCATAGGTTTTTTTTTTGAGGAATTTCACTACATGTAACCTGCAGTCTATAACAGATGATGTTGCTTCACCATCCGGACAACGGGCTGATATTCTTCACTCATAAACCCAGACATAGCTGTGGACACCAGAGAAACAGCGGCACTGGGCTTTCGACAGGCCATTCTGTGAAGGTCGGCAGCGTGTTGTTCTAGCATGCAGGAGTGCACTATGCATGGAGCAAATGTGGGTTCCCTGGAAAGAGAGGCACCCTCAGGAGCTGTTTCCAAGGCTCTGGACTTTGCCACACCCTCAAGTACAATCACTTCACCTCCTGTACTGTCTTTTCTCCCTGTGTCCTTGCATGAAATTTAACTCTGGTGGGGAAAGAAACAACAAGGAAGGCAGCAGAGTGGTGTAGAGCAAGTTGTTCCCATTAGCATTGTTCAGAGGGCAGACGCTGGTCTGAGGTGCTTCGGGAGAACCATGTGCGGAGAGAGGAAATATGCGAAGGCTTCTGCCCTGAGTCCTCCTGCACACTCTCAGGTCACTGAGTAAGCATTCACAAGACATGGCTA
This sequence comes from Cricetomys ansorgei, assembly GCA_026225945.1. Lineage (NCBI taxonomy): Eukaryota > Metazoa > Chordata > Mammalia > Rodentia > Nesomyidae > Cricetomys > Cricetomys ansorgei. The sequence goes on from JAMJFZ010002749.1 coordinate 145,314, forward strand.
ATTGGGCCCAGATGGAGCTGCGTCCAGATGACAGGATCTCTGGATCAGATTAACAAGAAACCGCACTCAACAAGGTCAGCAATGAGAACCACCCCTGATTGAGTGCTACCCAACACCAGATGCCATGCTGCAGACACCTGAGCCTGAAAACAGGTTGCATAACTTTTTCTTTTTATTGCTCAAGGCCTACCTGCCAGTAATAGTTCCTGTCTCTGACTTTCCCATGAACATTGTGTGGCAGGAAGAGTTTGCAGTGCCCCCAAATGAACTTAGTCTGACAGGGTCTGATCTTGATTATTGTCAGAGAGCAAGAGACTGGTTGGATCCCACGCCTACTTAGCCTCTCCAGAGTAGGATGTTTTGCAAAGGGTGCTTTTTGTTGGCCTCAAAAGATTCCCTTACTGTCGTCTCACTTCTCAGTGTGCATTCTGTGGGCTTTGTTTGCAGTAACTGGAAGAAACAGCCAAAGTCTTAGGAGCCAAAAAAAAAAAAAAAAAAAAAATCAAGGTAACAAGGCTGTCTGACAATTGTCAGATTGAAGCCGCTAGCAGGTTTTCTTGATGAGAAAATGTTAACTTCTATCTCACCTGACAGCTTAGCATACATGTGTACGTAACTTAATATTTTGAAAAATAGGTGAATTAATCTGATAGTTGGCATTGTTGTCATAATAGGGTAAGTATTTTCTTCGTCCTTTATTTAAGGAAATATTCTGGGTTCTATGCAAACAATAAACACTACTGCTAACTCTTACCATGTGAGCATGAGATAGGCTTTCCTATTCCATTTAACAAACTGGGAAATCTGGTCCCAAAGTAGTTAAATAGTTGGCCCTGGTGTCAGCAGTTTATACATTTTACAAGTGTCAGAGCTGGGATTCAGCAGCACATCTTGCTGCCTTCCAGTAATTTCCATTGCAAGCAGATGTCCAACTGTCCCAGCGATGGTAGGCGGTGACCTTCCAGGAGTGGGAATCTGGCTCTGAAAGGGATACGAAAGCACATTTCAGAGATGTTCAGGGTGTTCCTGTCATGGAGGGAGAGGGAGGCTGATGACCTCTCCAGTCAAGGGAGTGCCTGAATCAGCCAAGGCATATTGATAACCACAGGCTCTGTCATTTTGAAAGAAAGACATTGCTCTGCATTGGTGCTGATGAAGTTCTCAAGGAAAACATACCAGGGTTTCTCAGAGAGTGGGAAGTTACTGCGCTCCATGGTGATCAAGGAAATTGAGGTAGATTTTGACTCTGGCTGCACAAAATGAGCTTTCTATCAACCCTTGAGCAGAGGGCAAGAGCCATGACTCTGTGTTGACAGTCTTTCCTTGGAACCCATTTGTCTCCAGGACTTGGACCAGCAGCCTTTAAAAATCTTGCAGTACTAGTTTGACCTCCAGAGGGCACTCAGACACCTCTGTAGCCTGCAGCTGTCCAAAGGAACACAGCACGTGGTTCCATCCAACCCTGCCCAAATCTTCATTTTGTGTCTCTAAGTCAGGGTATCCACGTATGGTTAAAAAAAAAAATGCCAGAGGACAAACACCTTTTATATTTTATCATTCATCCCTTTATCTGTCCACCCACCTGTCCATCTGTCTGTCCATTCACTCACACCTTCTCAGTCTAAACAGCCTTTGCATACATCCTACCATTCTGGCATTCTGAATTATAGCTATTTGAAATAGGCAGCCCAGTTGCCCTTGAGACACTCATTCAAAGTCTGCAGAGCTCTCTTCCTTTTTGAATCTTTGCACAGAAGGTCAGACTTTGGACTAGTTAAGATCTCAGCACAATCCTGCTTGGGGTAAAGCACCAGTTTTGTCTCCTATGAAAAGTAGAGGAAATTTTTTTTCAATAACATATTTATTACTTTCTGCTTCTTATTCTAGTCTTGTGAAATCCAGAACACAAGCAGACGCGACTTTAAAAAAGATAGTGTGGATCAGAATCATTGCGCTTGTGAAGGTAATGAAACAAGCAAATCAGAAATGAGTCATAGAGACTTGGTAATCAACACACTAGGGGCGTGGGAACTAGAGATGGGAAAAAGACTGAAGGAAGAGTGATCACATCACTCCGCAGCCTTGGAGAAGGATGAATGAATCTGAGGTTTCGATTAGGACAAACTCTGACGATGGGGCTGAACCTGGGAGAGTTGTGTTTTGATCAGGACATGGAGCATTTCTGATGTCCATACCTCACGAGTATGTCTTTATTCAGTATACATTTGAGCGCTTCTCACGTTAACATGCCTTGGTAAAAGCACTGAATATAGCATTATGAAGATGACAAACAAAGTTCCTGCTCACAATTTGTATTTTGAGGGAGAAAATAAGTAACCCAATGGGAAACTCACTGCAGATAAAGATAAGCATGGTGAGGATGAGCACACTGGAAACTTTGTCAGGGAAGGATCAAGGTGTGGTTCGTTTAGGTAGGACGGTCACGGATAAATCCAATGACACTGGATCTGAAACTAGAGCAACGAGAAATAAACCAAGTCTTTTATCAGCATTCTTAATCCTGAGAAAGCAGCGGCTAGAGACAATCAACACCTCTGGGAAATTCTTAGACAGATTTGAGACTCTACATGCAATAAACCATGGGAATTAGAAGTGGGGCAGGAAAGAGGGAGCTGAGGTAGGCTCTGTACAATAGCTAGCTTGCATGCCTATCTTATGCACAGAATGACCACTAGCCAGCATATACCTTGGCAAGAGGCAGCCAACCAAACAAAGCAGTCTATAAACAAATAATAGCAGTTTCTTTAAAAATATCATTTATCTATAATCTGTCTGTCTCTCTTTCTCTCTTAATCTCTCTCTTTCTCTCCTTCTCTCCCTATTTCTCTCTCTGTCTCTCTCTGTCTCTCTCTCTCTGTATGATGTTATACCCACAGTTTGATACCTTCAACTTCAACTGAGGGTTGGGGAATTTTCTGTGCAGTGTCAGCCCAGTCTTTCAAGAGCTGCTGGAGGTGGGTGTACCAATACTTCAGAGGTCTCTGAAGTCCTTTGGAAGCAGTAGAGACGGCAGCCAGCCACAATCTGAGAAGGAGAGCTGGCCTCCTGTCTGACATGGTCCTGTACATGCTGCCACAGTCTCTGTGAGGTCATATGTGAGTCATTCCCGTTGTGTCTAGAAGGCCTTCTTTCCTTGGTGTCTTCCATCCCCACCAGCTCTTACAACCTTTCTGCCTAGTCTTCTGCAAAGCTCCTTGAGCTCTGCGTTGGGGGTGGGGAGGTTGATGGAGACATCCTATTTAGGACTGAATGTTCCAAAGTCTCCCACTCTGTGAGCATTGTCCAGTTGTGGGTCTCTGTATTTGTTCTCATCTACTGCAGGAAGAGGCTTCTCTGATGATAGTTGAGTGAGATTCTAGTCTATAGGTATAACAGAATGACATTAAGAGTCATTGTATTGCTGTGTTCCTTTAGCAGAATAGTAATATTTGTTTTCCCCCTAGGTCCTTGGCCTATCTAGTCTCAGGTTCTTGACCAACTGTACAATGTCAAGCATGGGTTCCATATCATGGAGTGGACCTTAAATTTAATCAGATAGTGATTGGTTACTCCTACACTTTTTATGCCACTATTGCACTAGTGCATCAGTGTCTCAACCTGTGGTTGCCTAAGGCCATCTACATATCAGATATTTACATCATGATTCATAAAAATAGTGAAACTACAGTTATGAGGTAGCAACAAAAGTAATTTTATGGTTGGGGGTCGCCACAACATGAAGAACTGTATTAAAGGGTTGTAGCGTTAGGAAGGTTGAGAACCTCTGCACTAGTGTACCATGCAGTCAGGTCACCATGGAAGATCTCGGTTTATAGCTGGGTTGGTGTTGACCTCTTCCCTCCGGTAGAGAGATTTTGAGTACCATGAACACTAGTTAGTAGGTGGTGAAGGCTCTAAGTAAGCACCAGCTCTACTTCTGCATATTCAATGAGTTTTATTAGGCGTTTGTTATCTTCAGCAATAGGGCTCTATCAGCAGTCTGTGGAGAGCAACCAATTGCTAAGCAAGCCTTAGCAATTGCCTGGGTTGTTTGAGGGATTCCAAGGGGCCCTTTGGGCCCAAAACGCAACTAGATGTAAACCATTCCTTGTACTACCCATTGCCATTTTTTAAGAGTCCTATGTATTTTTCCAACCAGGCTTGAAGATTGTGGGTGGTACCACCGTGTATGCAAGTTCCAAGTTAGTTCTCTGTGCAAGGAGGAAATGCTTCTTTGCAGCCTGAAATGTGTTCACCATAACCAGCAAGCATTGGTACCCTCTGCTGGGTTGAATGTCAGTAAATTCCACTTCTGCATGTTCAGATGTACAGGATCCCTGTGTTTGTGTCAGTGTAGGACCTTGGATTGCAGACAGGCTTTGATAGCTTGTTGGGTCAGTGTTGGTAACCTTATGACCTTGGCAAGTATTTCTGCAACAAATCTTGTAGGGTAGTTGTCCAGGTGGGTTGCTTCCTGGGCTTGCCAGACTGGACTGGGAGCTGACATTTCTAGAACTACTTATTTTTATCTGTGGTAAAGTCAGTCCTGCTGATTATCAATAGTCTTAATAACCTCAATCAGTTGTTCATTTTCTTTCTTCTGACTTATATGAGGGGAGCTCTATGAGCACAGAGAATGTACCCTCTTAGGGGGAAAAGGGAGGGAATTGTGGGGTATTTTCATGAACTCAATCCTGGTTCTATGAGCCTGACAGCGCACCAGAGCCAAAGGCCTAGGGCCCCCAACAGCTTCTAGGAGATATAGGGAAGCAGTCCCCTTCCCAACATATTACAGTTTTGAATCTCTTAATGTTAGGGGCTGTATCCCCTATTGTAGGCTTCAGTTACCATCAGTAAAAAGGTTTATGTTTGAATTATGGAGTGGCTCATCCTTTTAAATTCAGTTGCTAGTAGAAAAATCTTTTCTGTAATTTCTCTGGAGTCATGGAGAGGCCCTCCCTCCTCTTCAGGCAGGTATGTGGTCAGATAAGTAGCTGCCACTTTCTTGGATGAGGGCAGAGCTTGGCATTTCCTTTAGTGGATGTATTGGAATGGGCTGGTCCCTGGAATGAAGCCAACCAGAGTCCCGCAGAGCTGGCCCTTGGTCCTGGTGTGTGAGCATTGCATCAGGCAGATGCCTTTGGTGTGACAGGATCAGGTGGTCTTGTGACTGCTTCCTAGCTGGCAATTGGAGCTTTCAGGGGAGCAGCAACATGGGCAAAAGTTTATCCTCTGGGGAAGCTAATGGGGGATGCTTTTTGGTGTCTTCAGGCTTAACGGACTTTGCAGGACTGTCTGGGTCTCACATTAGAATTGTGCAGACCCCTATGATGAGACCAAGATCAGGGAAGAAATCAATCATACAAAATCATACAAAGTTCTTTGAAAGCCAAACTAACAAGTGAATGAGAAGAGCCCCTCGAATTAATACAATTGTAGATTGAAAAGGAGAGGTTACTAACCTTAGATTTCAATGCAATACAGAGAATCATCAGTTTCCACTTTCTTCCATTTCTTTCAAGATATTTTCCTTTGATGCAGTTGTGAATAAAGTTGTTTCTATGATTTCTTTCTCAGTAAATTCATTACTGTTACAGATCTTTTTGTATTTAATTTTGTATTCTTCCAGTTTTCTGAAAGTGTTTCTTCTGATCTAATAGTTTCTTTGTGGGGTCTCTAGTGTCTGTTGTATATAGAATCTTAATTGTAAATAAGGTACTTTGACATCTTCCTTGTTTTTTTATATCCCCTTTATTTCCTTTCTTTTCCTTACTAGTCTCAAAGGACTTTAAGCATCATATTGAGTAAGAGTAGAAGAAGCAAACACCCTTTTCGTTTTCTGGATTTTAGTGGAAATTCTTTGAGTTTTTTTTCTTTTTCTCATTTATTATAACACTGGGTATTAGTTTGTCATATACAGCTTTTACTATGCAACGATATTTTTCTTTCAAGCTCTTCTTGGGTTTTATCTTGAAGGGATGCTGGATTTTTGTCAAAGGCCTTTTCTGCATCTATTGGGATAATCATGATGTCTGTTTGTGAATCTGTTTGCATAGTGGACTATAGTTATTGATTTATGTGTTTTAAAGCATCCCCACATCTCTGGAATAAAGCCAAGTTCATCCCTGTAAATGATCTTTTTGATGAGTTTTTGGCAACCGTTTTCTAGCGTTTTATTGGGAAGGTTTGTATCTATATCAGGCCGATTGGTTAATACTTTTTTCACTGTGTCTTTCTCTGGGTTTGTTATCAAAGTAATACTAGATTCATATAAAGAATTTGATAGTGTTCCTTTCTGTTCTATTTTACAGAGTTATTTGAGAGGCATTATATTAGTTCATCCGTAAAGGCATGACAAAATTCAACAGGGATTCTGTCTGAGCCTGAAACATTTTAAGCTGAAATTTAAAAATACTTCAATCTTATTGCTCATTCATTACCTGTTAAAATTTTATCCCATGATGGCTTGATTTCTGTGGGTTGTATGCATCTAGAAATTTATACATTTCCTTTAGATTTTTCAGTTTATTAGGATGGATCCTTTTAAGGTATGTCTTAGAGATTTCTTGAATTTCATTAATAGCATCATTCTTTAATCGCTAATTTTAATTAATTTTGGTATTCTCTTTTTCATTTGGCTAATTTGACTAAGAGTTTATGGAACTGAACTTCCCATTTAAGACTTATTTCTATTCAGTTTATAAATACTTTATTGAGAAATTTCTGAGTGTATGTTCATCAGGGAGATTGGCTTATTGTCATCTTATTTTTTGCTGCTGTTGAATCTTTAACTGATTTTAGTGTCGAGATGGTACTGTGATAGGCCTGCCTTTATATGTGCTATTGCTTCTCTCTTGCCATTTTCAATATGCTTTCCTTGTTTTTTATATTCAGTGGATTAACTATAACATAACAAAGGGGAATTCTGTGCTTAGCGTGTCTATTTAGAGTTTTTAATGCTTTCTGTACCAAGATTGACATTACTTTCAAAAACTATCTAAAAGACCATTTATCATTATCATGTTGGCTTTACTCTGGGTATGCAGGGATGGTTCAACAAACATAAATAAGTAAATGTAATTAACCACATAATGGACTCAAAGATAGAAAACACATGATCATTTCAACTGTTATAGAAAAGACCTTTGACAAAATGAATTCACCCCAATTAGTAGCCTTTAAAATAATCAAGACAAACGTAATGAGAATGAAATTAGGGAAACAATCACATTCACAATAGCCTTAAAAAACCCTTTAGAATAAACCTAATCAAGGAAGTGAAAGACCTATATACATCGAGGATTTTAAAACACTGTGATGATTCCTAAGCCTTGAGGGCAAGGTCACGCTATAAATGACCCATTTATGGCTGAGCAGTTCAGAGACAAGTTGTTGTCTGTATCAGACCAGTTGTGAGTTTCTGCATTAGCCACTATGCACAAAGAACTTCCTCTAATGAGGTCTGAAAGTTTAACTAATAGGAATATTTATTTAAAAGGCAGTTTGATACTCTGTCCCTTTAGCAAATACTACTAGTAGGTTCCTCCTTAGGGCCAATGAGCTTCCTGGCCACTGGCTCTTGCCTGTGTTTACAATACCATGAACGAGTTTCCTCCCGAGCAATTGGTTACTTCCGTAACATTTGTGTCCCTGCTATTCCACTAATCACTGAGTAGCAGGACCAGTTCACCGTCTCCTGGATAAGATAGCAATGGAGCTTGAGAGTAGTCACTTCCCACATTACTTATGTCATACCATCATTTGGCATGGGGTGGTGGAAGCTCGGGACTTGGTTTTGTTATTCTGACCATGTACTATAAATATAGACGACATCTCGTTAACGTCTGAGTGTCTTCCAGGTTTAGAACAAGGGCTGAAGGATGTACAAGAATCACATGTAGACCTAAAAGAGTGAGGATGGGAGATCAGTTCCCATAAGCTGCGAGGGTCTGGTAAAGCCATGAAGGGCCATAAAAGTTTTAGGTGTCACAGACAGAGGATGACACACATGGCAACCTACTGAAGCATTGATAAAATCTTATAGCAACCTGTATCACTGAATGTAAACCACAGTTACAGTCCCTTCTAGGACATCTATTGACACTGCCATGCTTTTATACTCTACTCTGACTAAGTTGTCTACCCTTTATATAAGCTCAGAGGAGGGGGAGGTGTGGGGTTGGAACAAATGAACTCAAGGAGATTTTGAGCAAACTAAAATGGTTGTGTCTCAAACCCATTTTGACTTGGAGTTTCCTAGGAGCCCTTGAACTACAACTGAGGACTATGGCAGAAATAATCAGACCAAATAATTTTTAATAAGATTCTGGTTTCATTCATGGAGAGGTACAAACGCTCAATATACAGCACTGGAGTAGAAACTTGTAGTCGTAGACAAAGCTTGGCAGAAGGTGTCCATTACTGGACCTACTTTGTTAAACTCTGTTAAAACTGTTAAAGCCATAACTTTCCTTCACACCCTCTCTTTTCCTTTAGTGCTCTACTATGCTGCCTCTGGTGTGGTACCCCTTTTCCCTAACTGCTCTCCCACTTCAAGGCCCAATTATGGCCCCTGCATTTGATTGAAATTCGATTGAAGAAGTAGTCAGGGATCAGCAGAAGGTTTTTCCAACACTATCACACAGCCTAATCTGACTGGCATTAATAGCATACTTGACCTGACAACAGCAGCTCTGTGGATAACCCTGCTTCTTTCTTTCTTTCTTTCTTTGTTTCCTGACAGCCACTTCTGAGAAACTTCACCCTTCCCACTTCTCTGGTCATGGAAGGCCATTTCTATGGGACGGTGTGATCCCATCCTGTCTTTCTTCCATCCTGGAAAACCCCTGAAGAATGTCTTAAGCATTCCTGTATCCTTAATAGGATAGTGCTATTTTTACAGATCAGTGCTGGTCAACTCCCTCCATCTGGCAGAATGCTTTCTGGTAGTATAACTTCTTTCTCTAGCCTGGACACTGTGGAGGTAGAGGGTTAAATATCACTGTGCCCACCTGAAGTCCAGCCACTTCATATCAATTAGAAAGTTGTACCGTAAGCACTATTACCCCATGCATTGAACCATCCAGAGAGAGATGTCTATACTGTTGCTGCCCATTGAGAAAGGAAGTTTCTCTAATGGATAACCCTGATTCAAAGTTCTATTTTGAGCTATTGCAATATAGTTTTACGGAGTTTCCTGCTTTCACAAAGGTTAAAACAGTACTTTTAACTTCCTAGAAAGTAGTTTTAATCTCTTTTGACTATAGTAGGATCCCAAGAAGCTCAGAAGCTGTTTGGTATCAACTGATGCAGGATACCAAAGAGGAAAATGCTAGAATAAATTCAAAGCTTCATTTCATTCGATTAATAATTGCTTTATTTAGCACCTAGTGAAATGTGAGTTCCTATTGTCTCATCTAAAACCGTCAGTGTCTAGGAATATGTACCATACTCCCTATAGGCAGCAGCTACAACTTGAGTACTGCAGGCAGACGTGTTTCTGCCAAGTTGATGAGATCTGAAAAGAAAACCTGGATCCCTGCCCACAGTTGCAAACTTGAAATTGGCATACTTAATCATAGGAAAATCTGAAATTATAATCTGTAGTCATGTGCTCTTCATGAGAGTGAGCGATTGTCTGTGATCTGAGCCTGGAGATCTTGCTGTGTCTGCCAAGAATTTAAGAAATCCGAAGGAAGCATTAAAGGGCAATCACAGAAATGTGAGAAGTGCTCAGTTGGAGTATCACTGATCGTGCTTTTGTGAATTCACCCACGCTGGCCCCATGGTGATGTGGCAGAGCTGCTGCCTTTGTGATTTTACTCTGTGCCGTGTCCCTATCATTGACTCCTAGGCATGCGTACTCAGACAAGACAGTTGAGAACTGTCAGCAATTTAAAGCTCCAGGAATTTTGCCCAAGGAAATTATTTGCTGTGGGAAAAGTGACGTGTGTGCAGATTGTTCATCACAACATTGCTTATAACCCTGAAAACGGAAACAAAGATTTGTCCTATAAAAAGAACTTAGTCGAATAAGTTAGAGTTCATTAATATAGTTAAAAGCTCATTTCTTCTAGAATCTAGTTTTGCAAGATTCATTACTTTCAAATTCTGTGTTTAGTAGATAATGCCCCTGACTGTGGATTTCTTACCACTCCTGTCTCTGGCTCTGTTTCTAACACTCACTTGACTGTCCATCATGTATTGTATACACTGTTTGGTATTAATTTCTTTTCTCTGTTCCTCAGCTGGAATTATTTTTTTTTCCTACCTGTCTAAGTTCTGCATGTGCTTTCCCAGGGCTGACAACAGGCAGTTATTTGGGGAAGTTCAAAAGCTCACCTACACAAGACATACTTTCATTGTGATTTACACATTGAGTTGGAAGTAAAATGATGGATACGTATAGTCCATGGAGCATGTGGAGATGCTTTCCTGCCATCCCAGTCCCCAGGCAGCCAAAGTAGGAATATCTCGAGTTCAAGACCAACTTGAGCTACACAGTGAGACCTTGTCTCAAAAAACTAAGAGCTGGGGATGTAGCAGAATCATAGAGCCTTTGCCTGGCATTTAAAATGCCTAAGGTTTGATCCTAGCGCGCACACACACACACACACACACTATAGTCTGTGCATAAGGAAAAGAAACTAAAACTACAACTTTAATATCAGACAAAATAGATTGTAAAGCAAAATCAACAATTTGGATAGAAGAAAGACTTTATAGTGACACGCCATGGCGCGCGCGCGCACACACACACACACACACACACACACACACACACACACACACACACACGCACTGAGCATAGAGGGGTCACATTTATAATACATGCAGTCCTTTACAGCAGTCCTCTAGCTCACAGTCCATCGGGTTCATTAGGGACAGAACTTAGATCAAATCATGTGTTCTTCTGTGTCAGGGTCTCCAGTTTTTTTTTCTCTACAGTTCTTGTCCTTCTTTCACGAGGCCTGGCCAAGTCTCTTCAAGGTTTTTTTTTTGTTGTTGTTTTTGGTCCATTGTTTGGCTTTTGCACCCCTGCCCTCGTTATGAGCTTTTTAGAGCTGACCATCTTCGTGCCTTTAATGGTTCCCATTATTGTGATTGCACAGACACAAACACGTTCCTAAGTAGATATTTGAGGTAAGGAGGGGAGTCTTGGAGGCCCTTTCTTTGAGAAATAATTTCCAATCTCAATGTCATGTATTTGGGAGATGAAGATCCGTTTGGGCACGCTTGTGTGATGCGTCTTCCCTGTGCTAGAGTTCTCTGCATTAGAGTTTCCCTTTCACCCAGAGATTGGTTCTCCTTGTTAGTTTCCAGGCTTCTTCATGCAATCTAGCCAAATTGAGCTCAAATTGTATGTATTGTATGGTACACTTTTAGAAGAGAATAGTGAAATAAAAATGTCTTCCTTTCTTGCTGGTGGTGAGCAATTATGTCCTCCTGTCTTACCCACTGTTATTATTGGAAACTTGCTTTTCTGAATGATCTAGACAGGCAAGCACAGATGAGGTTTAATTTCAGAATCTGTCAAGACTTCTGAGAAAGGTGGCAAAAATAAAATGAAGATGTTGTTCTGTTGTTGTGTGGGATGGAGTCAGAGAAGACGAGAAACGAAATCATTGAATTTAGTTTTCTTCAGGGATGTGATCCCCAACTGGCAGCCCAGGCTCCAGTACTTGCACATACAGGCAACCTTACGTGTCTTTAAAAAAGAGCACACGAAGTTGGGAAGAAAGAGCAGTTTTGCAGTGGTAGGAGAGGAATCGGAGGACAGAGAATTGGGTAGACTTGATCTAAATCCACTATATGCATGTATGAAATTCTTAAGCGTAAGTTGTATCGTATTGTGTTTCAGTGCTACACGACTTTCATTACAGACAGGCTTCTTCCGCAGCCCTGTGGGCCTTGAATTCACGATCCTCCTCACTCAGGCTCCTCTGAGTGCTTGGATTGCAGTCATGTATCATCATGCTTGGATCCATGACTTTTTGAATGCACCTCAAATCCTTAGTAAAGTACACAGAGTACTCGATATATCTGATTTATTATGGAAATTGTTAATATCCCTGCAGTATGCTTTTGAGGCGATGTCAAAACTAAACAGAGTTCAGAGTTCATATATAGAGCTGAAGACAGAAATGACCTGAGTATTTTTATTTAGTGGAAATTCGAAAAGGTTTTGATATGTCTTCCAAATGCAGAATCATTTAGGGTTCAGAACACTTCATGCAGGACACCAAATACAAACTTTCCTACTATACCCAATGTCTCTTTGGCTTCTATAGAACATTTTAGTGTGTGTATAAAGGGGTGATGTGTGTGTGTGTGTGTGTGTGTGTGCACATATATGTGAGCACTTATGAATGTGTATATGGACACTGAATCCCCTGGAGCTGGAGTTAGAAGTGCTTGTGAACTGCTGCAGGTGCATGCTGGGAACTGAATCCTGGTTCTTTACAGGAGCATCTAGTGCTTTTAACCATTGAGCTCTCACTCCAACCCCCATACCTGCTATCTCTTGAGACTCTGCTTTTGGCTGATGACTTTGCTGCTGTGCACATGGAGGGGAAGGGCAGGTACTTCCTAGTGCTTCAAGAGAGCATTCGGCCTGTCCACCCCATTCCGTAGCCCCAGGGTGACAACAAACCTCACATATTCTATAGTATTTAGGTGTGACTTGTGAAACCTTACCAAGTCATTGTGCATGACGTTACTCCTTCTTGGGCCTTATTTTCCCCAAGTCTGAGATGACTTCATGGGCTTGTGGACTAGCTCTATGATTTTGTGAATAAGGAAAAATTGACAATACCATCTACCTTTTCTTATAGCTATCTATTTTTTTAAATCACTGATTTTTTTGGTTCTAAAATTTTTAATTATACATTTATTTGTTTATTTACTCATGTGTGGAACCACGCACTATGTGGGTGTACATGTGGAGGCCAGATGGTGCCTGTAGAAGTTGGTTCTCTTCTTTCAGACTGTGGGTCCCTGGGACTGAACTCAAGGTTTTCAGGCTTGGAGGCAGGCACCATTACTTACAGGGCCATGTTGCTGTCCAGATGCCATTAGTTCTAGTGCTTTCTTTGACCATGCTTAGAACCCCACTGGGCTGTAATTAGTCCAGACAGACTTCAAATCTGGGTCTGAAGTCTTCCTCTGTCAGCTCTTCCAGGTGAAGTCTGGATGCATATTCTGCCTATAGTTGGATACCTGGTCTTTGTAAGGTAGGATGTTCACTAGAAACCTATAGAACAAAATTTTGCATTCTTTCCCTCAACCATACTGCCCATCTTTGTTATCACGCCTGGAGGGGTGGGGCTCACTGGGTCCAAGTGATCTGTGGGCCCTTTCTCTTTGGATAATCCTTTGTAACTCAAGTATTGCATTTTTCTTTTTAAAATTAAAGGATTTTTTTTTCCTGTTTCTGTTGAGATTGCTCTAATTTTTTAAAATTGATGGACTCAGGCTGAGATCTCCTCTAGGCCCTTGTATTAGAATACTTAGTTCTCAGCTGGTGGCAGCTGTATTGGGAGTTGGTGAGTTTTCTGGGTGGGATGCCTTCGCCCTGTCTCATCTCTGATCCCGTCCCCTCTGCTTCCTCTCTTCCGGGTGTGCGGAGATGAGGAGGACCAGCCATACGCTCCCACTGCCGTGTCTTCCCATCAGGACGGGCTGTACCTAACCACGAGCTAAAGGAAAGTCCCTCCTTCCGTAAGTAGTTTCTTGTGAGGTTTTGCCACAGCAATATGAAAAGTAATTAGTGCACAGTCCGTCACTTTGTGAAAGAGCAATCGCGATAGCTCTGTGTGTCTGCCAATTAGGGAGATCTCAGAAGTTCTGGGTGATCCTGCGAAGCTGAAGACCAGATGCTGGGATGGAGGGACTCGGTGGAGTTTTGTGCTGTAGCTCTACTCTACCTGTTTCATAACTCCTCATGTGTTCACTGTTTTATCTTATAAAAATATTTTTCATGTTTCCTGGGGTAACCTATTTGGGGAAATGTTATGGTGACAATAAGAGAGTTTGAGTTTTTTTTTTTTAATTCCCCAAATTAAAAAGAAAAGAGAAATGTAGAAAGTGTAAGAAATTTACTTAAACTCCTGATAAATACACCTTCTTTGGAGAAGCAAAGTTAATCTGGATGAGAAGTACTGTGGAAATTCAGATTTGCCTCTACTTTGCCCAGTCGCTTCCTGCCCTCTGGGTCTCATCAGGACCAATTAGAACCAGGCGGTAAGCAGCCCAGGGAAAGCAGCAGGGTGAGGTGGGGGTGAAAATGGAAAGAACTGGGCATGATATCTAAAAAATGGAACGGAGGATGTGTTAGCTTTCTGTAGATAAAGTATCCGAGGCTTGAGTAAATCAACTCACAAGGAGGAAATATTTATCTGGGCTCAAAGGTTCAGAGATTGTAGCTTGTGATTCCAGTGATTTAGTTTCTGTATTGAGAAAGGATATGGCAGGGGGTGGGATGCATGGTAGGAAGTTAATACTGAGCAGACATATCAGTTTATGGCCATTGAGAAGAAAAGATGAAAAGTAGAAGGAAGGGAGGAGAAAGTGGAGACTGGAGACAAGAAGAGAGGAGGAGGAGAAAGAGGAGGAGGAGGAGAAAGAAGAAGAGGAGAAAGAGGAGGAGGAGAAAGAGGAGGAGGAGAAAGAGGAGGAGGAAAAAGAGGAGGAGGAGAAGGAGGAGAAGGAGGAGGAGGAGGAAGAGGAGGAGGAGAAGGAGGAGGAGGAGAAAGAGGAGGCGGAGAAGGAGGAGGAGGAGGAAGAGGAGGAGGGTAAAAGTGGGCCAGTATCACAATATCCTCTTTAAGGGCATGACCTCAATAAACCAACTTTCTTCACCTTGACATCACCCTTAAAGGTTTCAGTACTTCTCAATATCATTATAGGTTAGTGACCAAATAAGTGTCTTTGGAGTGGCATTTAAGATCAAAACCATGAGAAAACTATTGTCAGGGATCCCTTCTCTTTTCTTCCAGGTCACCAGAGCACAACCCAGGTCTGGCCTGCATTCCTTCCTAGGTTCTCTGCATCTTCTTTTCAGTATAAGTTCCCACCTCTTAAATGGAATTCCATCTTTTTTTTTTCTGAGCTGGGCTATGCCGTGATTATAATTATTCCTCTATATACCTTATCTTGGCACCATGGGTCACAATCATGATTTAATTTTCTGAAGAACCTCTCTGATACATTCCCTTAAAGAAAATTTGACTCAATTGGAAATCACCTCCTTTGTGGGCGTCACTAATTACTTCTGCTCTCCTCTCCTGCTCTAGACCAAAGAGCCCAGAGACAAGGTCAGAACTTTGAAGCTCAAATACTTTCTTGGAAGTCAGACTAAGAAGAAACTAATCTTTCTTTGTTATTGGCACTCACTGGCCAACATATTTATTAATTTTTATTATTAATAAAATAATAATTATTTTTATACTTGTTGCTTTTGTTATCTTTGAACACTCCCTAACACTTGTGTTTCCCCCTACAGCATGCTCTAGCTTATGCTGTTAGGGCAGTGTAATCTACTTAAGGATAGTCATCAGAATCAGAGCCAGTGTGTGGATGGTGCTTAGCACCACTTTTCAATGATGGGTAGACAGTCAGTGCACAGGCATTACTGGTGATCATTATGATCCTATTCAGTACAATTCCTGCACAATTATACAAAACTTACACAAAACTTAAAAGACTAAAAGACACACCCAAAGCCCCAATCTTTCAGTTGAACTCCTATTTGGCTATCCATTGCTACAGCAATGTTTTCCAACTTGCTATTTTAAGAGTGGTGCACACTTCTTAGAACCATGCTTACTTACCTTCTATATTTCAGGCGGAGAAATGGCTTACTGAAGAAAATCCCTGTTGTTGCCAGGAAAGGAAATTCCCCCAATCCTACTGGCCTCTTTACATATTACGGTGCTTTTCTTGTCTTTTCTAGTCTGTTTCTGTTGATGTAGCAGAATAGATGAGTAAGTCTGGTATTTTGTAAAGGGGTTTGTTTAATTCACAGTTTGGGAAACTGGTAATTATACACCAGCAATCTATATCTATATCTGTTCAGTTCTGGCAAGGGTTCCATGATGCCTGTCATCACCATGAAGGGAGTCCTTGTGAGAGAGCTAATGGTGAGACTGGGATGAAGCAACTTGCTTCCATGGGAATTAATTCCCATGGTTGGCACACTAAATGACCTAATTATCTCCTTCTATGCCCCAACTCATAAAGCTTCTATTGCCCCAGAAGCCTCCAGCATGGGCTTTTAAAGGATACACTAATACTGTAGCCAAATCATAGCAACATCAAAATGGGAAGAGGCATTGTGATGTACTGATAACTCTGGTATACTTCTCAAGCTATATGGAAATGATCTATCAAAGGCAGCTGCCATGGAGATTCAGTCTCTGTTCAAATTACTGAAAATGTGTTTAAAATTCCAGTTGCTATGAATATTTGTTCTAACAGAAATTGACGTTGAGGTGGTCACACGGTGCTTAGTCAAGTAAGATGGATGAGAAGGATTCCATTTGGTTCTTACAACCAATCAGCATTTATATGCACAGTAAATAAGCTATAAGTTAGCTTCATCATCAGTAGAAATTTCTACACCAATCTGAAATCTTAAGCCACACAATATCAATCTTTGATCATGATTTTATACTCACAAGTTTTACCACACAGTTTCCCACATAGCTGTGCCCACAATTCACAAGACTTTAAAGTCTTTACTATTCTTATGCTTTCTCAGATAATACCAAAGCTGAATCTCTCCAAGATTCTGGTTATTTGGGGCTACGGCTGATGGGAATTGTGGCTTAGGTTTTTAAAGATGTGCATACTAGAAGTCTCTTAAGAAATCACTGGTTAGCTTGGGAGGTCTTTGAGGAGCATGCGTAAGATATTGGTCTACCTAACAAATGAGAAAATAGGTAAGTCCTTAGTTTGGGTGTGTCTACAATATAAACCAAGATACTATCAAAGTATGAGTCCTGTGAAAATCTGCTGGCAAAGTACCCATTCTCAATGATTGACAGGAAATTATATCCTCACCCTGTAATCTAATTTGTGAAATACCCAATCCCACTCTTTTTACTATAATAGCTGGGGAGTCATCTGCCCCTTCTCTAAACATATCCTTCTCTTTATCTAAGATATAAGGGCTGTTTTATACCCATTAATAAAGGGAGCTCTTTATACCCATGGGCCCTATACTTGTGCATCTGTGGGTCCAAACAATATTTAACCAAAAATTATTACAAAACTGTTGTGCCCATATTGAACATGTACTGATCTTATTTTCCTGTCTGTAGAAGAGAGAATGTAGCAGGTTAGAATGGAGCCATTCTTCTACTTCTTGTAACAATCTATTCCTAACAGGAGCTAACTGGGGTCTCATGAACTATTATTAATTGTCATAGTACAATATTGCAAGTGTTTTGTAGATTTGCATTACATTTACTACCACAGCTAATCTCAGGATAAGCTAAAGACCTGGAAAGATTTTACTAGGTTAGGTGAAAATAATGTGCTATTTCATAAAAGCAACTCAAGCCCCCGCGAGCAGACGTCGGGTGCCTCGGACCGGCAGCTTACGGACACTAAAGAATGAAGCATTTCCGGAAGCAGTGATTACTGGGTCTACAAGTTTCCTGCCCCAGAAGGAATCTTTCCTTCTTTTGAGAGACAAAATAAAACAATAACTTTACATGTGACAACCATGATAAATTCCCTGTATAATATTCCATTAGTATTCTTTATAATTGATAAATGATTAAAATTTGTCAAATGTTTATTTTTGAATCAATTAAGATAATAACATGGTTTTAATTTTTCACTCTGATAGGAGGTAATTTCCACTTACTATTTTTCATTAATTAGCCCTAGTTACTTTGTATTGCTATGTCCAAAATACTTAACAGAATAGCTTAAAGGAGAAAATGTTTATTTAGCTTATGGCTTCAGAGGAGTCAGAAGGTGGTTTCCAGTCTGTTTCAGGGCCATTGTGAGGTAGAACATCATGGTGATAGCCTATGGCTGAGGACCTTCTTTACTTCACCTTGGCTGGGAAGCAGTGGGTGGGACAGGAAGGAGTCGGGGCATGAGCTCCCCGGGTATATATATATATATATATATATATATATATATATATATATATATATATATATTTCCTTCAGCTCCTAAGGTTTTCAGAGGCTTCCAAGATAGATCACCACTTGGTGAGTATGTGTTCAACACATGAGTACTTGAGAGGCATTTCATATCCAAACTATAGCACTGTACCCCTGCCCCCCAAAGCTTCAGGACCATCCCATAATGCAGAATGCATTTAGTTCATCTCCAGAGTCTTAAAAATCGTCTTAAAACTTCTGAATTCAAAGCCTTTTGTAAGACACAAAGCCACTCTCATCTGTGATTGTGTACATACAGAGCAGAATAAATATTTTCATTCTGAAAGAGAGGAATACCAGAATAACAAGGTGTGGTAGGACTGAAGAAAGACAGAGCACATGGGAAGATTTCCAATCCTCTAGTTCCGTGTCTGGCATGTAGTGTATCTGATGTGATGTGAGCTCCAGATATGAAAATAGGAATACTTGATCTCACTCACGTACCCAAAGTAAAACACTCAAATACATAAAAATAGAGAGTATTACAGTGTTTACCCATTTTCAATGGACTAGAAAAAGGGAGAAAAGAGGTGATAATTAATCAACAACTTTATCTGTGCAAGATGACTAAGTCTTATGGGTGCAATATACAAGGTGGCTGCAGTTAATATACTATCTTAAATGTGGTAGTTCTCATGAGTACTTATCACAAAAATGTCATATGTGAGGTAATATGTATGCAAACTAGCTTGAGTGTGGCAATTCAGGTTTCATATGTCAAAATATTAACTTGTATTCCTTAAATACAGTTTCAGTTTATTAATTATACTTCAATAAAGCTGAAAGAAAAAAACAAATTGATTTTGTGCAATGTTAAGTGAGGGAATTTCCTTCATTCAGGAGTTAAGTTGCTAGACTGACTCTTGTAAAGGCTTCCTGGTTCTGGTGCTGACTTGCCTTGGCTTGGCTCAGGTTTATTAATTTGAATTATGCACTGTGGTTGAGCTGGTTGCTAGTTTAGTTCTGCCCTTCTCTTTTCTCATCACACAGCTTCTGCTGTATTGTTTCTGGGAACGTGGAGTGAGCAAGAGCGTGCTGATATTTTGGATTGATTAAATATCACACGGGTGAGTAACCTAACACTTTGCTTACAGCGTGATGATGGTCATTTTGTAGGGTCTAGTCTGTAAAATTTTTTTAATTCTAATTTTCATAGTATATTGGGTTCTATTGTGTGTTGTTCAACAAGAGAAGTTTGCTACTGGTTAGTTTGGTGAAAGCTTGCAGAGATTAATACTTTGTGTTTCACAGTTAGTTCCGAGGCAATGGATGCTGGCTGACAAAGGCAGTTTCAGAACATACATTACCATCTCTTCTATAGATTATTACAGCACTAATGAAAATAGACTACGTGGATGCTCATTCCCCTTTAAGACAATGATCTATCCTTATTTTCCCACATGGCCCAGTCTCCTTCAGGTTCAAAGTGCTATCTTGTTAGAAACTTAAGATGCTGATATCAGTGGTGGACCAATTTGATGATTACAGACAAGACAACATCCAAACCTTACTTGTAGATGTACATCAACTTTATAAACAGGAGCATGTTTCTTAAAATGGCATACTTTTTGATCAGCTGTGATAGTTTTAACTATGTATTTGTAATCTAGTGCCCCCAGAAGAGATCGTGGGGAACATTATAAAGGTAAGAGGTATTATAAAATACCTCTTCAACAAGATATACGTTAATCATTAAACTCAGTGAAGATGAATTGCTCTTCTTTGTGTGGAAGGAGCAATCCAGCATAACAAGTAACAACGGAAAGTCTGTGGATGCTTTAGTTCTTATTAATGGCGCTTTGCAATAGTGGTTTCAGTAGGAAGAAAAGGAAGGAGGGAAAATCCAATTTTTGAACTCATAAATCTTCATGTCTTCATGGTGGCTGGATCACTGAACAAACACTACAGTTGTTTCAAGTAAAGGCCAGTTGACATCCGTAGGATGAAGAACCTTGTTCGCTTGATTATTGAGGCTTCCTTCCCAGTAGCAAACCTTGGCCAACCATGCTTGTAATACATGACTACGAGCAGGCTTTTGTCTACACTGACAGCTATAGTCATACCCTTCCTGCACCATCGCATTAGTCCAACTTGATTCATTCCAAATTAAGTAACAAGCCAGTCTATACAATAGTTTTCATAAGTCAGTATAAGTCTTTGCGGTTGCATGATGAGTGTCTCTATCAGAGATTCAATTGCTCTAAATAAAATTGCTCTAAAATTCAGTTTATTATTTGAACATGAATCAGTTTGGTCTGAGGATACAAAGCATCTGGCCAACACATAAAGGTAGCTGACGTGATAAGAAAGTGTTTGTGGTCATATGTGTTTGCTGCCATTCCCTGAAGTATTTATTCACTAAGTACTGGAAGCCCAGCACGGACAATTGGGACCCAGGAGGACATGGATACCTTGTGTGATTTTAAAGGCGGAAAATACAGAGCAGCCAAAGTGTTAGGAGGCAGGGAATTCTCCAGAAGAGGTGTTCTGGGCCCTGAATGCCCCCAGGGGAGACCCGAGAAAAGCCTTGACTGACATCACCCCACCTTAGCTAGACGAACACTATGAGAATGGGGTCCCACTGATCTGAAGATTACTGTGTCACAGGATTAACTCCTGAAGGGTGGGAAGAGGCCATCAGGGAAGAGACACCTAGTCTTCTCAGAACAGACGCAGCAAGATTTTTTTTTTTTTTTTTAAATTCTTGGGCCAACTGTAAACATGAGCATCCCGAAGCCAGGTGGGCACGTGCTCCTTCTTGGCATTTGGTAAGAGCACTTGGTAAGGGATGAATCTGAAGTTCAGCTTTCTTGTTTTATGAGCTCCATCTGCATCATTCCATGCATGTACTTAGTATGCAAGCCATGTTCATCCTCATCCAGCTGAGACTCGGTGCCTTCCATATCCTGTTTGCACCTGGGGCTGATGGCTACAATTGTCAATGCTATCTTATCTGTAAGACAGTGTTCCACCCATATAATGATCTCAGTCCCTCAGAGTCTATCCTTAAATATGTCAATTGCAGTTTGAAAGCCATCTGCCAACAAAAAGTTGACAAATTTCACCACTTCCATGGAGGTGTCCATAGAATAAGCGATAGAGACTTTCTGTAATCCCTCTGGCAAATTACTAGTGTTTAGGGTTCCTTGGTGTTCCCTAGTGTTTAGGAGGTTCATAGGCAGTAGCTAGGGATTCTGGGAGCAGCAGCTGGGGATGGAGCCTGGAGACCCTGTGGTCTCAACTCCGCAAGATGTTCCAAGGATTCCTTAGGAGCTCTAGCTCTGTTAGGCAGTGGGTGACCTCTTTTCTTGGTCCTGGGGGATGGGGTAATTCAGGAAGACCTTCTGCATAGACTGTGGCCTCTCACCCTTGCCCCTGGAAGGGACTTTCCTGGCAGATTACACTGGATGACTCGCTGGTAGGCTGCTCAAGGGTAGTCATGGCCATAGTGCACCTGGCTGTTGGGCCCTCTGAGACTGTGATACTGATAATTCCACGCAGTCCGAGGAGGATTAGGAGGCAGCCTCTGTACATTTGTGGGATACTTCTGAGATTTAAACTGAGGGAACTCCCTGTACCTCAGACACCCAGGGAAGTCCTGTAGGTAACATGCAGAAGCAAAGGCTGGTGATCTTTTTAGCTGTCTGGTGCCCAGGTCATCTTGGGGTTGGGAATCATATCCAGTGTCTATTGTGTGCAGATCTGGAGCTGCCCTGTTGCTGTCCGGGTAGGGCCATGGCACTGTTGCTTGGCCACCACTAGAGGAGTCTGCCAAAGCATTAGGTAAACTTGGGTCTCATTGGTCTAAATCATGGAGTGTTGCCTTTTCTAAATGCTCACAGACTTTCACAGGAGCATTGCTACATTCACATCGCCTATCCAACAGTTTCTGCTACAAAGGGCCACGATGAACTGTTATGACACCAAACGAGAATATTTACTGCACAGATAAGCATTTGCACCAATACTCTTCTGTAAAATTATCCAAACATCACAGTATGTGCAGTAAATATGCACTTTAAAATTATTTAATAATCTAAGACACTGTATTTTCGCTTGAGCCAAGGAGTTCAGAGCCATCCTGGACAACATAGAATGACCTTCCCTCAGTAAAATAAGTAAATATTAGATCTACGAGGAAACAGCTTTGTATAGATAATTAATATCCCGAGCTTTCCCACACAATTATATATGCATTATGTCAACTTCCTTAAAAGTCCTGCTTCAGCTCGAGGATTAAGTTGAATTTCCAGGTAAAATTTGACAGTAAATTTTTAAACAATACTTTATCAATCTGTGAACTTTTTACATTTTGCATTCATGTGTGTCTTTAATTTCTCTAAATATTTTGTAGTTTTCATTGTGCAAATCTCTCATCGTATTAGACCTTTATATATTTAATTTTGATGCTGTATTTATAAAAATATATTTTGATATAATATGTAACAAATACATTTTTAAAGTTTAATGTTCTAAGTATAGTACTCAAAACTAAATTTATTTTGATTCGTGTGTGTGTGTGTGTGTGTGTGTGTATGTGTGTGTGTGTTTGTGTGTGTGATCAGAGGCCAAACATCAATTACTTTCCATTTTACTTTGGGGTCAAAGTCTCTCACTGAACATGGAATTCACTGAGTTTCTAGGCTGCCTGGCCAGCAGCCTCTGGGATTCTCCTACCTCCGCTCCCACGCCTTGGTATTACACTGGGATTACAGGTTTTTATATCCACACCCGCCTTTCATTTGCATTCTGGGGGTATGTACAGACCACACTATTGTGAAGCCTCCTCTAATAGATTAGTCCAGCCCACATATGATTGCTAACATTTTTATCTCATTTTTGTTTAGGATAGAGCTCTCCTCCTCCCATGATTTTATCAGAAGTGAAAACAAGCTGCAAGACTTTCCTCAGCGTCCCCCCCCCAAAAAAAAATCCCCTTACTTTCCAGAATGCAGCTCAGTAGTTCTTTATATCTTTAGCTTTCATGGGTATTGCCAGCCTATAGGCCTTTAGTTAACCACATTCTCACTTTTACTATGGGAGCAGCTGTCGCTCAGAAATTGATCTTTGAATTAGCTTCCAAACATTCCTCATTGCTTCAAGTTTCAATGCAAAACCACCTCATCTCAGAGAATTAGAGATAATTTATTCACAGCAAAATATTAGTGACTTGTCTTTCTGAATTGGCCTGTTTTTCTCTACTACTAAATACTCTTCACCCAACTGTACTGTATCATAACCATTATAAATATTTCCAAACTAACTCTTATCCTTTCTATCCCCAGTGTTTGATATTGTCAGTCATTTTAACATTAGCTGTTTCAGCCAGGCAGTGGTGGTGCATACTTTTAACCCGAGTACTCGGGAGACAGAGGCAGGTGCATCTCTGTGAGTTCGAGGCCAGCCTGGTCTCCAGAGTGAGTTTCAGGGCAGCCAGAGTTACAACAGAGAAACCTGTCTCAAAAAAAAAAAAAAAAAGATTAGCTGTTTTATCTCCCACTCCTAAGGCTGAGGGAACATTGCATAAGAAGGAGCAGAAAGATTGTAAGACCCAGAGGATCAAGAAGTTTGCTGTGAGCTGTGTCTCCTAGTGATGTCAGAAGTTACACCCATAAAGTTTCGCCAACAATAGACACGCTAAAGTGGATGGAGGAAAGACAGTGAGGCCTCAGCCTACACAAAGAACCATAGGCATTAAAGAACGTAGGAGGAATGGTCTCATTCAGGGGAGACATGCCAATTGGATACCCAATACTAAATGGTCAGTCCTGAAAACATGCATACAAGTAACATTATACAGACTGAAAAGGTTGTATTTATGTATTCACAGAATGAAAATAGAGACCATGAATTTGATAGAGAGGAAAGAGGGGTATATGGAAGGGTCTGAAGGGGGAAAAGAGAAGAGAGAAATGATATAATTATGTTATAATTTCAAAATGAAATAAAAAATAAATTACAAAAGATTACCTGTTCTCGTATATGTTGACACATTCTGTAGTTTCTATTTGTATTTCCTTCGTGACTGATAGTAATATTTATAGGTCTCATTTTATTGATAAATCTTCATTTATAAGGTTTATATTAAAAATTTCACCAATGATTAATATTTTGTCTTTCTATTATTAAGTCATAACATATATTTTAATATATGATATGTATTTATTATATATTATAAATAATTATTATATAATAATATACACATTATATATGTATATATATATTAAAACCTCATCATTGCAATGATTCAGTACCTTAATTTTGTTTATCTAATGTGTTAAAAATTGTGTTTCCGTTTTATTTGCATTTATGAAGTTACTGGGATGATTGTGAACTTCTCTGTATGGATTAGGAATGCAATTCTATTCTTTGGGTATTTCTAATTTTTGCAATTTAATAATTTATTTAGGTTTTCTATAATCTAATTACCATTTTCTTATGTCTTAATTAGGTATTAATTAGGTATTAATTAGGTATTAATTAGGTATTAATTCTTTAAAATAATTAAGCCTTGAGAATATTGACTAAGTAGGCATGCTTGCCCATGCCTTTAATCTCAGCCCTCAGGAGGCAAAGGCAGGTGGATCTCTGTGAGTTTGAGGTCAACCTGATCTACAGAGTGAGTTCCAGGACAGCCAGGGCTACACAGAAACCCTGTCTTGGATAATAAATAAATAAATAAATAAATAATCGATCTATGTCAAATATCTGTTAATCTGGTCTGTAGTGCCCCTAAATTTCTATTTGATTTAAAGTTGTAAAATTATTTTCTTCCATACAGTTTATGCTTCAGGATCTTGTTACAAAATTTTTTATGTCCCAGTGTCAAGGCATAATCTTAGGGTTTTATTTACATTATTTTCCCACAGGAAGAGCAGTAGAGGGAATTTCTCAGGAGTTCATACTTTCATCCATTGATATGAGATCTCATCTGTTAGAGTTAGGGCTATGGCAGGAAGCAACATGCATATGCAGATCTGAGAGATAACCAAATGAAGAGCACTGTGGAAAAGTGGCTGCCATTAATCGAGGCAGCAAGATCCCCAAGATCTGGTTCCCGTGAAGATGAGCACTCCTGAATATTAGCAAGAGGCCTCGTGGAAGAACTTGAGGGGTGCGAAGCCAGGTCGTGGGTACCGAGAGGAACAAATCACTTGTCACCAGGTTGGGAAGGGAGCACCAGAAGTAGGGTGCCTTCTTTCCTCTTGAGCCTTCAGTCTCTTGCCTGTGGTACCCAGGAATCCAGACTTTGACCCACACAGGTCAGAATTGAGGCTCCAGATAAGACCCACAAACAGTGAGGATGGGTGTGAGAGGAGAAGACACAACAGAGTTTCTCTGCGTGGATTTGACTTCTCTTGCGTTATCCACTATGGTTTTTCTTTCTTATGACTTTATTATGCTTGTTAATATCTTGTAGAATAACTTAGAAATTATCTTCTTAAATATTATTTGGGAACTTTTTTTACAGTTTAAAAGATTAATTTGTGTCAAAATGAAGATAGCATAAACTTTGCCATCTTGATCATTTTATTCATTTAATTCACGATGTTAATTAATTGACTTTGCTCTTCAACCACTACTAGCATCCATGTGTAGAACTTTCTTCTTGCAAAGGTGCTCGTGAGCAACAGCTGTTCATCCCTCTCCTCTCTGGTAACTGCCATTCCATAGACTGTCTCTATGAATCGGATTACTCTAAATATTACAAGTGAATGAAATAATACACTATTTGTAATGAGGTTAATTAATTTAACATGATATTCTCAAAGTTCATCTGTATTGTATATGTCAAGAATTACTTTTCTTTCAAATAATTTTGAGATTAAGCTGCTCTATTGATCTTAACAATCTGAGAGTATGGGACTGTAGAGATGACTCAGTGGTTACAATCACTTGCCTCTCTTCCAGAGGACCCAGGTTCTGTGAGCCACAGAGTGGCTCACAACTGTCTATACTCCAATCCCAGGGGCTCCAACACCCTCCTCTGGCCTCTGAAAGCACTGCAATTATGTGGTGAACACATATATGTGTAGACAAAACACTTATGTACAAAAGTAAAATAAGGGTTAAAATATTCTGCATTATGTAAAAATGTTATTAAATATATAATTTAATATGATGGTAGTTTGTATTTGTAAACTGAATCATTAACATTATACTATCTGTGAATAGTATATATTTATACAGCTATTCAAACATAAAATATCTTTAAACTCTACAAAGAACTAATGTACCTCTAGTCTTATTGAAGCTGGAAGAATATTATTTTGTGCCCATTTACACTAAGTATTTTTCCTATTGCTTCCTATGTATATTATCATATTATTTACATTTACTTAATTTCCCTTTTCTTTTCCTATAAGTATGTGCCACTTATACCTTTATTTTCTCATGGTACTAGATAAAACATTTAGTTCTCTAGAATTAAAGAGAAAGATTTCAAAGTATTTTTTCTTACCAAAAGCGATGTTTATAAATTTTTTAATCCAGGTTTTTATAAACTCTATTAAGACAAGGAAGATCCTTTAGCTTCCATTTTCAAAGACTCAGAATATAGTCCACATTTCCCTATGTCATATCATTATGACACCTTGTGGGGAATTTATTTATCATAGCCATTTTAAATGCCCCAAATGATATGATAAATAACATTAAATTGTGGAGTATTCCCCAGAGAAGACTGCTCAGACCTAAGTTTAAGCCAAAAGAAAGTCTTTATCCCCCGGTCAGCGACTATACTGGGTGTTCAAGATCCCAGTGTAGCCCTGAGCTTTTCTCAGATGATTTTTTAAGCACAAAAACCATATTCTGGGTTGACATACTTCGGTTAACAAGAACTGTAACCAGAAGCAGAACTATAGAAGCTAAAAAAGCAAGGTGAGTACATTTAGAGACTGCTCCACAGCTGTACGGACTTTGGTGGATTAGGCCTTTGTTTTAGTTTTGTCAGCTGGTGCTGCCCATATGCTTAGTCTTACAGCCCGAACGGTACTTCCATCATAGAGTCAGGTGTGCTAAGGTCTGGGAGCCTACTAAAGTCTGAGGCCCTGTTACAAATATTGCTTCACGATTTATTTTGGGGGAAAGTCATGTCAACCTAAAACTCATGCTTGCTTGAACATTGTTGGTTGCACCCTAGTGTTAAAGACGAGTTTGAACAAACAATCCTACACATGGGTGGGGTGCCACCTTCGGATTTCTCTTGAAATGAGATGTGTATGTCAGAGTGGAGAAACAAGCTACTGGGTGCATGATTCCCCAGGTTCTCACAGAAAGTCCCACTAATTGCGATAGGTCCATAGTATATCTGGCAGCGATTGTTGTAACAGTGACATAGATGATGGATGCTCAGATCCCCGGGCTTCTCAGATGCACTCTTCCTGCATGACCTGTCTCCTTCCCCCATCTGTCCTCTACTTTGTTTGGTGAAGGACATGAGGAACTTGAAAGCATTTTTTAAGAGCCCCATCACGGCCATTGCTTATTTGCTTGGCCATATATGCATATATGCTGCTCTTTACATTCTTGACTTCAGGATAGTTTTAATCCGTCGAGATTTTCTGTTTGTGTTTGTTTTCCCTTCCCTTTCATTTCTTTGTTGTTTCAAGGATTTAAGCAAAAATATACATTGTAGATATTTATTATTTCGGACTGTGTATTTCTATTAGATTCACTAGATGATCATTAGTAAAGAGAAACAGAAGTGTACTGATTAGCACTATAGCAAACGCACAGCAGCCATCATTCTGAGCACTTGGTAATAATCAAGAACGTGAGTCTGATAACAATGAAGACGTGATTCTTTTGTTTTAAAGAAACAGCTAAAGGAAAGGTAAGCTAGCTGCTGTATTTTATAGGGAGAGCTGAAGCCAAGACTGTCCTTAGTAGCAAAGATAATTTTAAAAGATCATGACAATAATTCCCCACTTATGACTTCGCTGATTCTAAACACATGGATGTGTGTGCTTGAAAATCAAGAGATGATATGATCCAGAGGAAGTGAAATCAGCATGTTGAAAAGACTCCTGCATTCCGTGCTCACGTGTCTGTTCACAGTTGACAAGAAATGGAAACCAAATATGTGTCCATTGGTGGATGATGAATGAGGAAATGAGGTTCGCACGCACGTGCACACACACACACACACACACACACACACACACACGTATAAATACTAAAGTAAAGTCCAGTCCTTCAAAAGAAAGAAATGCTATCATTTGTGATGATACCTGTGAACCTGGAGGACATATTGCTAAGTGAAATAATCCAGACACAGAAAAATATACAACATGGTCTCTATAACCATAATGTATAAAAGTTCAGCTCACATGGGCAGAATGTAGACTAGTGTTTATTGGGTACTAGGAATGGGGGTTGGGCAATATGGGCAAAGTATAGGGACAAAGTTTCAGTTAGATGGGATGAGTAAGTTCTGGAATCTGTTGCATAGCATAGTGACTATACTCAATAATGTAAAGAGTACTTTAGTACACTTTAGTATTTAGTAAAATACTTACTTTAGTAATTTCTAAGACAGTACATCATGTTCTTAACACCCACACAAAGCTAACTATTAGCTGATAGGTATCTTAATAATTTGGCTGTAGAAATTATTTCACAACGTCAGAATGTATCAAAACATTGCATTGCATACCACTACTACATATGTTTTTGTCAGTAATACCTCAATAAAGGAAAATAAACAATGAATACATTAATGGAGCTGTACTAAACATTCTCTGCTGCTATTTTATTCAAAGTTTAATATGTTTGTTCATGTCCTAATTTCATCAAATGTATCATTATAGAATAATGTAGCATCTCTGGAGTCTTATCATTTATATTGATATTATTGATTTATATGGGTCATATTTATGTATGGTGTGAAGTGGTGATGCTGTGTCTCTGATGATCTGAAGGAATTGTCTAGGTTGACTTTGTTTGGTTTCACACATGCACAATGAAATTAGTTTTTCTGTGTCTGACTTATTTTGCTAAATGTATAGTCTTCCAGACAGGATTTCATCTTTCTTTATGGATGAATAATACTCCCTTAAGTGTAGTTAATCTCCTGAAGACACAGAGCCAAGTGCAAACCAATAAGGAAACTAAAAGAGAGCACTTCATGGGGTTGGCAGCAGTCATTAAGATTTTTCCTCGCAAGGGGAATTTTCTCAAAAGATAGAATTTCAAACGGTCTCCTTTTGCTTTCCTCTGTGTTGCATGGTTCTTGCTGTTCCAGTTTCCATGCCATGATTACAATTTTATTTTCCAGGTTCGATGGAGCCTGCAGCTTCCTGTTTATACAGATTCTTCATGGCCTCTCTTCTCTTACAGACCATGGAACTCACACAAGGTAGAGAATGTGTTGCCCTTTCATTGACTAGAATTGTTGACTATTTCATACGTGCTTACAGGGCAACCTACTTATTCTCCCTCCACCCTCCCTTGTTCTGCGCACCCCCTGCCATTCTCTCTCCTTCTGACATGTCCACTTCTCACATTCATGCTTTTTCCTTTGTTTTGTTGGCCATTGATTTAAACCAGGACTGTCTGTGCAGCCACAGGTTGGGGACTCCCGTTGGGGCATGGTGGGCTGACATAACAGAAGACAATGACTGCCTCTGCCCTAAAATCCACCAGGAGCTGGTAGTTTATCATGGCGGGTCAGGGCCCTGTGAGTCATTCCCCAAATGATGATGACAGGCTCTGTCTTACACAGGCACAGTGCAGGCTACATGAGCTGCCGTGAGATCCTGTTTGCAATGGCTGTGTCTTTCTTGAAGACAGTGTTTTGTAGCAGTTCTCCCTATTTCCTGGCTCTTTTTTTAAAACTTTCTATTCCCCCAATTCCCTGACCTTTAACTATCCTGTACTCTAAGTATCTTGAGCACCCATGAGTCTCTGCATTCACCAACCATAGCACAGGAAATAAGGCCAACAATAGGCAAATAGGACTTCGTAACATTGAGTAGTTTGTGTTCAGCAAAGGAAACTGTCAATCGAGTGAAGAGGCAGCCTTTAATCCTAACTACTGGGAGGCACAGTCAGGCAGGTCTCTGTGAGTTCAAGTGTACGTCAGGAGACCCTGTCTCAAAAACAAAGCAACCAAACCAAAAAACAAAACAAAAAAAAAAAAAAAAAAAAAAAAAAGAGTATGTATGTAACAGCAAAGAAAAAAGAGACTATGAATTTGAGAGAGCAAGAGGTATCTAGTGGGGCTTGGGAGCAGGAAAGGGAAGGAGAGAAGCAATATTGTTATAGTTTTCAGGTAATTCTTTATTACCACATTGCTTAGGGTTTTGGCAGCAAGAACTCTAAATGTGTATATTAATTTAAGAATCTGTTTAAAATTTATGTTTGTTTGCTATCTGTACATTAGCCTAACCTTCAGAAGAACTTGATTCAGTGTCTGTGCTCCAGGTGTGGCAATGCTAATGCAGAATATCTAGTCGAGTTTAGCTCTTTCTTGGATTTATTATTTTTCTTTTTGTATTGAGCTGTATGTTACATACAATAGTTAAATATACAACTCAGTGGATTTTTGCTTACAGACATTCATGAATCCATCCCTCAGATCTAGATACTGAACATTTCCAGCATGTCGAACTGCTGTCTTAATCCTTCCTAGTCAACACCACACTCTTCTTGTCGAAGTGACCATTGTTCTAACCTCCATGGCAATAGATTCATCACACACATGACTGTACTATTCCATCTGTAACAATCTCTATAAAAGTCAAACTCGTCCGCTGTTATTCATTTATGATATGACAGGAGATTGCCCTTTTGGATTTGTTTTCAGTATTTTGTATTTGTTGGTATTATTTTTATTACTTTGAGTTTTGAGGCTATTATGATTAATTCTTTTAAAAAATTATTGATTCTTTTCTTGCACAGTATATCCCAACCACAGTTTCCATTCCCTCCATTCTCCATTCCTCCCTCACCCCCACTTCCCCTCTCCCACAGCTCCATACCCCACCTCTACTTCCATTTAGAAAAGAGCAGGCCTCCCAGGGATATCAGCTAAACATGGCACAATATAGACTTCTACTAAAAATTTCTGGATTCTGAACTTAGGTATATGCATAACTTTAGTAGATACTGACCCTTTTCCATATAAAAAGAGTCCTCTGTTTTCCAGTCTGTGGCAATGTCAGTCAGTTCTTGTCCTGATTCTTCAGCATTGCAATGGGGTCAGGTGGCATCTCAATGAGGTTTTACTTTGCGTTTCCCTGATGGCTGACAATGTTGAACATCCTTGCATATACTTGTCGGTCATTAGGATATCTTTATAAATTAAATATGTCTTCTACTACCATTTTCCATTTTAGAAAATAAGTTTGATTTATAGTGTCATCAATTTTGAACACTGTTCATTACACTGTTCATTTCTCAGATATAGTATGAATATAGTATCTTCTAGTGTGTGGCTTTCTCTTGTTTCATGAAGTCTGATTTATCAGTTTTTCTCTGATTGTGTTTTTGTGTCTTCCTAGCTTATGTTTATATAGGAGTATTGATTTTGCTCTAACTGTGGCTACACACGTATGGGACACAGGTAGCAACCCATTGGGAATGAACACTTATGTCAACATCTCAACTATTGAATCCATACTGGCAATTATAATCCATCTTTCTCCTCTTCCTAGCTACAAGCTTAGATATAAGGATTAACATTTAGGTTCCAGATACAGAAGGGGTCCTGGTGGAGTGTACTTCGGGAAGTTTGATTCCACCCGTTGAGATGACATGGCAAGACAGCAAGGGGAATATAATTCCACACTTGTCGAAATTCGACTCCCAGGACAGAGCTGGATTATTGTACTTGAAGAGCAGCATCCTTCTGAAAAGCAGAGTGCCTGGTCCTATTACCTGTTCCATTTACAATGTAACTACCAATCAGGAGAAAAGGAGAAGTATTGTCCTACCAGGTAAGTTCTTATGCCTTGGTTGTGTCAAAGATAGACTGTTTTAGTCAAGGAGTCAAACTAAGGAGAAAATTGAGTGAAATAATAAATGTGAAGTTATGTTACAAAGTGCTGTAGAGCTGTACACCCACCCCACACATATACACACATACTCACAGACACCCACCAGACACATGTACACACACTCTCAGAGACACCCACCCCATACATGTACACACACACTCACAGACACCCCCACACATATACACAAACATAGAAAATAAATCTTAAAGGAGGTACTGAAATAATTGGACAATGAGCTTTCATTCTGCGCTGCATGTTAAGGATTCAAAAGTTACATGATTTCCACATGAACTATTCTAGATTTGGGCCCTGGAATATTATTTCTCCTTTCAAACTATTGTTTTATCTCCGCTGGAAAAAAGCATGTGTAAAAGAAAGATTAGAATCTTCCTGTATGTGCCTTTGTGGATAAGAGGAGTCAGAACAACAAGGGAAAGATAATATTCTGAATACAAAAGTAGAGGGAAGCACCACCAGGAAGCAGGAAAGAGACGACAGGGCAGCTGAAGGGCACAGACTTATGAAGATTACCCAGAGAGAAGCAGGAAAGAGCCTCCAGTCCCATCCCAGATACTGGAGGGAGAAGTAAAGACAAAGCCTCAACCACAATCAAGTCTGGCGGCCTTGCGACAGACTGGTGAGCCTCACCAAAGGAGATGCTTGTAATTCTCATGGACATTGAGAGTCCAACAGGGGGAGGAGCTGTTGATGTGGTAGTGACTCTTCCTGCATGGCAGGCCTATATTGGAGAAGAAATCAATTTTGCTGCTTTCTCTGTCTCAGAGCAATATACATGAACTCTGAGCTAGCAGTTCTACACATCCTGTGCCCCATCATCAATGGCCCAGAAACAAATAAGTAAGGTGAACTTGGAATAGACTGTCTGAAATCATGAGCCAAAATAAAGCATTCCTTCTTTAAACATTTTAAAAAGACATATGCTACAGTGATAAAAGTGTCTTAGAGAGTCTTTAAGTAGAGAAGCAGGATCATAAAACTCCATTAGTCATATAAGAGTGCTTTTGAAGAACTAAAATGTGTACTAAGGGCCCCACTGGACTCTGTACTTTGTACTGTATCTGTAGATGAGGGCTGTTAGTTAATGAAGTTTGACTCAGAGAAAAAAATGAGATTTGGAAGTTATTAGTCCTAGAATAGGACGGAATTGGGTGAAGGAATAGCCACGGTATTTTACCTTGTTAGCAAGGTCTGACAAGATAGCTAAGCATTTAGAAAGTCTTTGGATCTTAGTTCAGATTCTTGGGACCCATATGGTGGAAGGAGAGAGCCTGAAACTAAAGTTGGGGTCATAGTCTGTGTCAAGTAACCACTTGAAACAGCTAAGTTAATGGAGAAAAGAAGGAAAGAGAGACTTATTTAATGTGACTACTTTGGGAAGAGGGACAAAGAGATCTAGTGATTCCCCCAAGTCCACCTTCAGGGACCTGAAGTGATATTACAGTTGAAGTAGATGGCCAAGGATACGTATACCAAAGAAGTCCTGGTCAAGGTGTGGTCCCTACTGCCACAGTTGACTGTCATTGTCTGGGCTTCAGTTTTATCCTACAAGGTAATTTGGAAGGCTGCTAGACTTGTGTGAAGTTTCTATTTGGGGGACATAAGTTTCCCTTTGGACGGGAGCCTTTTACTTTTCCCACTATGAGATCTCTGGTGAAATTCACATTTCTTTGGGGGTTCATTGTTTCAATAGTCTTATAGTCAGATTAAGAAACACAAATGTCTCCAGAACATCAGCCTTTGGGGAAGATAAAAATGACCTATTCTCCTACTCAGCTGTGAATTCTGAGAACTTCAATAAAGATGAGCAAGATATAATATGCCCATGGGTAAAGTAGTGGTGTGAACGCTTTAGGGACAACCAACCACTTTTTGGTTGGACTTAATTCTTGCTCTACAAGAGGAAACACATACGTGGTACATGTAAATCTGTCCAGGAACTAATGGTTGGGAAAATATAGGTCCTTGGAGTAAAACTACTATTATTTTGCTAAACAGACATAGTAGAAGCTACCCTTTAAATTGGAATTTTTCTAACTGTAGGTTAGTGCAGCTTTAAGACCTTTTCAGAGAAGCTTTTGTGCAGTGGATATTGGTTAACACAGAAACTCATAATTGGTAAAAATGTGAATAATAAGTGCATGTGGAGTGCTCAAACTACAAATGGTGCATCCAAACCATATAATGTTACCCAAATGTTAGGAGATTGGTAGAAATAACCAGAGCACTAGAATCTGAACTAGATTTGGAGAGCAGAGTGAACCTAGTACTCTGCAAGCTGACCCTGGTGCTCTCAGGCCCAGCTCAATAGTAACTCACCTTTCAGAAAAGAAGATACAGATATCAAGCAATCCACTAGACCCGGTCTCAGGCCTGATCTGTACCTCCTTCCCAGCAGCAAACCACAAGCGGTAGAAACACAGCTTCAGATGCTGAGCAATCAGCTTTATAGCAATCCTCATGTCTTATTCTTAGCCACCAAGAATGGGTCTCTAACCGTCATGATGCGCACAGCCAGAATCCCTTCAGTGTTTCCATCTGATGGTTCTCTTCACAGCTGCCTCAGTGTCCATCCTCCTTCCAGGCACCGTATTAAGGGTCCTTAGACTTCCTGAGTCTTTAATCTCTCTTCTTTTCAAGTAAATAGATTATCTCAGTTTCAAATAATAACCAATTCTTGAGATGGGCAGGAAAGAGCTACTGGATGAGAGACAGGACAAGAATAAACTTCAAAAGCACGTCCCCAGTCGCCTACTTTATCCAACCAACTCAGCTCCCTAACATTTTTGCCACTTTCCAAAAATGCCATCAAATTATGAGTCCACCAATGGATTAATCTGTTGACAAAGGCTTTGTGGTTCAGACACTTGTCAGTGATTGGATCTGCCAACTGGGACCTAAGCCTGTAATGTGAAGCTTTTCATTGGAAGTGTATATCTAATTCATCACACCAGGTCCTTCTGTTCTCTCTTTCAGATGCCCTTTTCCAACCAGAGTATATGTCACTGATGTCAAACAGGCTTTCAGGTCCTGTAATATATTTGATTGTTTTATCTGTTTTTCACTGTCTCAGAGGAATATTTATTCTTCGCTGTCTCATCGGCGGACAAGGTAAAGAGTTCTGAAGACATTTCTTCTTGAAACCCGATATTCAGATGCAATACACACAAAGTTGTATAACCCTGAACTTTAGTGCATCCCAACACTCTTTGACAAAGGAGGCCTTAAAATCTTCAGAGATCATCAGCCTAAACTGTCACCCTCCTTTCTTGCGCAGTTCTTCAGGGCCAGCTGGCAGCTACAGTTGCTGTTTCCCTCGACGTCTCAGAGTTCCTTCAGAGGCATCGACCGTTACTGATCTCTTTTCACTTTGGGTATTTGTGTAACCTGAATTATAACAGGCCTGCTCTCTTCCATAGGGGCTTTTCAAAATTTTCAGTTATTGCTGAAAACTTCCAGATTGTTTTTCCTTGTTAGAAAGAGAAAGAGAAAAATATGGCACAAATAATGAGACTATTCATCTTTCCTAACCTTTTCCCAAGTGCTCTTGTTCTCATGAGACTAACCTGAACACTACGTACACTAAACATATATAATATAATATTAATTTAAAGAACCTAAAGCAGATGGTACAGGAAGCATGAAATACATTCATGAACAACCTTTCACAGCACTGGGCAAATGTTTTCTGAAATTGTGACTGATTTCCGAAGCCCTATTTGTTTGGAGACAATTGTAACTTACTTTTTCATTCATAACTGAACTGCTACTGAGATAGATTCTTACCTTGAAACTTTTTTTAAACCCCCTCCCAGCTCTAAAAGGTTAGAAAGGAAAAGATAGGAAGGAAGAAATCTTTACAGCCCCTTCTTGCTGACTTTATCTGTCTAAATCTGGAGACTGGACTAACTCCTAACACCTTCTATCCCATCAACTGTCCCTTGTCTCAGCCTGGTGGCTGCCTTCCCATCCACTGTCCCTTGTCACTGACTCTTCTGTCTGAGCCTTCCCAGCAACTGTCAACTGCCCTTTATCTGAGCCTCGTTCATGCCTGCCTTTCCATCAACCTCTGCCACAGACTGACGATTCCAATGATGACACTCTCTTAAATAGGACTTCTAAGTTGCTTCCAGAAGTTCAAGCAGCATGTAACCATATGGAAGGCTGCACAGTACAAAAAGCCTTCCTGGCAAAGCATCCTTCTATAGTACTGGAATCAGGACATTAGACTACACAAGGTAAGAGAAGTGGCCGGTCAATGACAGGAAGGAAGTGAGAGGTTTCCTTTTCACTTAGCGAACTCACGGTAGCCTCTAACTACCATCATATTGATCTTTGAAACTTTAGACCTTTAAAAGATTCAGACAAGCAAGAGTCCAACACGCTCTAGGTCTCTCTTTAAGTAGGATCTGTTTTGTTCTGCACAATGTGGAGAAAAGTAGAAAGGTGTTCTTTATTCTAGCCTTGATCTACCCACAGCCCCAAAGCCCAAATGACCTTACAAATCTTAGCTTCAAGAACGTTAGACTTCAGAAGAGAAAAGAGTTTTTTTGTTTTTGTTTTTGTTTTTTTTTTTTTGCACATTCTAGGTTATTCTGGATGAAGGATGATATGAACTGGGAACTTTAGATATTTCATCTAATTCAAAGGGTGAAGTCCATTTGAGAGTTACCATGAAAATGAGACTTAGCTTATTAAAAAGCCAGGAGAGCATATAGTACAAGTTGGGTAGTCATGTATCCAATGCATAAAACCTTGAACATTTTGAATGTGTTTTCATAATGTCCCAGGAAATAGAATCAGTAGCCCGGTAGTCAATATCTTATTAATTTATCCAAACACCTCATGAAGTTTTACTTACTATTTATAGAGAAACAAATTATTAAGGACCCGAGTAATTTAGGTAAATTGTTCAATCTGAATCGTCCTACATATGCGGATCACAAATTGAAAAAAAAAAAGTGTTTCAAATACCAAACACTTGACTCCAACCATGATACTCTGTCAGGATGTGCTCTAGCAAATTGTTTCTTGCATACTCTCAGTGCTGGAGAGGTCCCTACTTCACACCCAACTTGGCTTACTCATTCATTTACCCAACAGTTGTATATTGGATAGCTCTTCAACAGCAGGAGCTGCTGCAGACACTGACAAAACGAAGGAGGGAACAAGCCACCTTTCTCCCTGTAGAACTTATTTTGAATGAGAAAACTACTTTTTTCTTAATGTTCTTGTTGGTAATTGCTGATATTTATGATAAAATATAATAAAACAAACGCCAACCAAAAATAAAGCAAGTGAACTCATACACACACAAAAGAGAACAAAGCCAATACTTGAAACAAACCCAAGCAAGCAAGTAACAACAAAACAAATGTTTTGAGATCTTTTCACTATTAGTGTTTGTTGTTGTTTGTTTCTTGCATGATATGATTCAGAATAACTCAGCTATTTTGCTGCTCATTTTCTTCTATAAATGTTGCAAATCATTCAATCATTCTTTTTTTTTTTAAAACTAATATTTATCTCAGTATAAGAAAACATTGTTTGGTAAGCGTCAGCGTCAGCATCATCAACATCAGCATCATCAGCAGCAGCATCAGCAGCAGCATCATCAGCAGCATCAGCAGCAGCAGCCGCCGCCTGAAGCATTCTGTCTCACACTGTACTAAGCTTTCTAGACTCTACATAGATGTTCAAGAAGAGAATGAGTGGCTGACTAACCAGCAAGGATGCTGTAAAGGCCTTAACGATGAGGGAAGTCATTCTAACTGCTAAGTCTTGGTTCCTCAGGCAGTTTTCCCCTTTTAGCGAGGTCAGAGTTTCACAGAAAGACTATTCTGTGGATCCTACAAACTTTAGGCAATTAAACATGGAGAGAAGGGTACAGTGAACAGGGTCCCCTAGCATCCAAGTCATATTTTTAGGCTGCTTACATGTCATACAGTCAGGGGGAAAATGAGAAGATACTGATTAAATCTTATCTTCACCCAATTCTATGCTCTCTACCTTAACTAAAATCCCTAGCCCTCATTCTCACTCTAAAAATCTATGAGATCTTAGCCCTAATACAAGTT
Organism: Cricetomys ansorgei; assembly: GCA_026225945.1. Classification (NCBI taxonomy): domain Eukaryota; kingdom Metazoa; phylum Chordata; class Mammalia; order Rodentia; family Nesomyidae; genus Cricetomys; species Cricetomys ansorgei. Next base: position 183,588 of record JAMJFZ010002749.1, read on the forward strand.
AAAAAAAAATGGATACAGCACAGAGGCCTCTAAGACACTGCTTATATCCAGCATTTCTCTTGCCATTCCAATGTATCCCAAAGTCCTAGCTTTCTAAATGTTCTGACTTTTTTCTTTCAGCTTTGAGGAGGGAGTGTGTCTGCGAGTGTGTACTGTTAGCTTTGCATATTGGCTTCCTCCCTGTCTACTTGAGATTCAGGAGCCGAGGTGAGTGGAACAAGAATGGGGTTTGGCTTTTCACCTCCCTTCTGCCCAGTGCCTTCTCATCTTGGAACTATTAAGATAAAGCTGAGTAGCCTTTGCTGCAGCGGTAGCAGTCACAGCTTTAGTGACATCCCAGTGGCTTCAGCTGCTGTCCTTGGAATTTTATATTTTCTTCTATCATGGATACTTATATTTATACATACATAGTTACAGTTGATTGTATAGAAATGAAAACAATTATTAAATGGACTGGACTTCTAATGAGATGAGCATCACATGCTGTACTTGATTTGTGTATGTCTGTGTGTCTGTGTGCATGTGAGCATTCACACGTGCATAAGCATCTCTGTGTGAGAGTACTTTTATTTTTCATAATAAATATCTATTGGGCACTACAATTTCCTCTATTAGAATATTCCTTAAGGTTGCAAAGACTCTTATTATATCGAATGCTTCATTTTCTCCTTTATTTAACTTTTCTTTTGTTCTTTAGATGACTACTGGTCCCAGATTTCTACATGATTCTATTTATTGCCGTATTTTCCTATTTTTTCTCTGCATGTTAATAATTTCCAACTCAAACAAATTGTACTAGTTACAAGTGTAATAATATATTGCAGAACCTGTACTTTGAATTCTTAATTATAGGTATCACATTGTAATGCATCTATCAATTTATTACTCAAATGAATCAACTTGGGGCTCTTGAATATTATGATCATATTCTAGGCATGCTGTGATTAGAATCTGCTATTCTACTGAGCTGCAATGGCAGACAGTGTTGACTTACTCAATTACTAAATGGGCCAATGTATTTCCTCAGTGCTTTTGCTGGAACATCTTGCTTTGGCAGCTCCTAAACTAGAGAATGAAAGTAAGCAAGAAGATGCTCTCAGCTACCTGTGGATAAATGAGTGAGACTAGCAACATCTTACAATTTACACACGTGATTCAGACCAAACTGCACAAACCCTCTGACTCACTCAAACTGTAAGGTTTTGTCATAACACATTGGAGTGGTAGCCTAAACTTTGTCCAGAAAATGAAGGCTACTTGGAGCTTCCTTCTCCTCTTTCTGGTTGACTAGGGTCCTGTGATCTGGGTTTAATATATATGCATATTCTTATATATGCATATTTAGATATGCATATATATTTATATAAGCTGAGTAGTCTTTGTTAATATATGCATATTTCCTTGTTTACAGTTTACTTTCTTTAAAATACGCCTGACATTTCTTTCTCTCTCTTTTAGCTTTTATTTTGGATGATGTGTACCCATTGTACAGTAATTGGCTGTGGGACGTATGCACAATCTTGGTTGTGATGATGATATTTTTCACTTTGCTGATACAGTTTCTGTTCATGGACCTAAACAGTAAGTGAAGCAGTTGGGGATGGGAACTCCAAGCATGAGTCTCCTGTCCCTCTACTTGAGTCCCCAGGAAGCTAATCTTCACTTGGTGAAACTTCTCTTACAGGGAACCTGGAGGAAAGTATTGTCTTGGGTTATTGATATCTTTATTTACTTCCACAAGCAGATTGGGGACATTTTTGGATTCATATAGGCCTTGCCGAGTTTTCGTTAGGTCGGCATGTAGGGGAACTTGCCTGAGGGGAACTATTATTAGATTAGTTGAGATTGGAGAGCCATGTCAACTCTGGGCTTCCTTATGGCGTTCAATGCTGTTCCTCCTTTAAGTACTTTCTTTGGTGCTAACCTCAACTACGGGGAACTCTATTAACCTTCTCTTCCACATTGCTGTGTTACCAGTGTGGAGCTTTGCCCTTTGAGAAATTCTAATTTTTCATCTTTAATTCTAGATTCACAATGAGTGCTGTTTTAAGGAAGTATCTTATATAACTTACTAAATCTAAACTAGGCAAAGTTAATCTCCTTGGATTTCCATTTATACGGCTGCTTCTATCTAACTCTCTTTGAATGTTACAAAGACATTCGGTAAAGGAAATCTTGGCACCTGCTGACATAGGGAGATGGAGACATAGGAGAGGGAGATAGCCATACCTTTTGCAGTGGAGACTGGCAAGCACTCACATGGCAGAAGGGAAGGCTTGTTTTAGAGGGAATGAGAAAGCTCCACGTCCATGATTAGGCATTTGGTCAGTATCTGAAAGAAAAATATAGGCATAAAAAGAGAAAAGGGATAAACATCAAACATACTTTAATAAAAGTAAATTTTCTTTATTTAAAAACAATACTGATTAGAGCCATAAGGTAAAAATCTTATTTAGTCACAAAATCTTATAATGGCTACACAGATTATAATGCAGGTTTTCTTCCAAAACATACAGTAGAAAGAAACAATATGTATTCTAGATCCTTTTATTTGTGGATTGCTATAGATTTCTTTTTCAGTATATTCCTTCTTTTTAGGCTAAATAAAATCCCAAAACATGACTGATTCTGTTCTTTCCTTTCCACTGACCAAAGACCAGAAAGCACGGTGCCATTTAGAGCTGGGCACCCAATCCTATGCTTACACTGTCTTTTATTTTTCTCCTTTTCCTTTTTATTGAAAGTAGATTTTTCTTTTCTCATATAATACGAGAAAAAAATATATGTATAACACTGTGCTGCTTAAGTCTCAGAAAATTTTATTAAATAATGTCTGTATTTCTTAGGACTTTCAGGTATGTTTTAGTAAAAAAATACAAAAATTGCATCTATAAATGTCTTCCATAATTTGTCTGGAATATGAAAAAAATAAAGTTGTGAGGCCCACACAAATAAATCTCATAAAAATGTATACATTATTAGTTTGATAATAACCAGAATCATTTGCTTTTGAGATTTCTCAAAGCTTTAAAATATCAAAACAATTAGATGTCTTGAACACATTCCTACTTTTAAGACATATTTAAAAGGGAAAACTTTAAAAGACAAGAATTTCACACATTATATTTTCTGTCACGTTTGTTAGGTTTTTAATAAAATTAGATATTTAAAGTTCTGTTTAGGTTAAAAATCTTTGAATGAGCGCTTGGATGTTCTAGTTCAATAGAGCGATTACATAAGCAAAATGCACACTTCTGCCTGGTAAGAAGGCTGTTTACTGTCATTGATGCTATTTTCAGAAAAAATGTATAGATGTTTCAAATTTAATTAATTAATATTAAGTTACTTAATTAATTAAAATTAAATAAATTAATATTTTTCTAAGGCAAAAAATATTAATCCACCAAATATAAAACCAGAGTAAATTTTCTACGTGTGTAAAACAAGTCTCTCTTAAAAATATGTACTCTCAGCTAACATTTCCAAAACTTTGGCTTAAGTGAAAACCAAACACAAAGACAAATTTAAAAGGGCTAGGCAGGATGTCGGAATAAAGACAAAACTAAAAATAAAGTTTTAGAAAAGATGGTGTTCCCACATACATAACTAAGTTTATTATTGAAAGATAATTACAAATAGTTGACAGATATTGCAAAATACCTCTTTCATTGGCCAATCTTCTTCAGACATCAAGAGAATATAGCGCAAAACAGACAATGCAGCTCCATATGCCCAAAGTGTTAACGGTTAAATTAGGCTTTTAAAACCTTCAACAACAAAATACAGTCCCAAGGAACCAGAGTAAAGGAATATAAACACCAAAACAAGCAAAGGAGATAATCGTAGCCTTGGAATAATATACTCCCCTGATAGACAATATCCTGCCATGTCATGGAAAAAGATTTGAGGGGAGCAATGCATGCCACAGCTGCGAAACCAGGACACAGGGAATCCTTTAGTGAGGTTCCATGAAAGAGGACTTTTCCTCCCTCCCTACAAAGAATAAAAACACTGCAACAGATAATATCCACCCTACAAATGGAAGGGTCATCAGCTTCACTGATGGCTGTCCTTAAGACCGATGCTGCACAAGTTATCCTGGTGGAGTACTGTTCACATGACTCAAGACAACAAGGCTCACCATCTCTGGTAACTCTTATGAAGGCAAGTTCAACTGTTATTTTTTTCTTCAATATGATATAGGGACCATGTTCTCCCCATTAATCCAGGACTCCTTTCTAAACAAATTTGTGCAGTAAGCAATGTTGAAAAAAGTGTCCTAAAGCCAAAGAAGTTATTTGCTAGTCTCAGTCTTAAAAATCTCCATCTTAAAGAACCATTTAACTTATGTGTGGCAGAAAGGCAAGACATGATATCATGTGCAGTCATCTAAAAGTCCCAACTAGACTCTGTAACTAAAGTAGGCAGGATGTTTATTAGTGGCAGCTATGCTTGGAGGTAGCAGCTTTGGGTAGTCGTTCACTACAATCCTTTACCCTCACTTTAGGGAAAGAGAAAGGAAGGATAGAAAAAAGTTTTCACCACTTTTTCAGGCAGCCTTGATAGAGAAAGAGAGAAAGGTCAAAATATTTGCAGCTTTTTTAGGCTGTCCTAAGCTTGGAGAGGACGAGCTGACAGGATCTGGGCTTACTATCTCCAAACCCAATCTTTTCAATTGATGTTCAACCAACAAACCAACAACCAACACCCATCCTGGCTCTTAGGGCTTCAGACCTTTTATACTCTAAGCAAAAGTTTCCATAAATCCAAGTGGCATGCAATTGTAATGACAAGCTACACATAGTAAAGCAGCTGGACCTAACGAAATTGTAGCCACCAGCAGGGAGCGTTCCAAACCAAACTCATAATCATCCACCACACCTGGGATTGGAATATAAACCTAGTTCAAAAGACATTTTGTGTTTTTTAAAGAAACCAAAATAACAATAATTTCTTCCAAGTGTCCTGTTACAGATCTGGTTTTAACACCTTTGCCCAGAATAAAAGTGTAAACCCATCTCCTACAGAAACAGAAGAAATGGACCACTCACAGGAGATGATGCTAAGAGAGTCGATGAAATTCAGAGGTCCTAAGAAGATCAGTAACATTTACTAAAAGTCTTCATGTTCCTTGAAAAAAAAATTTTAGTCACACTTGCCTTTAAAAAGCTATAATAAAGGAGATCCCTTTTTTCTTCTCTCATACAACTTATATAATAGATTCCACTGCCCTCCTCTCATCTCGTTCTTAAACTCAAAAGTTAAGATGGTGAGGACATTTTAGGTTGTGATCCTAGCCTTTAATGGCTGAGCAACCTGTGGGATGCCCTGGTGCCCACAAGAGGTCCTGATGCCTGTTTAATGTCTGGGTGCTTGTGGGATACCCTGATGCCCACAGGAGGTCCAGGTGCCTACCGATGTCCAGGCATCTGTGGGATGCCCTGGTGTATAAGAGACATCCTGGTGCCTGTGGAATGTCTGGGTGCTTGTGGAAGGCCCTGGTGCTTTTGAGATATCTGGTGTCTGTGGGATGTCTGGGTACCTAGGTGATGTTCAGGTGACAGTGGGAAGCCCTAGTGTTTGTCGGGTACTTCTCTGATGTGTGGATGTCTGCCAGTTGGCCCAGTTCTTGCCCTGGAGCCTACAGAATGCCCTGGTACCTGAGGGAGGCCCTGGTGTCTGTTTGATGTCCAGGTGCCTGTTTAATATCTCAGTGCCTGTGTGATGTCTGGATGACTGTGGGTTGGCCCAGTGCCTGTGTGATGCCCAGGAATCTTCAGGATGCCCTGGTGCCCACAGGACATCCTGGTGCCTGTGGGAGGCCCTGGTGTCTGCCTGATGTTTGGGTACCTGAAGGATGTCTAGGCTACCTGGTGGGATGCTCTGGAGCCTTCAGGATGCAGATGCCCTGGTACCTGTGTAATGTCCTAGTGCCTGCAGGAAGTCCTGGTGACTGCAGGAGGCCCTAGTGCCTGCAGGAAGTCTGGGAGACTGCAGGATGCCCTGGTGCCGGCAGGATGTCAGGGTGCCTGCTTGGTGTCTGGGTGTCTGAGCTATTCTCGGCTGCCTGCTAGAGGCCCTGGTGCCTGCCTGATGCCAAGGTGCCTGCAGGTCTGTGCAATGAACCAAATTTTGGGTCAAACTTCATCATGCTTGGTCTCAGGCTAATATAGGCCAAGTGAATGTTCATGATCAGTCCAGCTTGCTGCCTCTAAAAACTGTGATGATGCCTGTGATCCATGACCCTGCCACATAAGCTGGACTTAATTTTCTTTTATTTGTTTTTTTTCCTTCTCTTTTATTTTTCCCCCTCCTCCTCCTCCTCCTCCTCCTCCTCCTCTTCCTCCTCCTAAGGGCAACGGGGGAGGGAGGGTAGAACAGGGAGGAATGAGAAGAGGGTGTTATTGTATGAAACTAAAATTATTAATAAAATTATAAAGAATAAAAAAGACAATGAAGGCAGTCATCTTATGAGATCCGAGAGCCCTTGATATTCTCACAACAGCTCAAGGGAGTCCTGTGCCATTATTAGTAGAGTTCTGTGTACGGGCACCCAACTTAGACAAAACAGTCTCATCTGCCAAGATTTACATACTCCAAACTATGTCAGATCCTGTCTTAAGTCTAATAATTTCCTAACACTGTGGTTCTTGAGTACCTCATGGTAGAAAAAAGGCCTTCTTTTTAACATTAATATGAAGATTGAAAACAACAAGTTGCTATAAGATGCAATGTGTGTGTGTGTGTGTATGCATGTATCAGATAATAAAATGCTTTCTTCCAGGTTGCTGTCAGGCGAGGAACTGACAATATCCCACATGTGTGGAGTTTCTCAGACCCCTCTCAGAGCAAGAGAACTATTTGTTTGCTCAGCACCAAAGAAGTTGTGGAGAGGAGAGCTTCAGTCAGCACCCAGGAAGTTGTGGAGAGAAAAGTCTAAGCTCTCATCAGTCCTCAAGATTGGATTGCAGTCTCAATGGGGGAACTTGAGACAGTGAAGAAAGACAGAAGAGGGTACTGGTTTGAATATATATATATATATATATATATTCAGTGTTGCTTCTCACTTTCCCTTTCTTCTCTTCAGCTCCTTCCAAGTACTCTCTTTCCAACCCTTTCCATGTCCCCCTTCAAAAAGATGTCTCCTTTTCATTTGGTTATTATTATTAAACACACACACATATAGTATACATATGCACAAATATATATATATGTATGCACAAATATATAAACACAACCTGCTAAGATTATTTTGTTGTTTGTATATATATGGTTTCTGGGCAAAAATACAGATTTTGATTTTGAGCTTTGTCACCATATCGATGCCAAAGAGTGTCCACACGGCCTATGATACATAGTCTCCTCCACATCTGAAACTCAATAAGGCGTGAATCAATGTGGATTTGTTAGAAATGATTTTTTGACAAGCTTTCTTCTAATATGAATATAAGATTTCCTTTTTGAAGAAAGGAGGATTGAAGGCAAATAGAAACAATGGTAGAAAATTGGAACAAAACAATACACTTCTATATTTTATCAGCAAAATAAAATATTTTCCTAGCTATTACAAAATTCTAAAAATATATTTTTATTTTTTGTAAGAAAGAATAAATAAAAAAATAAAAAAATCTTTACAATTTTCATAAAATAGAATCAAATAAATATAATAGTATCATAAATAATAACTACCAGCTATGAGAATATCTACATAAAACTCAACACATAGACAGCACCACCTGTCAAAAGGGAAACAAAGACCTATCAATTGAAGTCCATAGTTTTGGGAAAGTCTAAATGTACCACGTTTTTGGCTTCTGTAATTCCATTTCTGGATAACTGTTCTTGTTAACTGGAGGATGTCAACCTAGGATATGGTTTTTATGCTTAAAAGCTTTCCCTGAGAAAGGCTTGGGAATATACTGGGATCCCAAACACCTAGCACAGTCCCCGGCAGGCTAATAAAAACTTTCTATGGCTTAAACCTGTGTGTGAGTAGTATTCTTTGGTAGATACTCGGCAACAGTATCATAGGGCATGATGCATTTGCACTTAGTTCAACTTCAAGAGAATCTTTAGTAATCTCAACATTGTTCCAAAGGTTAAAGTCTTTTCAGACTCAAAGCAATCTCTCACATGTGATCGTTTATAAAAATAATTAAAAAACAAATTATATACTTCCAATATATAATGATATACACCTAATATACATTCCAATTCCAAAACGTAGGAATGGGGCTATAATGAGGAAAGATCAAACCAAAGCAAGACTAAACCCAGCAGAACAGGCACCAAATCCAGTAGCTCCATGTTCTGTGTCTGGGGCCTTACTCCCAAAGTGCTCAGATGGTTCTGCCCGTTCAGCTTTAATATCTTTATGACATCCCCGATCTCTCTGTGGCTGGTTTCATACTCTGTGCACAGCTCTGCTTGGCAAATGTCTCATGCCTCTGGCATCTCCAGTACCTTGGTGGCTCTACCAGAAGCCAGGCTCCACTTCCCCCGTTCACACAATGGGGTCTCAGGGACTTCTTGAAGTGACCTCAGCACTGCCACATTTTCCAGGGATTTTCTGAAACTATGCATGGAGATTCCATGACCTCTCTGCTCTCGCAATTCTTTTGTGCTTCCTAGGCCAGAACGAAGTGAGCAGCACTGCTAAATTCCACTGTCAGCCTGGGATGGAAACGCAAGCTCTTGAATCATCTTAACAGTAGCTTTGATCTGCAGCTGTCCTCTAGGGACTCAGCGGACGTCCAGCCCCCTTGAAGTGGGTGGAGTCTTGTTGTGAGGGCACCATCTCCGTCGTGCCAGTGCAAGCAGCGTCTACTCCTTAAAGGCACTAATCGCAGATATACGAAAGAGTTATCAGTTATAACCGTGTCACAGACTAAAATTATGCCCTCTTGAAATTTCCTACGCCAAAGAAATGAGTCCATTACTTTTAAATTCAGCCTCATGTAAATTAATAGGTGGACAGAAGGTAGCGAGGTTCTTTGCCAAAATACCCCGTCAATGGCCCTTAGCCAAGTTGTTCACAGAGACTTCATTTCCCTTGAGAAGCTCTTGAGCTGGGCCTCCTTAGTCCACGCTGTTCTCAGTGATGCCTTCCAGGCTCCTGGTAGAAATCGCCTGCTTACTCAGTGCATACCGTTCAACTGCTTTTCTAGTCCGAAATTCCAGTCTTCTACATTTCTTCAAAAATCTACAGGGTCAGAATCTTCATAGCAATGTTCTGTTCTTTGGTAGCAACTCCTTTATTACTGACTTGGTTGCTGTGATAAATTGCCACAATCTCAAGGAACTTATGGAAGAAAGTTTATGTTTAATTGCGTTTTCGGTGATTGATGGGGTCCCTAATGTCTAGAGAGGTATGGCAGCAAGTAGTTGGGTCCGGAGGTTTGGAGATCCCATTAGGGCCACACAGAGGTGCTAAGTCTGTGTAATGATGCTCACATTCACTTGTGGAAGTAGCGAAGGAAGGGCCTGAGGCTTATCATCTGAGATTGTAGTGAGGACTCCCTCCTCCCTGCCACACCCTTGCTATAAATAGTCTTGAGAGATTCCATAATATATAAAATGGGGAAGTCTAACTGGACAGGGACTACTCGATGAGTTTCATTGACGATGGGAAGGATTTGCAATTACGAAGCACTTTTAGGGACTGCTCATACTCCCCGTGAGTAGCCCACCACTCAGGTTCTTCAAGTAAGCCCAATAATCTCAATGGCTCACCAAGTTGGACTTTGGTGGAATTGTTATTTGACCCACTGCTGGTGCTCAACATAGAGTGAATAGGTGTTCATATCTCCTCAGGAAATCTTAATGTTACAGTGCCCCAAACCAGCACTATACGTATGACACCAAAGAATGTTGCCAGCTCAAACAAGTAGATTCTCTTGGGCCAAGGCTGCAGTGGTCTCTGTGTGCCTAGACTAAAGCACGTAAGGATATTTCTTTTGACCTTATCCTCACAGGCTTCCCTGAAGGCTCTTCTTCAAAATTCCCAAGAGTTAATACCTTCAGCTTGTGCCGTATAGGGATTGGCCAATTACAGAGACGGGTTCAAGGCAATTCCATATTGTCTAATGGTATTAACATCTTCAGGGCCATGGTTTCCTTGGCCAAAATTTTATAGGTTCCTCTTTTTATTTTTTGGTACAAACTGCTATCTAAAAATGTTGCTCTGCTTTTTGTTCACAGTTCTCATTGTAAACCTATTTTCTCCACCTAGATTGCATCACCCGGTATTTCTACCACATCCCCAAACCACAAGCTGAGGAGCAAGCCTTTACTGCAGGAGCTTCTGGGGTCCTTTATGTACCAAACTATTCAATGGATAAAGCCTAATAATTGACTCAGGGTGATAAGCCTGTCCACCTTCAAACTTTCCTTCATTTTTATGTTAGGATTTTTTTACTTGTATCTATTCATTCTTTGAGCTATCATAGATTTTTTTAAATCAGTAGTTTCCCTATCATGCTTTAGAAGAACCAGAAGTTATTTTACTCCATGTCTTGGGACACTCTATTCCACTTGCATATCTGACTCCTCTCATGGGAGCTTCTCAGTCTCTAGCGACTACTAATTCATTCTGGTCTTATATCGATTGGCAGCACGTTTTCAGAAATAAGTGAGAACACATAAGCGTGTGCCTTCCTTTGTTGTCTTAAGAATAATGATCAATTAACTAAGATGCTTAATCACTACAAATATTTATCATTATTAAGAGTAACTAAACATGAGCACAGCATTTTAGTGTTAATGTATTTTTTATTTTCCTGAAAATTACTACCGTCTTCACCACGTGGATTACTGATTTTTATCATTGCTATCACTCTATCTTCTGCTATGATTCTATTTCCACATTTTATTGGGTTAATGTTGTTTCATTAGGCACCATAAATGTACAAACTTGCATAACCAAATATATCTTCACACCCATAATGTCAATTTCTTGGCCATATTCAAAATTCTGTGATCATAATTACAGTCTTCTGTGATAAAATAACACATTGCTCTATTGTAGATCCTCTGTCCTTAGTACTTGGTGGGAACTCTGGTGGCAATTCAGTCCTATGCTCTCGTCAGATGTTCTGTCAAAGAAATACAATTTACTGGTTATTGTAAATTCACCTCTTACTAACGACAACTAGTTGAGATAGGAATGCTATTGAGAATACATGAATTTCCCTTGAGAAGCCATGGTTGTTTTTGAAAAATTTTAGGGGAAAACGATAATTTACAAATCGATTAACTTGAATTCTTTGGCTTGAATTCATGAGTGCAAAATCTCTGCTGGGAGAACTCTTGCAAAGAATAAATAATCCCACATGGTAGGCTAATTTTCTTTCCATAGAAGATCTTTATAACTGAAACAATGGATTGTAACTGTAATAAAAGATATTTTTCAACGTGTGGATAAGATGGTGGATTATGAATTATATATGATTGGTGACATCATAAATGAGAAATGTCAGGATGTTACTCTGAAGAAAAAGAGGAAGAATATTATCAATAATTAAAGAGAGGGTGGGACAGAGGAAGAACACGGAGACACCAAGAGGGCATCCAGAGAGAAAGAAGCAGGAAATAGCAAAGCTCTATAGTCAACTCTCTTATGGCAGTGGAAACCAAAGACACACACACAGGTTAAGTCATATGTTCCTGGTCAATAGAAACCGCCGGTCTAACTCACAAGCCAAGCCAACCTTTCTTATGAGTCTTAAACCCAGCAGGGGCATTTAGTATGACAGTGCATCTGTGTGGCAGCTTAGGATTGGAGAAGAAATCCAGTGCATTATTCCCCATATCTTGGAGAGTTGCAGGCAGACGACACCTCAAGGGAGAGGGTTATTGCTTCCTCTATATATGTTTGTATTTCATTTTCTGTGGTCACTTGTGATGCAGCAGCTGACTTTAACAGACTTAATTGTATCTCTTTATCTAGCGAATTGGACATTGTTGTTGTTACAGCGGTTTATTTTCTCCTTTCTGAGTGAGGAGTGGTACTGGGGACTGGGCTTTAAAGAGAATGCCCCAGTAAGGAAAGCCTGAAATATCTGGTAAGAGCTCTCCATCAGATGCGCAAGTCAGAAAACAGCAACACAAGAAAGTGTCAAAGTAACCACAACTGACTAATTACAAAATGAAAATGGACTGAAGGAGTTGAAATGTCAAATGAAGAATTTCAAAGTCTGGCAATAAAAAAATATTGAATGAACTCAAGGAGAATAAAGCAGATCTCTGAAAGAAGTATAGAGATAAACCAGGCATGGGATGAAAATCACAGGATGAGGCATAATAGAGCACATTCGATGGTAAGAAGAATGTGGCCTCTTTTCTCTCTATTCCATAAGATGACAGAGCTGTTGGTGATGAGATGATTTCCCCAACCAGAGCCACGTATCATCGGATCTTTCTTAAGTATTGTTCCATATGCAATTTGAACAGTGTGGCGCTAGTACCAGCTTTCCTCTTGGCCCTTGTTAACTCCTGCAATAAATTAATAAAAGCTTCATAGTTGCTCTCATATGGATTTGTCCTTACAGCGTGACTCAGCACTTGGCAGTACTCAATAGAAAGTCTGGGGACAGCTAAGAGAAAGCACAATGGTGAAAGCACAATGTGCACTATTCTTTTCTGAGTCTAGGCTATACACTGTTTTGCTTAAGAAAAAAAGCACCAGGCTACAGAGATTGTGCAATGGTTAGGAGCATTGGTTGCTCTTCTAGAGGACCTGGGTTCAAGTCAGAGCACCTTTATGACATTTCACAGCCATCCCTAACTCCAGTCCCAGGGGATACAGTGTCCTCTTCTAGCCCCTGTGGGCACTGTATACACATGATGCACAGACATACATGTTCACAGAACACTCACACAGATAAAATAAAATAGATTAGTTGACTGTAATAACTCACCAGGGATTTGGATGTGAGGAAGAAAAAGCATATTGAAAATTAAAGGTATATATTTGGCTAATCATAAACACATTTTAGATAGTTTTTAAGATTTGTGGGATTGTAGGATATTGGTAAAGTACAATAATCAATCATTCATTTTTTTCTTCCTGGGCTACTACTCTATAGGCCCTACATTTTTTTTCAATGAAATTTACATTTGCACAACAAAACCAGAGTTTTTAACCTTGGACATGTGTTAGCAGATGTTTCCACAATACATATTTCTACTGAATAAAGCTTCAGAAATATTTCTTAGTTCAACTCCCATGATTACATATATGTTTCTGGTAGGGTAATTTAGCCTTTGATATCAAATGTGAAGAAATTGTGTAAATACGGCAAAGAGCCCAGTATGTAGAATCCGTAGGGAATGTCTGGATGAGACACAATGGGCTTTCCACGTTCACCCCGGACACTTGTCACAACATTCAGTCAGAGCTGAGACTGTCACTGGCGTTGAAAGCATTAGCGTGAGTTCTACTAGAAGCGCTACGAGTCCCAAGAAGACTATGATTGTTTTCATTCTTCACCCACATATTAAAGCACAAGGACGGGAAAGTCAACTTTCTGGATATCTAGACATCTGTCCTTTAAATTGGCACCTTCCCCACACCATTTACCTCTCAACATGAAGTAAAAAAGGGAAATGAGCATGGCGACGAACACCATCAGCATGCTTAAGACCATAACGATGTCGTCCAACCACATCCTATCCAACTCAGACTGTTGCTCTGAAACAGAGTCTGGGCAGAGATGCGAGAATTAGGACATTCGAACATAGAAGCAAACGCTGCATTGCAGACTTCTGATAGATTCACTCTTCAAGTTCCTATTTTTCCATGAGGTTGGGAAAGAAAGTTTGGGTCATATGGATGAGTATAAGATGAACATGTTTGGGTTAAGCCTGGAAGAATCGATGAGAAATCACATATTCATTGTACTATTCAAAGGAGTATGTCACGTGTTCTAGGCTGGCCAGAATCTGAAGGACTCATGTGTATGCATTACACCATTATCTACTTAATCAAGTGATGAGAGCCAGCAAGAATCCAGGGTCTTCTAGAGGATATAGCGAAATGGAGGGCTCTGAGGACAAGTAGATGTTCTTACAAGTTTATCTTTACAAGATATCTTACAAGGTTTAAAAGTAATATGCTCACGTGTAGCATAAACATCCATTAAAAGTATACTTTCTAGGTGATTCCAAAGTGAGACATTCTCAGATCGTCAAATTCATTATTGTTCTCTATGTTGTTGATACCAGTCTCAACAAATAGGAATACTTGTTTCGTTGCTACATAACTACATTGATTAAAAACTACTTTCCTAAATTAACTACAGTTATTAAGCCACCTAACTATATGATAGTTATTAAGAAAATTAAAAAGTAGGCATGTTACAAGATCAAAAATTTACATTTTTGAAAAGTGCAGGCCTAGAAGGGATTTTTGTATGTCTATGTTCATAGTAGCATTATATGTAACACCTAAAGCATGTAGGTATCACAGTGCCTGTCAGCAGATGATGGATATGCAAAATGTCTAATATCAATACAATGGTTTTTTTCAAACTTAAGAAAAAAAAAGAAATTCTGCAATATGTTATATCATGAATAAACTTTGAAACTATTATACTGAATGAAATAAATCAATTCTACAAAACAGTTATTACAAGATTCCACCTGTGTAAAGAACTTCGTCTAACTAAGAGTACACAAGCAGAAAACAGGATGGTAGTAGTTTCCCAGACTAAAGGTCTGGGCAGACAAAAGTGCTTTGGAGATAGATGGTGGTGGCATTTGCACAGAAGTGATAATGTACCTAGTGCCATAGAAATGAAGTTCAAATTGTTAAGACAGAAAATTCTATATCATGAATATTTAACTTGAATAAAATAGCTTTTTTTTTTCTTTTCAGGGCTCATTGTTGTGAAAATGAAACAGCTTCCATAAAGTGGGGAAGTATTTGTAAAATATACGCTGACGAATGAGTTGATTCTGTCCCATAAATGTCAAGAATGTGTGCTCTGACCACTTCTTACCAGAGAGGTGCAAACAGACAGACTCGGGCTTCTGTTAAAAACCTCCCCCTCTTTCCACGCCCTCCCGTTGAAGTGACAGCTGTGGGTGGTGGCTGCAATCCTTTTGTCTTGCTTCGTCACACAAACGAGTGACACTGACATAGGGGCCAGCTGAATGACCCAGAGAGTCTTTCTCTCACAGAATAAAAACTATTTTTTTGCTAAGGGTATTAATATCTTTCAGTGGGCGATGAACAATCTTTTCAAGAAACAGCACAGGAAAATGGGGTATCCATACATAACACAGTGTCCAAAGGAACCAATTACACTAGTGCATGGGCTGGTTATTATAAAACTTGGAGGTAAACTTAGGGGAAAAGTTTGGCATTGATTTCTTGGATGTAACATCAAAGGCACAAACAACAAAAGAAATAGAAGAAAAATTGGACTGAACACTTTTAAATTACCCGTCTAAAGGCATTATTGACTAAATAAGAAAGGCAACTTCCAGAATGGGTAACAAGGATGAATAGTTACTGATAAAATGCAGAGAACTCCTGATACTAAACAATCAAACCAAACAATACTATCTAAATATGAGTAATGACTCCAATAAGCATTTCTTCAAAAAGAACTCAGTATCACTAGGAAAACACAAAACTGTAATGAGTTACTGCCCATTTGGAAGTCTGATATATTAGAAAAAGGAAAGAGCCAGTGCTGCAGGGGTATGAGAAGCTGGAGCTCATATTCTGTTGGTGGGGATGGACTGTGGACATGGAATAACAATATATGCAAAAGTATGCAGAGAGAGGTAGCATAAGACCCCGAAATTACTCTTCTTAGTGTACCCTTCCAAGGAATTAAAGTCAGAATGTAGAAAAAAATACTCGTATGCTCATGTCCACCATGGTATTACGTATAATGTCAGTATTTACTTCAACACCTCAGGGCTGCGTTTCATCAATTGTAACTATACAATTCTTTGATGAAAATATTAGAGAAGATATAAGATGCTTAGTTTTTGCTTTCTTGTGAAAAATGAGAGAAATGTTCTACATTCAAATGATTTAATATTTGTCCTGAAATTCCTTTCTAGCAGTCAATGACTTTTACAGACTTTTATAAAGATATCGACACCAAATTTACTCGTCATTATGGTAAAATGGACATACATACATTTCACTATGCTAGCCATTTTAAACTTCTCCATGCGAATGGAGATGTGTTCATTGTAACCACCAGCACCGTCTATTTCCAGAATGGATTTTAATCCCATAGCTGAAACTTTGTATACATCAAGCAATTTCCATGACTTGAAACTCCAGCAACCACAACTCGACTTTATGACTGTGTGATGTTGCGTACCAGAAGTGTCTCATGTTAGTGGAATGGCAGAGTGTTTGTCGTTTCATGACTAACTTGTTTATCATGATGTTCTAAAGCTTTACTCATGTGTGGGCATAGCAAACCACAATGTAACATAACTGCAAAATTCTTCTTTTCAACTTAATTTGATTTAAGGCCATTTGTGTCCTCAATCCATAAGAGAAACTCAGTGTAAAAAAAAAAAACTCACTCTAATTTCATACTTCTGCAATGAGACTTTTAATGCACAGTTGTACTTATTTTAATTAATTACTTTAGTTTGATTATTAAAGGCAAAATAGAGGACACATGTTAAATGTCACATTCAACTACCCCCAAACTTGCACAAATACCACGTTAATTTACTTCGCAAAGAGAACCAAAGATAAGAACCCATTATGGATGTTTATGCCCATCATTAAATTGAGAAAGAAATTCTGTGAAGATGTGGTTAATTTTGAGAAGCGTCATTTTTTTTTCTATCAAATAGAAAAAGAAATCTGTGAGCTAAGACTTTTAAGGGCTATTTGATTATTGGCTCCTCTAGCCTAAAGATATAAGATGATCGAATTAATTTATTAGGTAAAGTGACGATGTCAAAGATAATATTATCAAACCGAAGCAAACTCTCTAGGAGCAGATCACCATCACTTCGTACCGTTAAACCCATAAAATCCAAGAGGCTAGAATCCGAACATCAAACACGTGTTCCAAGGGCTTATTGTTCTTGAAATTCAAATATATATCACTCTCTGGGCATTTAGAAAATAGAGATTTATAGAAAAATACCTTTTTCTTTATGTCACATACCTCTCTTTTTTCTATAGAAATAGGAGATGAGCGATAAGAGCACACTAATCGAAGAAATTATTACCAATATGGCCACCAACAAAGGAGGGATGCGTATACGAGAGCAACCTAAAGGAAAAAAGTGTTATAATCACTGGTTATTAGTCAGTAGGCATTCTGAATAAGAAAAGGTAAGGTCTACATTTTCATGTCATCTCTCTGTATGCGTTTAACACAGCGCAAGGGCAAGAAGTAAAAGATCAGAGGACTGATGGTCACAGGAACAGAAAGCACAGCCGAGTTTAGGACGGACATAGTCTCAGGTTGAGGACAAATGTATTCAGAAAAGACAAATCAGGCTTGTCTTTCTCCCATCCATTGGTCAGTGGGTTAATTAGGGAGCAGAATGCAATGTTCATGGCTGGCATTTTCATCTTATTCCGAGCCTGAAAGATTCCAGGAGTTGGGTAATTCTAAAGACGTCTGAGCTGCCTGAGGCTGTGATCTCTGGATATAGGAATTTCATCAAGAGGACCTAAGATGGTCAGTGTCCTTCAGGCACAGTCAGCCAGACTCACCAAGAAATAATCTGAGAAGAACTGTAGAACTCTGATCTGAAGGGTGCTGGATACTCTAAACAGCTTGACAGTAAGGCCAAACCCAGGGAGACACCAGTAATAGAGACTTGGGAAAACATTCTCCACTTGGCACAGGATGCTTGCTGCTGGCAGCTAATAAAGCAGGAGTAAGAAGCCATTTCAAAAAGACGTTTGCTTGTCACGGTGGTTTAAGACCCTAGATCAATCAGCCAAGTGATATAGAACTATATACTGAAACCCATAAACAAAATTCTGTAAGAGTGCAGAAAAAGAAACCCCACATCAGGCCTGAATAGTATTCATTGAGCTGAAAACCTGGCGAAAGGAATCTTTACACAGATTGAAGGAATATTCAAGACATTGAAGCTGTATAAAGATGAGGCTAACATTCACAACTGGAACACAGAAGGAGTTTGCACGGGAATGACCAGATCTGAGATCCACCTGTGAAACACTGAACATAGACCCAGGACAATGTCGGTAATCCGATTAACCGAGAGAGGCCTGGCGATGAGAGCAGGACTGCCCCTTACAGAAGAACTCACAGCTGAGGGGAGAGAACACGACTGCGTCTGTGAAGTTTCCCATGCTTCACTAAATAACCGCACACACAATTAAAGTCAGTGGCTCACAGAGCCAAACAAAAGCAAAACAAAAAATGTGACATGAAGGGGCACTTCCTGTGAACTATATCTCCAGCATGATTGTGAAGGCCAAGAAAGGGGGTAATGAGAGAGTGAACATTTTCTAAATAAAATACAATACATAAGTCTCTTATCTTGTCGAAGGAAAAAATAAAGAAGAATTTATTGATGAAAGGATCTTTAAATTTTTTTTTTAGCTCATATCATATTGGAAAAATACAGCTATGTTTCCCTTCCATGAAGGTGTTTCGCAGTGTGTTTGTTTTCTTAGGTAATGTCCACTCTTCTGTCAGAGAGTTATAAACATAATCTAATTTAATAGGTAGAGTGTAAGATATGGGTGTTTGCGTGACTCACATCAAGTCTTTTTTCCTAACATTAGTGTTTGTGTGATTTGAGGTGTAATATTTAATTTTGATGTGCAAAAATGTAATAGACAATTCTTTAGTAAAAACATTTAATTAAATATGTATGGCACAGGTTAAGAGCCTTATTAATTATAAGGCTTTCGGAATGAGGTTTGCCAGTAGTAAATTCTCAATAAGTGCTTACAGTGATAAAATTCCTGCAACGATGGGATAAATCAACTCTGTCTCCTTTAGAATGATCTAAAAGCACTTCGGAGGTAAGAGAAACAAAATGTTACAGGCTCAACGGACACCAGAGATAAAGACCTAGTAAGTGGGTGGGATCTGGGTGGTAAAGATGTATTTAGAAAAATCTCTGACTATGAGTCTCTCAAGAGGGATCTGACATTTTGAAGAAGGAAACGCATTAAATGATGGGGTGACGGGGAGAAGCAGCAACAAAAATCCTTCTTCTTAAAAAGGTGGGTGCATCCAGAAGTGAACAAGGTAAATATGAGTTTACTTTCCCCAAACATCAATAAACGAGAGCAAAAGCAGTGAGTCTGTGGGCTGTATGGGCCAGTGCAGTCATGGAGAATGGCAGCTGCTTTAACTCAGGAGAGCTCAAGGCAGGGGAGAAGATGGAAATGAATGGGAAAGTCTGAGGATAGGAAAGCATGCAGAGATGCTGACATACAAATCCTAATCTCATGGCTAAGCTACACACGGGAGAATTTTCATGGAATTTGAACATGCCCTGGAAATATAGAGCTGCATCTGCTGAAGAAAACTGTGAATTATTAAAATTAGCACACCTTCTGGACCTAAACAGCCGCTGTATATTTGTGTCTCTAACTTTCTGGAGACTCCCCAAGTCCACTTCTTTCCAATATACCATGGTTGAAAGGAAAGACATCTTTCCTTTCAGGAAAATAAATCATCCAACTGCTGTACCTCTCCCTAAAAGGACAGCCTTCCTGCCATTGCATTGAATGAACTTTTCAGCCATTTCTTCAATGTGCAGTTTAGAACTTTCTTTTCTGTCCTTGACAAGCTCATTGATAACCTTGAAGAAGTCAAGAGAGAAGGATGTGCAAATGTCGTTGGATGTTAAGTATTCAAAACTTTCCAATGTTTTTGTATCTATCACTCCAGGAAAAGGAAATTTCACCTTGATCAATGCAAATGAAGTGCAGGCTTTCCCAAAGAGCACTGTCAGCAGCTTCCAGCAGCATAGAGAGATTTATAGACCAACATGTGGAGAAAGATATATATTTAATGTGTGACCCATGAGTTTATAATATCCTTGCAGACAAACTTCTGAACGAAGCGTCATGCAAGGAACTGTCTGTCTCTCCCACTTTGCATCTCCCATCACGAAAACCTACTTACCCTCTTGGCATTGTAGTTTAATGCTGGGCATTATGATGAAGAATGTCATTAGAGCCAGAATTACAGCCATAGTCATCTTCCAGATATAATTCCAAGAAAACATTTCATCTGAAATGGAAAGCCACAAATTTTACTCCTTAAGAAATTCAGAGTGTTTGACCAACATCCACACATTCATCAATCCTATCATCTTGCAATGGTATGTTTAGGCCAGTTTGGAGAGGAAGACATGAACTGTGTGAGAAGTAGCACAGGTGTAAATTAGCTTGAGGTTGGTGCCATGAGGGAAGGGTACTCTATTTCTTTCCATCAGTCTCCTGAACTCCCTGACTGAAAGAGAAGAGGCAAAACCAAATTCTCCCCTCCGATCCTAAAGGCTCAGACTCAGGATTCCAGGGGAATAATATAAAGTCAGTTCCAAATCAGTATGTTAGTTCTGTCTAAACTGTCAGGACATGTGCAATGCCAATATTTCCACTGAATGGTGATCAAACTATGGAACCACAGAGAAGAAGCAAGAAAAAGGCAGGGGTGCTGGTTAGTTTTATTTTTGTTTGTTTGTTGTCAACCTGGCATAAACTGCAGTGATCCGGGAAGGAAGGGTATCAGTTGAGGAATTGCTCCCATCAAACTGGCCTGTTGACCTGTCTGTGGGACATTTTCTTGATTAATGATTTATCTGAAGGAATTCTCCTACTTGCAGATGGTGCAAACTCTGTGCTTCTGGTCCAGCATTGAATAAGAAAACAAACCGAGGTGAGAGATTTGACGGCGATATCTCATTTAGAGCTGAGTGTTCAAGGTCTCACTCTCTGTGTAATGTCTGCCTGTGGGTCTGTGTTTGTTCCCATCTGCTGCAGGAGGAAGCTTCTCTGATGCTGGGGGAGGAAGCCACTGATCTATGAGTATAATATAATATCACTAGGAGTCATTTTATTGTTACTATATATATTTTTTAAATCAGTAATATTTGGTTTTACCTTAGGTGTCTGGGCTATCTAGTCTCCGGTTATTGGTTACCTAAGCAGTGTTGAGTATGAGTTCCATCTCGTGGAGTGGGCCTTAAGTCAAATCAGACCAGGTCCTCTACATATATATTATAGCTCTCAGCTTAGTATTTTTATGGGACCCCTGAATGTATGTACAAGTGGGTCTCTGATTCTTGCACCTTCTCCTGGGGTTTCTTTCTTTCTGTTGTTTTGCCTTGCCCAACTTCAATGTGATTTTTTTTTTAATCTTACTATATCTTATTTTGTTATATTTTTGGTTGTTATCTCTTAGAAGCCTGTTCTTTTCTAATGAGAGACAGAAAAGGAGTGGATCTGCGTGGGAGGGGTGGGGAGGAGGAATCGAGGGGAGTAAAGGGAAGGGAAACTATAATAAGAATATATTATATGAGAACATTTTAATAAAGGAGGAAAAATAAACGGAAAGAAAAGATTTATTTATTTCATTTTATGTGTAAGAGGTTTTGACTGCATGTATGTAGATAAATCATGTATATGCCTGGTGCTCATGGAAGTAAAACCCCCATGTGGGTGCTAGGACCAGAACCTGGGTCCTCTGCAAGAGCAACAGTGGTCTTAACCACTGAGCAATCTCTCCAGCCACTTATTTGTGGGGTTTTTTTTAACTTCAACATCAATTTTCACAGTAGTGTACCTTTTTCTTCACATCAAGATTTGTGGTTCATTGGCTATGCTAGATTAGATGCATTACAGCATCTGACCTCAAATTATACTACAGACTCTTAGTAACAAAAGCTGCTTTGTTTCATTTTTATTGATAGTTGAATAATAACCCATTATGTGAATATATTACATTTTCAATATCCTTTAATCAGTTGATAGAAATTTAGGCTGTTTCTGTTCCCTGGCTCTTGTGGATAAAATAGCAATGAACATGGGTGAGTAGGTTATGTCTATGGTAAGATATAGTTTTTGGGGTATATACCCAAGAGTGGATCATATGGTCCATCCCGTTTTTAGGTTTTCCAGGAATCACCACGCTAATTCCCAAATAGGCTTTCCCAGTTTGCATTCCTACCACCAGTAACTATGTATTCCCCCTTCCTCATAGCTATGCTGGTATTTGTCGCTTCTTTGTTTAGCCATTCCGACTGGGATGATATCTCAAAGAACTTTTTTCTTTCGAGACAGGGTTTCTCTATTGTGACTCTGGCTATCCTGGAACTCACTCTGTAGACCAGGCTGGCCTCCAACTCACATAGATCTGCCTGCCTCTGCCTCCCAAATGCTGAGTTTACAGAAGTTACCACTGGCTGGCTCTCAAAGAAGTTTTAGTTTACATTTTCCCAATGGCTAAGGATGTTGTACATTTCCTTAAGTATTTCTCAACTATTTGTATCCTTTACAATAAATAATGTTGAGAAAACATTTTAAGATATGAGTAACAGTTTACCCAAACATCAAACAGCACTTTACCTGGGACAAAACAAAACAGGATTTCTATACATGAAAATCTCCAATATTGGGAAAATGGTGAAAGAAATGAATCTAGCAAAGAGAATCAATCAGACAACAAATAAGGTGATAAATAAAATAAAAGCAATGACCTCACGTCAACTGAAAAAAGTATGTGAGTTTTGTTTCAAGTCTAAATTATGAAAATGATTACTATCTCAAGTATTAATACATGAGTTTTACCTGGTAGGATCACGCTTGTGCTTTCCTCTTGGCCTGTCACAGGGTTCTGAACACAACAAGTCACGTTTCTATAGGAGCTGTCTCTTAGGAGAAGGGTCATCTTCATGGTGAACAATTTGTCTCCATCCTGTGAGTGGGATTTTGATGTAGCAGGAATGACCTCTCCTCTGCTGTCTCTCCATTCTATGCGAGGCTGTGGGAACCAACCTCCAGAGTGACACTCCACTATCACACCTCTGACAGTAGGAGGGTGAACAAGCATCTGAACCCGGAAGCTCCGAGCTGGTTATAAAGAAAGGGAACCCTGTAGTTTAGCCACTCCTCCTCCATGTTAACCCCAGTGCCTGTAGATACAAGGATATCCGTATGGGGCTTCAGTTGACACAACGCATCAATGAAAAGAGAAGGCACCAGATGGAAAGATGGGGAAGTCATAAGACACAGTTAGCAGCTTGTCCTAAATTAAGCCAGACAAGGAAAAGCCTCTTTGTTTCATTTAGCTTTCCTCTCAGTAAAACATTGTTTAATAAATGTAAACAACCAAGTTAATTTCTTAGATTATAAAACTAAACAAAACTGTCAAAGATTCCATTCCAAAAATTCCTTGTAGAATTTAGGAGGAAACATTTTTCTTTCATGTAAATCAGGTTTACATTAGAACTACCGTGACAAATTATCAACAATGGGTAACATGATAAGTGAGATTTTTGTATCTTTAACTGAATTTTTAATTTGTATATAGTAGTTATTTGAATACAATTTTTTTCATATTAAATGGATAAACCACAACCTCAATGCAACTGTCTAATAAGACTTTGTTCAATAATAGCAATATAATATATCTCTACAATCTAGTATAGTAGTTGTGTCAGGAGACCATTAAACACCTGAAATGTGATCAGTGAGACACAAGAAATGAACACTTATTTTTCTTCATTTAATCTTTATAAAGTGAAACGTAAAGTTAGGTGACCAAATTAACGGTACAACACAGCTCTAGAGTCTGGAGTCAGGAGTCCTATCAGAGCCACTGAAAAGGGTAATTATGCTTGCATCCGGAGCTTTACTATTGATTTCTTACGATTACGTAACCCTCCAGACTCCATGGAGTCTTCTATCTGCCCTCTACTTCTTTGTCATTTGAATAATTTACACGTTGACTGTGATAATTAACACTATCTAGAATCATCCGGGAAGAGTCTCAATGAGGAATTCTGTAGATCACATTAGCCTGTGGGATGTCTATGGGGGATTGTCTTGATTATGTTAATTGATATGGGAAAACACAGCCTAAAAGCGGACAGTAGCATTCCTTGGGTTTGAGTCCTGACTTGTGTAAGAGTAGAAAAGGAAACCAAGCAAAAGGCATGCACGCATTTACTCTCTCTCTGCTCTTCACTGTGGGTGTGATGAGATTAGCTCTTTGCAGTTCCTACTGCCTTGACTTCCTCTCAATGATGGACCTTAACCTGGAATTTTGAGGTAAAATAAACTCTACTTAAGTTGCTTTTTAATGTGTGTTTTTATTTTATAACAGCCAGAGAAATAATAGGAGAGTGGTAGACCGGTTTAAATGTTGGATATATTTTATATATCCCACATATTTCAAGACACTGAAGATCATAGATAACAGTTTTTGAGCAACAGATATAAAAAAAATTAATCTGGTGCTAAAATTGAGTTGTATTAGAGAAAATGGAATAAGAATTATCATTATGAAGACCCTTATAAAGATTCAGGTCACTTATAAAATCACATTTTACCAAGGTGTTGTCAGAGATAATGGAAAAGATAAAAACAACTTCTAAAAGGAATATGTTGCTCTGTTAGAAATGTAAAAACGGATCTATACATGGAAAAGATGGGACTTATTAATGGAATAGTTATTTTTACAGATGTAAGCTTTATTTTGATACTTTACTAAGTTTAAAACCTGCATATATGAATTTAAAGTTGCCAGAAAATAATACGTTATGTTACACAAGCAATGACAGTTCTCTGTATTTGATACTTAATGAATTTAGAATTGGTCTCAGAGAAATCCATGTTTACCTGTGACCTTGACTTCTGTGATGTGCTCTTCATAGACCTCTCCATCTTTGAAGATGCAGTGGTACTGCCCGTCATCATCAGGATTGACATTAAAGATCCTGAGGGTCACTTTCCCTTCTGCAATGGCATCCTTCAGGAGTTCTGTCCTCTCCACATATTTGGGAATAATTTTCCCAAACAGGTCTCTGCCACCCTCATATAGATGAATAGGCTGAGTGTAGTGGGACTTGAACCAGCGAATCTCCATTTGCTGGGCATTTTGAGGTGGGGACAACCGACAGCTGAGCTCAAGTACCGAACCAAATGGAGCCAGGATTGGCCCCTCTAAGCCAGTCACTGTGAAGTGTTCTGAGAAGAGAAGCAAGAATCAAACTGGGAGAGCTTTAATCAAGGCAACCCTCGGAATCATTCTCTAAGCACATAAACGGATTTTACTATGGGTTATTTTTTTCAGAGCATCTGAAAAAAAATATTAATTTTACACTTGACTACAATGGTGGCCCACTAAACTCTTTGCCTTAAGGAGTCTGTATAGTTTCTGCACAGTTTCGTTATTGCTAGACGGCTTCCTGAGAGATAATTGCTTTCAGAGCAATAGACGACTCTTTTTTCATTATATTGCATTCCTTCTCTAAGTAATTCTAAGATTTATAATTCTGTAATTGTAATGAACTTTTGCATATGCATTTTTATCCTTAGGTTTCACAGATCTTCCTGAATGATTCTTAACTGTGATTTTGAAAAATTCTTACCCATTGCATGTTTAAATTTATCTCTTTAAGAACCTACTACTGCCATTTTCCTAAACTAGTATAATTTCTAACTATATTCTAAAGACTTATATGTACAGATAAGTGTAGCTTTCACTCATCAACAAAAGACCTTTTTCTTTTTTGAAGCTGGAAACTACTATAGAAATTCTAAACTGGTCAAAATGCAGAGAACAACTAACCATGGCATGCATGGCTCCATTTAATACATCTACAAAATAATCTCTGTACCCACAACTCAAGGATCATAACAATATTAATGGTAAAATTATAGGAGCCAGAGCAGTAGGATGTCACCTGTGAGGTAATGCTTTCCATATGACAGGGAAGCTGCACTTATGAAACCTCAACAATATGGTCACTTAAACAGGACAACACAGATCGACACACTAATGTGGATCGGGGACTATCACAAGGTCTCACCCTTAGATGGTGAGCAGGCAATTAATGGCTGATGGGAGAGAGGAAGAATCAGTCTTCTCCAGGTACCAGCCCCTGATGAGTTATTCATTCCCAAGGGGTCAGTCTTAAACACATATACATCCGAACAACACTAAATGGACTCAGTAGGATGTGTGTGTGTGTGTGTGTGTGTGTGTGTGTGTGTGTGTGTGTGTTGAGTGAATAATACATAAAGAATGTATTAGACTGTGGGGGCTGGGAGGAGCTCGGGGAGGACAGGGAGTGGCAGTAATGGTATGAATATAGTATGTATATAGGAAACATTTTAAGTTCAAAAATTTTTTCTTCTTTATGTTTCTTTATCATGGAGATCTGCCTTTTTAAAAAAAGTTTTACTAGCAAAACAGAATAAAGTGCTACCACTTGCCCCTCCAAATATTCCCATAATAAGATATATTTTTGTTGTTGTTGTTTTGCCCTTTGGATATAACGAGGCTACACCAAATGATCATATAGATTCTAGAGTCAAAACTTTCAAATACAATTCTAGATTCTTTTCTACTCCTAACCAGGACTTACTTGACTTAATGAATCTTAAAGTTTATAGAAATAGTAAAGGAAAAAGCAAATTCTCAAATATGGGCTGAAAAATTTAAATCACGTGGTAAAAACACAAATCAATTCAATGTATTAATATGAAGTGCTCCCCAACCCCAAAATTGAAATCACACATACACAAAAAAGCATATCTATGAAGTTCTTAGAGAAAATTCTACTAAAAAAAAAGAACTCACTGAGTTTAGGATAACTCTACAAAATCATAAAAACTGTGTATATATTCAGTAAGTTTTCTTATAATCTCAAATTACTCCATAAGAAGGGAGTTCATGGGACAACTTAGAGATGCAAATACACAAGGAAATTTGCCTTGTGACAAGGATGATTTCTGGGGTGTTTGGAGAAAAGACAAATCTGTCTGGCTTAAACTTTTGCTCACGTAAACTCACAGCAGTTGTGACCACATGCACAAGACCTGTACAAGGTTAAGCCAGCCCAAATCTCAGCATGAATGGAGGAGGGGCTCCTGAAGCCCCACCCCTACCTGAGGAGTTATTGGCATCTGATGGCTGCTGGGGAGTAGGCTTCCTGCAGGGATGCAGCCCCTCAGAGGCTACCCATGCACAGACAGGCATCACCGTGCAGTCTCAGTGGGTTTACAAAACAAGAGAGCACATAAACCTGGGAAGGAAAAGTGGTGGAGGGTATAGAGAAAAATCGGAAGGGAGGGAATTGGTGTGTATGTGGGCAAAGCGCATGATATTCACGCGTGGGATTCTGAAACAATAAAATGTTACAATGAAACAGTATAAAATAGAAAGTGGTTGCTATTGTTTTGCAGTGTGGTCCGGAGAACTCTGTTGGAGGAAACACGGCATGTAGACGTCACTTGAGAAATAAATCCAGGTAATGAGATGCTCGTGGTGTGAAGGCATTGCTGCCAAGCCTGAAGAGCTGAGTTCAGTCCCAGGGGCTCACACTGTGGAAGGATGAGGACGGACTGCTGTGACTCATGCTCTGACATCCACGGACACTCTGCGGTTCGTGCATGTGTGCATACGTGCTTGTGGGCACACATGCACACACACACACACACACAGGAACAAATAATACACATAAATAAAATGCGATAAAAATAGATTTTAAAATTGCCTATTACATAATGTAAGTTAAATAACTGGATATTAAAATTGTCCAAAAATAAAATTAGAAGTGCTCAATGATTAGTTCCCTAAATTAAAAAAATTACAGTAAAATTAAATACGCTTTTGTATTTAATTTATTATAAAACGCTTTCACTAACAGAAGGAGAAGATAAGCCATAGACAGGAAAAATAGTTTCAGAAGGTATGTATCTAGAACATTGAAAGAAATCCTTATTTTCAACAAGAATAAAACATCTCATTAAATGTGAGCAAAAGCTCTGAGCAGACACTTTACTATAAAAGATGGCAAAAATATGCAAAATAAACTGCAATATTATGTCATTAGAGGATTACAGAGAAAGATAACGAGATATTACTATAAACGTATCATTAGAGTAGATGGAATACACAATTCTAACAACACGAAATGTTGGTTGAGACAGAACTGCAGGCATCTCATGTATGCATTAAATAATGCATGCATGATCCAAACCCTTTGGAAAAATTTTGTCTTTTTTTTAAAAACCAAATTGACTATAGGGTCACCACTCATGTGCCTTGATATGACACAAAGAATTGAAAATTAAGTCCATGTACAAGCCCGAACCCAAATGTTTACAGCGCCATACGGCTCAAGATTGGATTCAATTGAATGTTCTTCAACGGGTGACTGAATAAAAGAAATGTGGTACATTTATACACTGGAATATTGTCTATTAGTAAAGCTAGTATGGCCTCAAGTGTACGGCCTTCTAGAAAAAGTAAAGGTATAGAGAGTACAAACAAGGGTTGACAGGAGGGCTCTAGAAGGGAGGGAGGAACAGAGGAATAGTTGGATCATATGACATTTCGACAACGGTAAAATCTTCTGTATGACACGGTACCAGTGGATCCACAGTAACTTAAAATGAGTTTAAGAGTGATGATCTGTAATGTTTAAGACAGGGTGTGAGTGCTGAGACAAGGTACGACCATCAGGTGGCAGTAGCACACAAGAATCTTCTATCTGAATAAACATTTCAGGGTGCCAAGGTAGGAAGTCAGAAGGCTGAAAGAAGGCAGGCATCCCTGGGGCTTGAGGAGTACAGCCCACAGTTTCCAGGGGATCGTCTCCTGAATGGCCCCTTCTGCTGCTGCTGCTGCTGGACTCTGACATGCTAACTGCTATTAGAGTCACTTTATTTCTCTTGTGCTACAAAAATTTAATGGGGTCTTCAGTCCCTCACTACTATTCATAACAATTCATAACAGGTGATTTTCTGAAGGAATATTACCACTCAGCTAATTTGATGATGCAATTGAAACTCCAGAAGGAATAACCAGGAGACACGTATGGTGGAAGAGACTGGGTCAGTGTGACTTGCCAGCTGCTATGGGGAAAGTTACCTGGGTAAAGCAGGACATATTCTTGGCCGCTGAGGACTTGCTAGATCGGGAAGCTGATAGAAAGGGAGTAATTGCTAGGATCCACAGGTCTGTGATTAATGGATGACAGGTGAGTTTCAGTGCCCATTGTTAAGTTTGGTTAAATTGATTTTCCTTGTTTTACAATTATTATTATAAATTTGCCCATGTACCCCAAGAACATCAATGCAGTGTAAAAAGTAAAAATTCTTCTGATTGTAATTCTCTAATCAACCTTAATAAAACTATATTAGACTTGTATTAAATATAATAACACAATAATTGATTGTTACTATAAACAGTAGCCTGCCAAGAAAACTACTTGGCCCTCATAAATTTTGTTAATTCCTAGTAAAAGATTTACTCCTTCAATGTACAATGTATATTGTTACTATAGAAATATATATTACTATAGAAATGAAATATACAAAAGATGTTTAGTCACAGGTGGGTGTTTTTATGGTAACCAAATGCAATAAGGGTATATAAGGTGGGTGAAAACCATAACAAATGAGAAAAGAAGATTCAACAAATAAAGGAGAGAGATTGAGGTCTCGATTCAAGAAAAGCACGTGCATGAGTGATTTTTTGCCAACTCCACATCCATCCTCTCACGAACCCTGACCTGCCGGAGCTGGTCTTCAGTGCCACACTGCCAGGGACTTTGCAGGGGTACAGAGGGCCACCACCTAGGAGCAGATGATGAGCAAGGAACTCCCAAGATTGCCAGCACTCTTCTGTATCTAAGTGGAAACATCCCATAGCAAATTAGGGAGTGCCGGGGCTACAGAGTTGCAAAGGGCATCAGCAGCTCAGTTTAAAAATTACTGTATGGTAGTTTCATTTTTGTATTTTCTTATTGGCATATATGCATTGTACATAGGTAGTGGAGTCTTAGGGACATTTTCTGCAACTGTGTAATGTACTTTCATTATGTCAATGTCCCTACAAGCTCTTAATACTTTTCTCTCTCTTCTCCTCCCCTTACTGTCTTCATTCCCTTAGTTTGACTTTTATTTTCCTGTCGTGTGTACATACATGCCTTTATATGTCTATCTAAAATGCAGGACTCACAAATTAAAGAAAACATGCAATATTTGTCTTTCTGTGTCTGACTTAATCTGATTAATGTATTAATCTCCAGTTGAATCCATTTTCCTTCAAATGACATTTGTTCTATACAGTTGAATATTATTTTCCATGTATTTCCCTATTGATGGACACAAAGCTGAACTGCGGACACACAGCGAATAGTGGTGCGATAAACATGTACAAGTACCAGTGTGAGTTGTTAGCTTAGAATCCTCCAAGTAAATACCCGGAGGTGGTTTAGCTGGGTAATACGGTCGATGGACTTTTAGTTATTTTTTTTTATGCTATATGTTGATCTTAATTGTGGCTAAACTAATTTAGATTGTTACTACCAGTATATATCATGCTTTTGAATCCCTCATTCCACCATTTGTTTTCTGAGTGATTGTTATTCTAACTGCAGTAGATAAGTCAGAATGTAATTTTAGCTTGCTTTTCTCTGACAACAAATTATATTGAGATTTTTCATATATTTATTGGTCATTTGTACTTCTTCTTTAAGAACTGTCTATTTCCTTAGACAGTTTATTGATCAGATTGCTAGCTATCTTGGTATTTTGTTTTGTGAGTTCTTTATATATTCTGTGTATTAGATCTCTGTCAGATGTAGAGTTAGCAAAGATTTTTCTTTTATGCTGTAGGTCACTCATTCAATTTATTGTTTTATTTCCTGTGCAGAGACATTTTGAGTTCAAGCAATCCCAAATGTCAGTTTGGGGCATTATTTTCTGAATGTTTGGAATCCTATTCAGAATGTCCTCGCCTACACTTATATCTCAAAATGTTTTTCTTACTTTCTCCCTCTTTAGAGTGTCAGGTCTTAAAGTAAGATCTTTTCTACAAGATGAGGGATGGGCTATAGTTTCAATATTCTACGCTCAGATAATGATTTTCTCAGCACTGTTGTTGAAAAATGGTTTTTTTCTCCATCTGTGTGAAAAGTCACGCCTTTAGTTGTGAGACTTTTATCTGTATATCCCATCCCATTGATCCACATGCCAGCTTTTGCATTGTGCCCACAACCAGGAGGCAGAGAGGGATGAGTGCTTGTGCTAGGCTCTCTTTCTCCTTTCCATCCGGGCTAGGATCTCACTCTAGGGAATGGCGCCACCCACAACGAATGGGTCTTCCCGCCTCTGTTCACCTACTTAATATAATCTCCTACCGCTGTGCCTACAGGCTTGCCTCCATCATGGCGGCAGCTGAGCCTATAACACTTGCATTCTTGGCAAAGCTGATATTGATAAAGATCGTGAGGAGAAGTGGAAGATTTATACCTGCCGTTAGTGTTACCATCTGAAGGAGGAACATGGCAATACTACATTTGCAAACAAGTCGTCTTGCAGTATCCATCACACCTGTAATAGGAAAGCAAATTCATAATCAGTGAAAATGAGAGTAAAAGTTGCAGAAATCGGATACGTCCACATTTGTCTAAAGCAGTGGTTCTCAACCTTCTAACACTGAGATCCTTTAATACAGTTCCTGGCACTCATATGTGGGCAAATCTGCAGGTGGGCGGACCGCCAGGAGACAGACAGAGGAGCAGGGTCTCAGTTCTTAAGACCATCGGGAAATAGGTATTTTCCGATGGTCTTAGGCAACCCACCCATTAAGAACCCTTGCTTTACATTCCAAAGCAACTCTCTTCCAGTTATAATTGTCACCATCTTTTGATCCCAGATTAATCCCAACAAATGTGTTTTAGGATTCCTAAATTTTAGTATCAAATCTGACATTTCTAACCATTAAGAATGCTCATCATAGTGTCTGTCTTTCCAGAACTTTTTTTATTTGTACAGGATTGTCTTCTCCAGGCTTGATTCCATGTTATTTTCTAGTTTTGTAAACTCCATCCAGCTATTTGCTTCTCCAAAGTTGATGGGAATGGGGAACAGATCCAGATTTTCAAAGCGTCCATTAGTGACCATTTAACATATTTATTGATAGCTACACAGAAAAAATTAAAGACAAATTTATCCTCATTGTATGGTAGAAACTATATAACTGTCTTATAAGGAGAAATAACTTTCTTCCATGACATTTTAAGACTCCCACTGAATCTTCTGATAATTGAGAATTCATAATTAGAGATATGTTTGTGGCCCTTACTTCGTGCACGGCCAAGGGGAAGATGAGGTTATATTTCTCAGTTAAATATGAAGGTTTTTCATAAGTTCTATTTGATATATAGCTCTGGAGACAGATGAGGGGATTGCCTATTTCAATGCCCAAAGAAATACTTACCAGGTACTGGTATGGTTAAAAAAAAAAAAAACCAGAGTCAAATAGTGGCAATAATGTAGAAATACTATTAGTACCTTGTATGTATGGGAAAAATTTAGGAGTAATTCTGGACTTCCCCAGATTCTCACATTACTAAAAAGGTATACCTACATTGTGAATAATGACCTGGCTTTCTTACAAATCATAAATGCAATGAAGAAATATATCAGATGTCATACGTAGAATTGTCGTTGACCAATGGGGAGGTAAGGAAAATAAAGTAATACTGCAGAGTGAAGCAGAGGGAAATTTATAAAGCCTTCATATTACACATTGCTTTAAGCCTCGCCTTAAGATAAGAAAAAATATTAAAGGAATAAATAGTTGCATGCATAGTAGCTAACTCAGGGTGCTGAATTAGTAACCCGTAAGTTAAAATCCCGGCTTTACCGTTTAGCTGAATAGGCCCAGGTAAGTTGCTAGAACTCTATATCACGCCAGGTTTTCAGCTGTAGGAGACATTTTCTTCATGATTGGATTTGTTATTAGAATTAGTGGGGTTGTTTTATTTACAGTGGTCAGAATAGTACATGATGAGTGCTGGACTGTGATTTTTATGCCGTGTAAAAACCTCAAGAATTACACAGTGTTCTCATGGCATGCTTGTATAGTTCATTCAGCAGTGGTCGGCTGAAATGGTATGTGTCGAGGTGTCACTGTGACCAGATTTACGTTGCAGTTCTACTGTTTCCTACGGTAAGGATTCTGGTTTTTATATAACTTTTGTGTCTCAGTTTATTTCTTTGCAAAAATAATAGGGTGGATATTTTGTAGGATTAAGTAAACTACATGTAGGTGTTTACATAGAAGGGTGAAGTGTAATAAGCGCCTAAGAAGTGGTACTGTGGCTTCTGATGAAAGGCTTCTGTTATACCAAAGCATATCCACATCTACGCATTTGAAGTGGAAATATGGACCTAAATGGAATGGAAAGGACAGAGCTAGGAATGAAGCTAGGCGAGCTAAAAGAAATCTCTCAGCCCAAGGAGATAGTTTGGAGCAGGGACTGAATGATCATAGCATAGAACTAGATCACTGGCACAAATCCTGGTGTGTAAAAAGTTAAAGGGGGAGGGTAGAGATGCATCTCACAGGTGAGCTTCTAGGTTAAGTAATTGGGTGAATAAATTTGGTCATTTTTTGTGACAAGAAAGTGTTGAGACGTTCATGTAAGCTCTTTCTTGGCTGTACCTTATGTGTCTTTACCTACAGAATCTTTCTTCTATATTTCAACATCTATGTTACTGGCCAACACCACGTATGTTTAGTTTCATTTATTTTATTCCTACTTTCCTCTCTTTTGCATCCTTCCTCTTTTGACTATTTGAATTTGATACTGTTAGCTTTAAAAACTTCTACAAGCTACACTTTCCTCAATTATTGCTCCAGCATAACTGCCTCCGAAATGTTAACAAGGACACAGAGGAAGTGCACAAGTGTCTCTTATGGAGAGGAAATACAAAACTAGTCGATAAATTAGACTGAGATAGCTGAAATGGTAGATAAAAACGTCAGAGTCGACTTCTAAGAAAGATTAATGGCCACATAGAGGACACAAATAATCAGACGAATGAATAAGGAAGTAAGTCCAGAAGCTATAAAGGACAGTTGTCACGGTGAGCAAAGCAGTATAGTGTGTAACGAGAAGAGTTTCAATAGGAAAGGTGAAAAGTGACTGGAGATGGTTAGCTAGTTGCACAATAATATGAATGCTGATAAAGCAACAGAACAAAAGAAATTATTTTAACGAAGACAAAAATGGCTTTTAGGATAGAACATTAAAATTTTACTTTTCTAATACACTTACTAACTTACATATGCTGAAGACAAAAAAAAAAAAAATGTGATCGTCTCAATGAATGCAGAAAAAGCCTTTGACAAAATCCAACATGCTTTCATGATGAAAGTTCTAGAGAGTGCAGGCCTGGAGAGAACGTACTTCAACACGATAAAGACAGCGTGACAAAGCCACAGCCAAAGCATCCTAAATGGGGAAAAGCTCAAAGCAATCCCATTAAAAGTGAGAATGAACCAGGGCTGCTCATGAGTCCCAAACTCTTTCAATACCGGGCTTGAAGCACTAGCTGGAGCTATAAGGCAAGAGGAGAAAACGGAAGGGATAGAAAAAAAGTCAAACTATCCCTATTTGCAGGTAATATATTATACATAAGCTCCCCACCAATTCCACCAACGAGCTTCTCCAAAAGCTTAACAATGTCAGAAAAGTGGCAGGATACAAAATCAGCTTACAAAAACTCAGCTTTTCTATATACCAGTTTCAAGCATGCCGATAAAGAGATCATGAACACACTCCCATTTACAATCACCTCAGAAACAATATCCTGGAATAAAGCTATCCAAGGAGGTAAAATACCACTACAATGGAAACTTCAAAATCTCTGAGGAAGGAATTTAAGTTTCATTTTCATCAGATTATAGATTGGAAAAGTTAGTATTGTGAAAATGAACATTATATCAAAAGTAGTTCATAGAGTCTACGTAATCCCAATCAAAATCCTCAGTCTTCTTCACAGAAACATCCCAGAATATATACGGAACCACAAAAGGCCAAGGATAGCCAAAGCAATCCTGAGCAAAACAATGATGCCAGAAGGATTCTTGTTTGAGATTTCAAAATATATAATATTGGTATCATAATAAAGACAGTATGGTGCTGACACACAACAGACTTATAGATCAATGAAACAAAATAGAAGACCCAAGCTTGAGTACACATAACTACAGCCATCCGACATTTTACAAAGAGTCAAAAAGCATACTCTGGAGGAAAGACAGCATCTTCAATAAAAGGTGCTGAGAAAACTGGATGTCATCACATGGAAGAATGAAATTATACCTGTATCTGTCACTTTGCATCAAAATTAAGTCAAGGAAGATCAATGACCTCAATTTTAATCCTAAAATACTGAAACTGTTAAAAAAAAACCCAAACCAAAAAATAGGCAGATAGGCAGAACCCTAAAGATTTAGATATAGGGAAGGGCTTTCTGACTAGGATGCTGCTTGTCTAGGAATTAAGACCAACAATTAACAAGTGGGACCTCAGAAAACTAGAAGGCTTCTGTACAACTGAGGAAATAATTAATCAAGAGAAGGAGAAACCTACACAGTAGAAGAGAATCTTTGCCAACTACATATCTGTCAGAGGATTAATATTCTGAATATATTAAGAACTGAAAAAAACAAAGAGCCAAGAAGCAAACAACCCGACTGAAAAGTGGATCTGAAGAGAGCTCTCAAGAGGAGAAATCAAAATGGGTACCATGTACCTCAAAGAGTCTTCATCTTCAGCAATTAGGGAATGCAAATTGAAATGACTTTGAGATTTCGTCTCATACCAGTCAGAACGGCTAAGATAAAGAAATGAAGCATTAACAGTGCTGGTGAGGGTATCAGGGAACTGAATCCCTCATTCACTCTTGGTGGAACTGCAAACTGGCACAGTCACTCTGGAAATCAGTGGGACAATGCTTAAAAATATTACAAATAAACCTACCACATGACCAAGCTTTACTAGTCCTTGCCATATGTGCAAAGAACCTGACAGTATACACCACAGCAATGTTCATTACCACTCTATTCGTAATACCTGGAAAATGGAAGCAACCTAAATGTCCTTCAACATATTAATGAATAATGGAAATGTGATATATATTATACGCTATATTTCATCATATATTATCATATATTATATATGATATGTAATAACTTCATAATACATAATAATGATATATATTACAGATATATTACAATGTATATTACAGAACGTTACTTGTTGGGGATGTTTATTTTCAGTTTTGCTTGAAATTGTTTTATGCACTGTTGGGTGAGGGGTTGTCTAAGGCGTTTTGTATTGTTTGCAGGTGTTGGATTTCTGTAGGGCTTGTTTAATTGCTAATGATCTGCACGTGCTATCACTAGAATACTTGAGGAGTTCTGAAAGAATAAAAACACCTGAGCTTGGAGCTCATGGTTCCACAGTCAATTGAGTATGGCCCTGGCCAGGACGATGGTTCTCTCTGCTGAGGTCTGGCAGGGTTTGCATGTATGAAAACGCCTCCTTGTCCTGTTTGCTGAGCTGCCACAGAGATGTACTACTACAGTTATTCAGCTGTAAAGAAAGTTTAAATCATGACTTTCAGGTAAATGAATGGAACTAGAAAGAATGATATTGAATGAAGTAACCCAGGCACAGAGAGACAAATGCCACATGTTCTCTCTCCTCTGTGGCTCCTAGCTTCAAATCTTCAGTTGTGAGTAACCTAGTGTAACTTCAGAAACAGGAAAGTAAAACTGACCATGGCAAGGGTTAGGGAGAGAGATAGAAGACTCAAATGGGAAAAATGGGGGAGGGGAATTTTAATTAGGGAAGGGAGGAGGTGTTCAATAAAGAAGAGTTGGGGAGGAAGGATAATTAACACTAAGAGTGTTTGAAAAGTCTTCAGGACTCATACTGTTTTATATTTACCCAAAATCACAAATATTATATTTATGTACATATATCTATATCTTAAATGAAGATTTGCCACATGAGCTGACAATGCTTTCCCCAGGAGTCAGGGCAGCTAAGAAAAATCCCAGCACCAGGCATGAGAAACTTCATTTTGAGTTGTTAGTGAGGGGAGTCCAAGAGATTCCTAAAACAATATAGGCTATCTCTGTTTCTCTTGGCTGTCTCCCAGAAGTTGAAGGTAAGTCCCTGAGGCTGGAGACATCATGCACTTTAGATACATGATTCAGAAGATTTGAGCTGGATCTGACTTGAAAGCCTTATTCCTGAGTACTAGCTTTGGGAGTGCCAAAAGATGCTATGCACACTTTCAAAGGAGAAAACAATTAATATTGCCATCCAGCTATAATATCAACGACAAAACCAATAGACATGCTGTTATGGAAGGGAGAAATCTCAGAAGGCCCTGCCTCTGTAGGAAACTAATGACTACTGAGAAAAGAAGAATTAATCTTTCTTAGGAAGGAGCTCCCTGATTGGTTATCCAATACCAAGCGGTCAGCCCTCAGATCATATACATGCGACACCAAATGGACTCAACACGTATTTTTATGTCTATGCATATCTATGTATATATACATATGTGGTGGTTTGAATGAAAATGGCCCCTATAGGCTCAGGGGGTGGCATTATTAGGAGGTGTGGCCTTCTTGGAGGAGGTGTGGCATTGTTGGAGAAAGTATTTCACGAGGTATGGGGGTGGGCTTTGAGGTTTCAAATGCTCAAGCCAAGCCCAGTGACACTCTCTTCCTGCTCCTGTGAATCCAGATGTAGAACCCTCGGCTACCTCTCCAGCACCATGCTACCATGCTTCCCACCATGATGATAATGGACTAAACCTCTGAAGTGTGAGCCAACCTGAATAAGATATTTTCCTTCATAAGAGTTGCCATGGTAGTAGTGTCTCTTCATAGCAATAAAACCCTAACTAAGTCTATATCTATACGTGGAGCAATAATAATAAATGAAAAAGAGGGAGTGAGAGGGAGTAAGGGGTGGGACATAGGAGGAGATAGAAGGAGGAAGGGGAGGGAGGAAAATATGTGATTATGTTTTAATTTTTAAAAACCTTTATATAGAATTTTAATCAAAATTCAAGAATATGCCATAAATAGTTTGACTGTACTTAAAGATACAACGTAAGAAGACTGAGTTGGTAGTGTTTCTGTTATTATCAGCAGGACCATTAGGATGCCGTTGGATTTAAAGACAGGCACCTCCTGTAAACATGTGTAAATAAGCATTTACTGTTTTGATTGGCTGACTGTGACTTGTATTCGTTTTTATTCTCTCTAAATTTCATAGTGTTTTTTTGTTTTAACATTCCTAATTTTCTTAAGCAAAATAAATGCAATAGTTGAACATTTTGTGGCCTCCAGGAAGATCATTTATTTTATTTTTTAAAAAATATTTATTTTTATGTTTTATGTGTGTGTTCACGTGTTAGTATGCACGTGTATGTGTGTATCCATGGAGACCAGGAGAGTGTAAGAGCCCCTGAAACTAGAGTTACAGATGGTTGTGGGGAAGCAAATGTCTGCCCTCTGTAATATCAACAAGCTCTCTTAACTGCTGAGCTGTCTCTGCAGCTCTCCAGCATGATAATTTAATGTGCAATGTCCAAATCAGGATCCTAGCAATTACATTTCCTTCAATATTGCAACGAACCTTCAAACTTCTGTCTTTCAGGTCTTGAAAAGCATAATAAATTATTGTAAAATGTACTCACATGAACAGACCTTATTCTTCCTAAATAGTTGTCTTTTGATACCTGTAATTAAGCCCTCTCTAGCATCCTATGCCACTTTCTCTTCTCGTCTTTTAGTGACAACTTTTCTGCTTTCTCCTATAAAATCAACTTCAAAACTTTCACAGATGAGAAGGAATATTCAGACTCTTTCTTTCTTCGATGGTTTATTTAAGAATGTAAAAAAATAGTCATATTTTTACAAACCCATCACAAACACTTAACAAGGCATTTCTCTTCATTCTCCTTTTCTAAGTCAAAACTCTCTACAATGAAGAAGACGGATTCGTTGCAAAGGAAGCTATGATGCTGAAACCATCTTACTACCGTGTGACTGAGATACCAGCAGGAGAATAAATACGTTCTTTCTTCTACTCTAACCACATTTCAGAAGTTGAGCCAACATTTGCTGATCTCTGTGCAACAGAAGGAATACATAAGGAAAACCTGAGAAAGAATTTTGCCGGAGGTAACTAAAACTCCATCCTTCTGAACTTCCAGATCTCAGTCAGCTTCAAGCACAGGTCTGCAGCCTCCATAGAAACACAGGGACAAGAACTTTCCCAGAGGCACAAGCAGCAGAAATGGTAGAAGAGCCCTTTTACAAGTAGACTAATAGATACACAATCTTACTAAATCCTGACACTTACTTGATCCTGAGGGTTGTAAGCCAGCTCTCTGCTGTTCAGACAGACAATCCCAGTTGGGTCGCCTGGATTTGTGATAATGTTCAGGTTTTTTCTGTATGCAGGGAAATATAGGACCAGGTAAGCCTAATCATCGAAGCCTCTTCTGCCCTCAAATTCTGGTTGTATGATTCGGCCAGTCAGATAATTAGTTCTGTTTTGCAGAGCAATTCCTGATGGGTTGGCTGCACCAACAGACGCGTGAATGTTTTAAGCTTGCTCCTCATGTTGCTTAAGTGCTTCCAAGGCTTCTGCCACCCAAGGAAGAAGCAAAACAAAATCTGACTCATACCTGTCATGCACTGAGTGCTGCCCAAAACCAGATATGATCAATTTATTTGGCATGGCTGAAGACTTGTTCTGTAAGAGTAGAAACAAAAGTCTCTCAATCCAACTTCCAGAGAGCAGACAACGGCTCACAAGATGCTTGAAACAAAATAACAAGTTAGTTCCATGAATCAGAGGAGCCCAGTAAAATTTCCAGGGTAATAGGGTAATATGATCTTGAAGACATAACAAAATGTGAAGGTTTCAGAACACATCAGATAGCTTATGATGGCTGGGATGGGAGAGAGGTTGGGGAGGTATAATAAGAGATGAACTGCTGAAAGTAAAAGGAAAAGCTTATGAAAAGGTCCATTTTCAAAGCATACGTACATTATATATGTACATATTTACATACATATTGGTGTAGTTACTTTTTTCATTTCTCTGACCAAATATCTGATAAGAAAATACTTAAGGGAGGAAAGCTTTAGTGCCTGCAATAACTATGTTGTATAAATGCACTTTAAAAAATGCTCATGTACACATATTCGTGTATACTTATAAAATAATCACATGTATTTATGCACGTATATTCACAAATATAGAAGTTTAAGAAAATGCATGCTTATATACTGACATATATAATTATGATTATAAACTTAATATATGTAGGTTAATATAAACTTAACTCTGTAAGTGATGCATACATGTATATACTTTTGTGTAAATGATACAGTATTTTTTGTCTGTGTGTGTTCATAATATGTATGTATTAGTTATTATTCAAAGTTGATGTGACCAAAAACCAACTTGAAGGAATAATTTATTTTGGCTTACAGTTCCAAAGAAGGGGCGTTGTGGTGTGGAGGTGTGTTGACATGGTAGCAGAACCCCAAGGCTTCTAGTCACATTGTGGTCAAAGTTATCAAGCCAAGTTCAGTGAATGCTGGCACTTAGTCTGCTTTCTCATTGTCGTCATCATCATCACCATCATCATCACCATCATCATCATCATTAGTAATTTTCTGTGTTATGTGGTCACTTGTCACTTTTTAAAATACCTTTTTCTCCTCTAGTACAATACATCTCGACCACAGCCTAACCTCCCTCCACTCCTCCCAGTTTCCCCCATCTTCCCTCTCCCTCACAGCCAGCCTCCTACCCCCTCCAGCTTCCTCTCAGAAAAAAGCAGGCCTCCCAGGGTCGTCAATCAAACAGGGCTTAACAAAATGGAACACGGCTAGGCACAGGCCCCTACATCAATGCTGGACAAGGCACCCAGCAGGAAAAGGGCCGCAAGGGCAAGTAAGAGGTTCAGAGATATCTCCTCCAACTTTCAGGTGTTCTACAAGAACTCCAAGCCAGACTACCATCAGATATATGTGGGAGATCTAGAGTAGACCCATGCAGGCTCCGTATCTGCCGCTTCAGTCTCTGTGAGACACTAAGAGTCCTGATCTGTTTACTCCATGATGTGTGTTCTCTTGGTGTCCTCAACCCATCTGGTCCCCACAATCTGTCCTCCCCATCTTCCATGGGGTCCCCAGAGCTCTGCCCAATGCTTGGCTGAGGGCCTCTGTATCTGATCCCATCAGCTGCTGGAGGAAGCCTCTCTGATGATGCTTAGGGTAGGCACCAATATATATGCATAACAGAATATCATTAGGAATCCTCTGGGCTATCCAGTCTTGGGCCAGCTCTGCAGAGTCAGGAATAAGCTCCCTTGATATGAGGTTCTGCCCCCTACATTGCCCTGTCTTGCCTGGTAACAGAAGATGGCTGGTCCACGGTCCCTATCCTCTGTTACTAGGGATCCTTGCTAGGGTCACCCTAATACATTCCAGGGAGTTTTCACTGCACTAGGTCTCCAGGTATCACGTAGATGTCCCCAAATTCCAGTTGCCTTTCCCTATATTTTCTCCCTGCATTCCTCTCCCCCTGATACCCGATCCCCCCATTTCCCATGCCCATCCTGTCCCAGTCCACCTGCAAAATCTGTTATATTGCCCCATCTCGGGGAGATCCATGTGCCCCCCTCCTCCAGTGCTCTCCTTGTTGCATACCTCAAGACGCAGCTATACCATCCCTGGGCATATAGCCAAAGGACGCTCTATCCTACTACAAGGACACTTGTTCAACTATGTTCATAATGGTTTTATTCATAATAGCCAGAAACTGGAAACAACCTAGATGCCCCTCTATTGAAGAATGGATTAAAAAAAATGTGGTACATTTACACAATGGAATATTTATACTCAGGTCTTTGTAAAAAACACATCATTAATTTTGCCTGAAAATGGATGGAATTAGAAAAAAATCATCCTAAATGAAATAACCCAGTTCCAGAAAGACAAGCATGGTATGTACTCACTTATAAGTGAATATTAGCTGTTAAGTAAAGGACAATTTTACTGCAACCTGAAAACCCAGAGAGACTTTTATTATTTTTAAAAATATTTTGAAAATAATGTTTTTATTTAGTCTTTGAGACCTTCATACAGTATTTTTTGATCATAGTCATTCCTTTCCCTCAGCTCCTCCCAGATCTCACTACCTCTCACCAACTTCATGTTCCCTCATTAGAAAACAAACAAAAAACAAAAGCAGATTCCAGGCCAGCTACTCCACCCTGGAGTG
This sequence comes from Cricetomys ansorgei, assembly GCA_026225945.1. Lineage (NCBI taxonomy): Eukaryota > Metazoa > Chordata > Mammalia > Rodentia > Nesomyidae > Cricetomys > Cricetomys ansorgei. The sequence goes on from JAMJFZ010002749.1 coordinate 225,948, forward strand.
TGGTTCTTACGCCTAGTGTCGCTCCATTGAGGAAAACTGACTTTCCCTCTCCTTGAAGCTCTCAATGCTATTATCTCCTTGGGTATGGGTGGAGCGTCAGGCCCCCTAGTTCAACCTGGAATTTTCCTGGTTTGAGCTTATGCAGGTCTCTCACATGCGATCACAGTCTCTGACTTCTTGTGTTCCTCTGCCCTGCTGTGTATAGAAAACTGTTTTGTTGAAGTCATCCACCACCTCTGTCTCTTACAATCTTCCTGCCTCCTTTTCTGCATGGATCTCTGAGGCTTGAGGAGAAGGGTGTGATATGATTCAGACATCCCAGTTAGGACAGTGCGTGTCAAAGTGACTTATTCTGTACATGTTGACCAGGTTGGGGTTTCTGTATTAATTACTACTGATTGAAAGAAGATGTCACTTTGATGAGGATTAAGCTTTGCATTGATCTATGGGTGTAGCGATATGTCAGGAGGAGTCATTTTATGGCTATGTTCATTTATCAGGATAATCATGGTGGGTTTTCACTTAAGGCTCATGGCCTATCTTTAGGTTTTTGGCCTCGTTGACAGCTCATGTCCATCTCCATCTCATCAAATTGGTCTTAAATCTATTAAAATTTGGTTGCTTGCTCCCATTACATTCAACAGGGATATATTTCAGGAAAGACACTGTCTTGGTCACTGTTCTACTGCTGTGAAGAGATACCACAACCAAGACAACTCTTATAAAAGAAAGCATTTGATTGGGCGTTTGCTTATAGTTTCAGAGGTTTGGTCCTTTATCAAGGTGGGGAACATGGCTGAGGGCATGACAGGTATGTGCTGGAGAAGTAGTTGAGAGCTATATTTTGATCTGTAGGCAGAGAGAGAGAGAGAGAGAAAAAGAGAGAGGGAAGGAGGGGAGAGAGAGAGAGAGAGAGAGAGAGAGAATATAGAGAAAGGGCGTGGCATGGGCTTTTGAAAACTCAAAGCCTACCCCCAGTGACACATTTCCTTCAACAAGGCCACGCCTCCTAATCCTTCTAATCTTTTAAAACAGTTCCGTTTCCTGGTAGCTAAGCACTCAAATATATGAGCCTATAGGAAGCACTCTTATTCAAACCAATGATGTCATTATAGCTCACAGAGCTCATAGCTGGGTGAGACTGATGATTATTTCTCTTCTGATATCATGTAGAGCACCTTCCAGCCCTGTGACTACTAACCAGTAGGAATGAAACTTCTACTTGATGATCAGTTAGATTTCTCCATGTTCTGTGATGTAAATATGTTGTGTCTTCAGCAATGGGGACTTACTGTCAAGCTCTGGAGTGTAACCAATAGCATTGGCTATAGCCCATAAAGTTAGGAGGTCTATGTGATCCTATTGACCAACAATTAAAAAATACAACACGTTTCTGTGGCATAAGATGTCTAGTTGGGTAGTTGGGGTATAGTCTCCCCATTATATATATGGTAACTCTTTAAATTATATATATATGGCAGCTTCTATAGTAGTAGGTTTCCACATGTTTTTTCAAAAGGCCTTTAGTATATCCACTTCTCCTCTCCTTTACCCTTGTCTCCAATTCCCCTTCTTAGGAGAACTAGATAGCTCTCCTGATCTAGTCTCCCCCTTATCTTTATATAACACTATATTTTATCTCCTCTTCTTTGGTATATCCTCTCCCCCATCGCTGTCTCTTACTAGATACCTAGTCTCTGTGCTAATTCAGATTGTAGTATGCATGTTGAAAGCTTAGAAGCTAATATCCACATAAAAGAAACAACATACAATAGCTGTCACCTTAAGCCTGTGTTACCTTACTCAGGATGAATGTTTTCTGGTTTCATCCATTCTCTAAAATTGTCTCATGGAACCACTCAAACATTATAGGTTATTGCCAAGGCTCCTGGTTGCCCTCCACAAGATGATGGTAAGTCTCTGTTGCTGAGGACACTACTTACTTAATTGTTGAACACACGGCCATCAAGCTTGTATTTCATCTAGACGCTTTATCCTTGCTGAATAGTGTTTACTGTGCAAGAAGGTACTCTTCAGGCTACAGGAGGAAAAATGTCGAATTTTCATTTTCATTCCATTCTAGCAAGTTGGTTTTTTTTTTAAATTTCCTTCTTGATTTCTGCTTTGTCTCATTTTTCATTCCGTAGTGTGTTGTTTAGCTCTCATGAGTTTGTGTACTGTCTACCATTTCTAATGCTGCTGATATCCAGCTTTGTTCCTGTGTGATCAAATAAAATTAAGGGTGCTATTTCAATTTTCCTATATTTTTGAGACTTGCTTTGTGTCTTAATTTGTGTTTAATTTGGGGGAGAATCACGCAGACTGTTGAAAAGAAGGTGCATTCTTGTTTGTCTGGGTAGAATTCGGTAGATGTCTGTTTAATTCATTTGATTTATGATATTTTGTAGGTTCCCCGGTGTTCCTGCTGGCTTCTCTCGCCCTGCTGTCACCTGCAGGCCGGATTCGGTTCTCCACACTGGCCAGGCACGGAGATCACGGCAAGAGGGGAATGCAGGAAGAGGGGTTTGTGGGAAGGAAAAGGGACGTGGGTGGAGACTGGCACAAATCCAAGTGCCACTCTGAGAACCATACAAGGTACAAGAAAAACTCTGGGACTCACTTCTGGTGGAAGCCAAAGGTCGCTTTATTCAGGGCAGGCGAGGGGATATATTGGGGTGTTTTGGGTGGGCCCACAGGTTGTCAAAAAGCTGCCTATCTCCATTTCAGCGTTTCCCTGTGGACTTCTCACGACCATGGGGGACGAGTTTTTGTTGGAAACACATCGGGGAGGGGCCTACTGCTTTTTCTGCCTATCATCAGGAACTGTAAAACACCCTCTGACTCCACCCCAAGGCTTTTCCTGTTACCATGGTGCCACAATATTATTTAACTCAAGTGTTTCTATATTTAGTTTTTGTATGGTGTACCTATTTATGTGAATGAAATATTGAAGTCTTTCATAATCACCACGTTATGATCAATAAGCAACTTTTAGCTATAATAGTGTTTCTTTTATGGAATTCGATGATCCCATGTTTGAAGTGTAAATGTTTAGAACTGAAATGTTATCTTGATGATTTTTTCCTTTAATGAATTTCCTTAATTTTTCCCTATCTCCTTTGACTATTTTGGATTTGAATTTAGTTGGTCAGATATTAGAACAGTTATGCCTAATTGTTTTCTTTGTACCATTTGCTTGTCATACCTTCTTTCATTCTTTTACCATAAGGTGGCGGTTTTCCTTTACGGTGAGGTATGTTTCTTGGAAGTAGCAAAACAATAAATCTTGTTTTCTAATCTAATTTGTTCTCCTATGTCTTTTCATGTGAGACATTGGGGAAATTATTATTATGAAGTCATTATTGAATGGTATTTATGAATTCCTGTCATTTTGCTGTAATTGTTAAAGATCATCACAATTGCAACGAGGGAGAACCATGTACTTTACACTGGGACAGAAAAAGGGACTTCAGGATAAGGCATCATTATTCAAAAGCTGCAGCTTGTGAAAACACAAGATAATTTGAATGGCAGGAGGCTAAGCTGAGAGTACTCCTAAAGCGTAAAGGATGCTTTGAAACCACCACCTGAGGAATGTTTTCAAAGGGCCTGACATCAGAGGCCGCAGAAGCAACTGCAGGTGTGGTGCAAGGCCATTCAATCTTGAGATGGATGTATAGTTTGGCAATGCCATCCATCCATGATTGGTAACATAATGTGGTATGCAAGAAGTATGGGGTTTTAGAGAATGGAACCAAGGTCCCAGACAGCTGCTGAGGCCGAGCAAGGTATCTCAATGTCAGGATCTCTATAAGGAAACATTCAGAAGCCATTTTATGAGGCTGTGAATGTGAAGAATGTGTTGCAGAAGAGATCTTTGGATGTTGGAGATGCCAGGATTGTGAAAGACCCACCTGGAAGAGCTGTACACATGGAAAGGCTTCAGCCCAAGGGAGAGGCTCATGTGTTCCATGTGGAAGCATTGGCAGGAAAAGATTTCCACAAGTAGTAGAACAAAGATTCCATTATAAGGTCCGGATCTGACAGGGAGCTACAGGATTCAGTGTTTTGTCTGCTGGGCCTCCATCTTACTTTGGCACAATATTTCCTTACAAGGCTTCGATAGCTCCCTTTTTGAATGAGACTGTTCCTTTTGTGCTATTGTGTATTTAAAGTATGCAACAGATTTGATTTTATAGGGTCTCACAGTTAAAAGACTGCCTTGAACTGGGAAGATGGTTCAGTGGTGAAGAGCACTCACTGTTCTTCTGAAGGTCCTGAGTTCAACTCTCAGCACCCACGTGGCAACTCACAGCTGTCTGATGTCCTCTTCTGGTTTGTAGGCATACATTCAGACACACTCCCATATATATATAAAATGCATAAATAAATAAATTTTTAGGGTTAGAGAGATGGCTCAGTGGTTAAGAGCACTAACTGCTCTTCCAGGGGTCCTGAGTTCAATTCCTAGCATCCACATGGTGGCTCACAACCTGTATAATGGGATCATCTGGCATGCAGGTGTACATGCAGACTACTGATAAAAATAAACTAAATAAATCTATTAAAAAATATTGTCTTGAGTCTTTGCACTTTGGGCTTTTGAACAGTGTTAGAATTGTTAAGATTTGAGAGACTGTTAAACTCTTAAAACAAATGTATTTTGCATTATAAGCTTGCCTTTTAGGACCAGGGAGGAAATTTATGATGTAAAAGTAATGTTTTAAGGTGTCAAATTGACAAGGGGTAGACCTGTGATAATTAATCTTGGTTGTCAACTCTACAGAATTTAGAATAGGAGACAAACCCCTGCATTTGCCCTTGAGGGATTCCCAAAATGCATAACTAAGTGGGGAAACTTACCTGAAATATGGGCAGCACCCTTCCACGTGTTGTGTTCCTGGGCTGAATGAATAAGAGAAAGGATGTGGATGACCAGTTTGCATCTCTCTGCTTTGTGACCCTGTACATAATATGGCCAGTTGCTGCCAGAATGGACCAAAACAGTTAAATCTCACAGTGTTTCTTGGTCCTGAGGCCAGTGTCATTCTCTTCTTTGGGGACTTCTAGTAAAATTCTATTGACCCAGGAATTTGAAATATCTTTAAGCTATTTCCCTACATTATAGAGCCACGCAGGATGAATGCATAAGTACCAAAGAGATATGGAGAGACTATGAAGCATGGTCATCAGTTTTGTTCCATTTTTAGTTACTAAAAAGAATTTACAATGAAATTTCTTGGGGCAGAATCTGAAAATTTCTCTGCTCTTCAAGAGATATTTTTAAACAAGTAAGACTGCTTCTCTTATGAAATGTTTATGCCTCACTTTCCTTTCCTACCTCACCTATTAATCCTGTTCTTTTGACACAGCTGCATACCTGGCTTCATTAGTGACCCTGCTCTTTAAAAATTCATCTGGGAAACATGAGAACTACAGTTCCACAGGGCGTGCCATCTGTATTTTTAACAGGTCCCCCAGGGCATTGTATTGTGCAATTTGGATAGAAAGCGATACATCTATAGATTAGGCACATTTATTTGCCTTGAAAATTTTTGAGGCTTGTGGTTAGGAAGAATAATAAAAAATGCAATATCGTGATATCTTTACTAATTTAGATGTTAGGAATAATTTCTAATTCTACTAGCTCTAATGTTATATATGATTTTCTTGTTCAATATTTATACATGTGAGACTTCTGTTTGGTGAAAAACTTGCTTAATCTTGCAAACAAGAGGTCACTTCATGCCTTGCTAGCCCTACCTGCTGAAAAGGTTCACGAGAACATTTGGACTGAGTTTCTCATGACTCTGTTTGAAAATCAATTAGACTCAAATTAGTGTCAGTGATAGGAAAACCCTTTTCTAATTAAAATATGAATGTTCATATGACTTTAGAAGGTTTGTAGGTCACTTAAAAATAATTATAATTGATTTTTAAGAGAATCTTATCCAAACCTGAGATATCTACCCATCCTAAGACAACCGATTTTTTTTCTTGAAGTGCCGTCCTGAAGTTAAGAACAAATAAAAGCTGAATATTCAACAAAATTATATTATTTCATACACTCAGAAGCCAGAAGAGAGTGTTGAATCCTGTGGACTGGAGGTACAGATGGTTGTGAGCTTGATGAGGGTGCTGGTAGCAGAACCTGGCCCCTCTGGAATTTAGCCAGTGCTCTTAACTTCTGAGCAAACTCTCTAGTCTCATTCAGCTAGATAAAACCATGTGTGGGCTATCATAGTAAATGAATCCCTAGAATATACAGACACAAGGAGACCTTATAGTCACTCGCAGACTTTATGGTGAACCACATTGGGAATCCATCGAAATGACTTGGAGACAGGCAAGAAACTTCAAAAACATTAGTTGTTATGAATATATGGGAGGGGCAAAGTCTTCTCTGCAGAAGAGGCAAAAACAACTGGTAAGAATTCTTCTTAAAGTAAGCCAGCACTTACTCAGGAGGCAGAGGCAGGCAGATAGATCTCTGTGAGTTCAAGGCCAGCTTGGTCTACAGCATGAGCTCCAGGATGGCTAGAGTTACAACAGGAATTCTTCTTAAAGTAAAACAACCAAGAACAACAAAACAAACTGTGTTTGGAGTGTTAGAGTCACCATTCAAAGCATAAAACCAGTATAACTGAGACAGCCTCACACTCGAGACTTAGGCACATAGGAATAATTTGAGCTTAACATAGACACAAGGGGCAGTCCTGATCCCGACACCAGGGTAACAAAAATTCAATAAAATGCCATGCCAGTTTATTCCCTGCTAAAGGATATGGAGGAATACAAAGAGAGACTCTCCCTAATGAATTGGTTCCCAGGAATACATTATAGCTATGTTGGAAAAACATTGAAGATAATACTTTGGCTTTGTTCTGGCCAAACTAGCAGCTAGAGGCATACCAGAAGGTCGTGGGTGGGGAGATCTTAAGAGCTAGTCTTGCAAACAGTCTGGAAACAGGATGACTGGCATTCCAAAGAATGAAGCACCAAATGCTAGGGTTATCAGCCCAAAGTATTTATTAAGGGTCTTACAGACTCGAGGGGCAGGTATAGTGTGTCTTTGGGAATGAAAGAGAGATGAGTAGATGCTCCATCCACATTTGCCTCTAAGGGACCTGGATATGGGCATTATATGAAAGTTTAAAAGTGGCTCTGATACAAACTGAGGGTTCATCATCTCATTTCAGAGGGGAAAAGAAGCCCTTCAACCTTAGTATTACCTATTCCTAATTTGACTATTGCAAATGCTTCAACTTAAAGAATAAGATGGCTAAGAAAACCTAGTGAACAACTCAACTCAAATGTACAGGTCACCAACAAGAACTAATACATGAAAGTACCCAAAATGACAAGAAACATGAGAAAAATAGTCAAGACAACATGACTCCTCCCAAAACTACCAGTTTAATAGTGAACTAAAGCGAGGGCAAATTACTTGAAGTCCTGAGACTCATTTAAAAGCATGATTATAAGAATGTTCAACCATTTAATGGAAGTTGAGCAAGACATTATTGAAAACCAAATGGATATTTGAAGAAAAAAAGAAATAAATTTAAAAATCTTTAGAACCGAATAAAAGCAAAATATATCATACCAGAACGTATAGAATTCAATGAAAGCAGTCTAGGGGACACGTTTGCAGTTACGGGTAACTGCATTAGGACATCACAGAACTGTAAAGAAATTAATAATATGCCTTATAACTTTGGAAAAAGCAGATGCCAAATCTAAAATCAGGATATGGAAAGAAATAATATCAGAGAAGAAATTAGAAAAAGAGAAATGTAAAAATGTAAACACACACACACACACACACACACACACACACACTGATAAACCACTGAGTTCAGTTAGAGGTGTCCATTTGTGCATTGATGTAAGGCCTTCCACTGGAGCATGGGAAACCTATCTGTGAACACATCCTCAAAAGAGAATGACTCTTGCTTCCCCTGCAACTAACCATTGCCAATCATTCTTCAGTAAAGGATGAGGCTTAGCGAACATCTAGAACACCTACGCCAGGATTTTGGCTGGCTTGATCTTGTGCAGGTCTTGTTCCGGTAATTATAGCTGTTGCGAGTTAATGAGTAAGATGTCCATGTCCCCATGACAGCATTACACAGCACTCCTTCCCATCCTCCACCTCTTACATTCTTTCTGCCTCTTCTTCTGTGATGAACCTTGAACCTTGTTGTTGTTGTCATCTGCAAAATTCATGAGGTCATTGTTTTTAATAGCTGAGTAGTACTGCATCATATAAATGTACCATGATTTCTTTATCCATTCTTCAGTTGAGGGGCATCTAGGTTGCTCCCAATTTCTGGGTATTATGAATAAAGCTGCTATGAACATAGCATAGACCCAGAGAGACAATGTAACATGGAGGGCCCCAATGGGAACACAGGGATCTCTTTGGTAATGTGGAAATTGAACAGATGGTACAGGTGGGGTTGGGGAGAATGGGTATGGGAGTGGAGAGAATATATGGAGAGATGACCAAAATTGGGAATAATTAAGGGGTGACCAGAAGACCTAGCAGAATGGAAACTCACTGAACTCAATGAAGGACACCCTAGCAAGGACCTCTAGTAATCGGGGATAGGGAGCCTGAACAGGCCATCTCCTGTGGCCAGGCAAGACTTTCAGTGGTGAAACTGGGCCACCTTCAACCTACAGCCTATCTGCCTGGCAGGATCTGCTGAAACAATGTAAGGGCACAACCCCATGCCAAAGAAGGGAACCCCGGCCTGATACTACAGGTCAGGCCAGGTACTAGAGGCCGGATAGCCTGGAAACGATTTCTAATAATGTCATGCTCTGCTCATCGATTGGTGCCTAGCCCAATCTTCATCAGAGAGATCCCCCTCCAGCAACTGATGGAAACATATGCAGAGGCCCAGGGCCAAACTTTGTGCAGAGCTCAGGGAACCTCACCCAAGAGGAAGAGGAGAGATTGTGGGGACCAGAAAGCTCTATCTAGGACACCAGGAAAACAAGCTCCACTGTCAGCTGGCTAGCACTCTTAGGGACTTGCAAAGACTGAAGCAGCAGACACAGAACCTGCAGCATCCCCTAAATACATCTTATGGTTGTCTAGCTTGGTGTTCTTGCAAAACCCCTAAAGGCTGAAATGGGGTGAGTCTCTGATCCTTTTGCCTAGATTTGGGACCCTTTTGCTCCCACTGCCCAGTCCACCCTTGATGTAGGGAGTAGTGTCCAGCCTTGTTCCATCTTGTTAAGCCATGACCTGTTTGAGCAGTCACGATGGGAGGACTATTCTTTTGTAGGGAGAATCTTTGGATGGGTGGGGTTGGTTGGTGGGTGGGAGCAGGGTGTAGACCTGAGGGAGAAAGGATATGGGAGGAGCTAGGAGGAGTGGAGGGAGGAGAGGAGGGTTGTCGGGATGTGTTGTGCAAGAGAAGAAAAGTAATTTTTTTTAAATATTAAAAAAAAGAATCCAAACATTTACCTAGATTTAACACTATTTGTGTGTTAATTTATAAATGTCTTTTTAAAAATAAGCAGGTTATTTATAAAAGTTATTTATAAGCACCCCCTCCAATTAAACAGCTAATTTGGAACCTTTTTGTTTTTCATCAATTTTTATCATTTTTAATTTTGACTACACTATAATGAATTTTTTGCTTTTAAACTCTACAGTACCCACTTGAGACACAACAGCAAAGCACAAATGGGAATATAGTAATTGGTTTGTCTTTCTCAGTTTATTGCTTTGTGTAATCTTTAATTCTAGACAATAAACATTATCTAACCCTTTAAAATAGAACTTTGTGAAAAACAGAAAACAAATTGGTAAATATTTGAATAGACAAACCAATCTGGTATTGTTCTTAATAGGGTGCAGAGAAGCAACTTCAATACATAGTCTTGGGGCTCCATGCAGGGGAGAAAGGACTTAGCGCCTCCTCTGGTCTCCTATGGTATGAGAGACAGCAAAAATTCTTGACCCTGTTGTTAGTACTATTGTCTCAACAAGTAAACACAACTTGAGCTGAAAATCACTGGTCATAGGCTACATAGTATTTCTTGCTAACATTAACCTATCTCTTTGAAGGCAAGATAATGATTGGTTTTTTTTTTTCTCTTGGTGGTAGACAAAACAGATAAAAGGAGGACATGTTAGTGTTTCATTTCAGTTGTGGGATGTTTGTATACACTAGCAATATCCTGAGGAGAGTCTGATTTCTGGCTAGTATCCTGGACAGAATCCTTTCTTTCCCACCACACGAAATTCCAAAGGTGTCTTTTCAGCCTCATAGGAGAACGTTGTTCTTCCAATACCAGCCTCGATCAACAGTTACTGCTTTCAATTTCCAGTCGTCAGAATCTCAAAAGTTAGCCTGCACCCTCAACCAGCCATGCTCATTTGCCCAGGAAACTCCTTTTTTGAGGACTCTGTTGTCATTCTCCACTGAGATCCTTTTTCATGGTAGCTTTTTTGGGGGGGGGGCAGTATCTCTACTATAACTTACTTCAAACCGACTCAATACACTCTGTTCTCTGTACACCTTCCATCCTCCTTCTACTGTACTGAGTGCCAGCGGCCCTTGTAGTGATATTCCCCCACCTCTGCCTTCTGTCACCTGATTCTTCTTTAAGTGTTGCTCCATCGGGGAAAATGGAACAGCAAGGGAGCCAATACTGGTTTCATGTTTCATCTTTATAACTCTGCAGCAAATGAATAAAAGTTTGATTTACATTCTTATTTTGACTTGTCCCAAAAGACTGACTCAGTGTACGGCAGCTTTCAAAAAGAAAACTCTAGGCAAAGCCAAGAGTCAGGAAATGAAGATTGTCTGAGGTCCTGGGCTTATTTTTAAAGAAAAATTATTTCTCTATATTATTCATAGTATCTCATCATGGATCTTTATTGCATTTGAAGGGAAAACCTTATATATTTGCTTAACTGTTTGTACATATTTTAAGTATTTACTATTATTTTACGTGTATGAGTGCTTGCCTGCATGTATGTATGTGTACCATGTGTGTGACTGATGTCCATTCGAGCTAGAAAAGAATTACAGAACAGACCCTAGAACTAGAATTATAGATGGTTATGGACTACTGTGGGTGCTGGATACTGAACAACCCGGCTTCTCTGAAATAGCAAGAGGCCATGAATTGGATTGGAAATGGAGGTCAGAGATGGGAGAAATTAGAGGGAAAAGAATGGATGGACAGAAATTGTGGGGGGTCTGTAATAGTACACCACTGTGGTGGCTCAGCAAGGATGGTGAGGAGGCATTCTTATTGGTACAAACCCTTCCAGGCCTCAGCAGAGGGAACCACCATCACAGCAAGTGCCATGTTGGACAGTAGAACCTCATGCTTCTGAGCTCAGGTGTTTTTATTGATTCAGAACTCCTCAGGTGTTCTAATGATATTATGTGTAGATCATGATCAATCAAACACCCCCCACATAAATAAGAAAACACATTCAGACAATACAAAATGAGCAGGCAGCCCCTTTCACAACAATGCATAAAACAACTATTTTATACATAACTAAAAATAAACTTCTACAACAGGAGTCTAAACAACCACTAATTCTAGCAGAATGTCAACCCGCATGAGATAAGGCAGTTCGGTTCAACATTTCACTAGCCAGCATTGGTTCAAACTTTGAGAGTCTGACATAGGCTACTTTATTTTGGGCATATTTAAGTACCGCACAATTTAGAAACAATGTTCCAGGTGATAATTAACTAAATCATGCTGTACTTAAATATGCCTAAAATTGCCTGTATCAGACTCTCAAAAATTTTCTTACCTCCTTCTTGGGTTGAATCTCCCTGCTGGATATCAGTTGTTGGGAGTCTCTGCTACCACCAAGGCCAGCAGAGCAGTGATCTGCTGCGGGGGTCCTGGCGGTCCAGCTCTGGCCCCCGCGAAAATGGGGGTTCTTTCTTCCACGAAGGATGGGTAAACCCCAAAGAAACACGAGACAGTCTTGGTGGCTGTTGAAACCGCACGAGGCCTTTTTATTAAAATGAACTTGGCGCACGCGGCGGCTTGGGACAGGTGCGGCGGCTTGGGGCGGCCACTGCGCACGGGCGGGAGATGTGGGCAAGAGGCGAGAGGGCAAGAGGGCAAGAGAGCAAGAGAGAGCGACCCCGTCCAGGGCTTTTATTAGGGTCCCCCGGAGCCCTGGTCTTGAGCTATTTTGATTGGTTCCTCAACCTCGTCGGTCAGGTATGGGGGTAGCCTGGGTATTCTGGGGAAGAAAGAATCCCTGCTGAGTGGTGGGGAGAAGCTGCTAATAACTACTAACTTAGGGGAATTTTCTGGGTTTTATATTTCTTAAATCTTTGCAATAAACCTGGGTTGCTTTATTGCAATTTACTTCTGGATAGCATGGCTGTGTTCCATTCCAGCCCACAGTAGCCAGCTCAGGGATTGATTTTGCTATTGGCTTATACAGATCTTATTATTGATGAGAGAACATATGCCACCGTACAGTGAAGACAAAAAAGGAGCAAGGCAGTTAGGGAGTTCCAGTTCCCGGCAGTGAATTCGCTTCAGGAACCTTGTCAAGCTAAAGCATTTCATAGCCTGGGAAACCTGGGCCCCAACAATCTGCATGATGTCAGAAGGCAGTTTGGTTCAACACGACTCAGTAGCCAGTGTTGGTTCAAACTTTGAGAGTGTGGTACTGGGTAGTTTATTTTAGGTACATTTCAGCACAGCACAATTTGGAAAAATGTTTCCTGGTGATATTTAATTAAATCCTGTGTGTACAGCAAAGCTCTAGACATGGCTACAATGAGACTCTATAAAATAAAAGTGGCATCTTCCATAAAGATGGGTTCTATAGATTAACTAAGGATATAGGTGCAAGATAAACGAAGTTCATGATAAGGGTCTGGGGAGGAATAAGCCTATAGATTGATTGAGATAAACAAGCTCAAGGTAAGAGTCTGGGGAAGCTGGTGTTGACTGAACATACAGATAGCAAGAGGTCAGTCACCATGTTATTAACCACCTCCCCTCCCAGCCTTCTGGGTAGAAAACATTTAATACATATCGCTCCTTGAAGGAGACCCCTGTGTATAAAATATTCCTGGTTTCCCTAGTGCTTATCTGTGAACACAAATATCTACATGTCTTCTACATCTTTCCCCTTTTAGTTTTTCAAAGAGAAAATGATGGCTGTAATAGAGGTCAAAGTTGAATGATTGCCTACATGGCTAGTCTAACTAATATAGGTGAGCATAAGAGAATTATAATGGTTAACAGAGGACCAGGGAAAGGTAAAGCCATCTTAACCAGGATGGCCATTCAAAGGTCATTTGAGAGATTTTTCCTTATTTCTTTATGCAGATCATTAATTTGACTACCAATAACATGAGAAAAGCCCAGCACATTAAAATAACACGTGCCAGAGAAATTTTGCAACCAGGGTTTATACTTGAGCAACAAATAAACTATCATTGCTCTATTTTGTAAAACACTGGTTCTTAATTCATCCATCTTTTGATAAATTTTGGCAATATTTTTGAGGTAATATTAGTAGTTTTACTAACTGTACAAGCCATCTTTGCAATCTCTCTTCGTATTTCAGTAACCATCCCTGGTACTGGCAATTAAAAAAAAAACTTAAAAATAGTGTTTAGCTTGACAGAACACCATGCTGTCTCCTGTTACAGGTGTGCCTTTTATCCCCTCTAACAAAAAGTATTTGGATTCTGCATTGGCAAGCTACGAATTACCATTTAATACAGTCAGTGAATATGACATCATCATTTGGCCGTCTATAGCAGTGTCTTTGTTTCCCCGAGGTCCTGACTTGATGAGTTAAAATCTTGATGTCTTCCCAAGTTCTTGGTTTACTCTTCTTCTTGGGACAGCTCTTCTTGATGGCTCTGTCGTCTGTCTTCAGATGTTCCATTTTTGCGGTGGACTCTGGGATGCACAAGGAAGCATTCGTGACTGCAGTCATATTCTGAAAAGACACAAGCATAACCTCACCCTGATGAATATCAGGCCTTTCCCATTGATTAGATTTAAAAACATTTTTTTTAGATCTTTACATTTAACATATACTTTAGGTTGTATCTCCTTTAGGACAGCAGAAAAGGCATTAATCTTTAATGTGAAAAAATTAAAATTAATATAGCTAAATGTAGCAAAGTATGTGGGGGTTTAGGTAGATGTACACACCCCCTTTTATTTTTAAATTTTTATAAGTATTTGATGGTGTTGTTGCACAATAGCTTGATCCTATGGATTGCAAGGGGTGTCAGTAACGTAATTAACAATTCATAAATTGTAACAAGTTTTAAAGCACTTGGTAGTTTAAGCAAAACCACTCTCAGGATTTGGTTGCAATGGGAGTCCTAGGAAGGAAATGTATAAAGAGCTGTCTGACAAGGACAGATTTCACATGTGACATAATGGTATTTTCCTGGAGAACCCACAGCCCATGTCATGCCTAGGGCAGTGTTCTGCAGCTGACTGGTTAGGAAGTGGCACTCTGCACGCCTGTAGTGAACTCCAAGCCTGGGTCTCTATGTACCTGACTACAGAGAAGTCCCCAGACAAAGACAGCCCTAGTTCCAGACGTTATGTGAGACTCACCCACTACTAATTATGCACTAGAAGCTTGGGATACTATGTAAAATATGCCTTCAATGGAAGATAGGCTCTCATGAAGCCCCTCTAGCTTCCTCTCTTGCCAGGGTCTAATTGTTTTTGTCAGATCAAGGGAAAGCACAAAATTAAACAGTGAACAAAACCTACTTAATTAACAATGGTCATTAATTTATAAAGATTTGAGTCCAAGGCTTTTATCTAACATTTAGGATCTCTTTAAAATTCAGGACTATTTTCATTTTGAACTCAAGAAGACTCTCCTACTAGGTAAAAGGATCTTCAGAAGTATCCAAGAAATAATCACAGAAAATCCTGAAGGAGAAAATAATTGAGGTTTTTTTTTCCATGCAAGCATAAAATTACCTATCTATCTGGTAGTGTAAATAAAACAAAAACATAAGCAGTATTAAAGCATAACAGTTACCATGGAGGAATAACTTACTGGAAGGTTCTAGTTCTTCCTATACTTCACTAACAAGTCTGATGTAACAGATTCACAGGGTGTATCAAAAATAATTTTAGGTGAAAACCTCAAAATCATCTAATTGTTATTGATTGTACTTTTGGTCTAACCCCCTTTGGATCCAAGGGAATTTGAGAAAAATGTAACTTCGTTTGTTTGCATACCTTGGCCATTGTATTACTAAGAAGAAATATTTAGAAACTATTTTTTTTTATTCCATTTTACCCCTATTTTGCTTTTTAAATCCATTCCAACTCTGGTTACATTGTTATTTTTTGTTTTGTTGTACAAAAATACAAAATTTAAAAATATAGTTTTAACTACGCAACAAGAAGGGTCCCAGTTGGAACAGAGGGATCTCCCTGGTAGGGTGAAAATTGAACAGAGGGTGTAGGTGGGTTGGGGGAAGATGGGAATGGGATCAGAAGGGACCAGGAGGAGGAGGAGAATGGAGGGAGAAAATATATGGAGAGACAATAAGAACTGGGAGACAATTAGGGGGCAAACGGGAGATCTAGTATAGTGGTAACTCACAGAATCTATGAGGGAGACTCTAGCAAGGATCCCTGGCAATCAGGGATAGGGAGCCTGAGCAGGCCATCTCCTATGCTCAGGCAAGGTTTCCAGTGGTGAGACTGAGACACTATCTCAGCCGCTAAACCTCTGACTTGTGGCCTATCTGCCCTGCAAGATCCTCATTGACAATGGAAAGGCAGAACTCCACTCCAAAGGAGGGAACCCCTGCCTGAAATTGCGAGACAGGCCGGTAACTAGAGACTGGATAACCCGGAGACAATTTCTAATGATGTCATGCTCTTCTTGTAGATTGGTACCTAACACAGTCCTCACCAGAAATCACCCTCTCTGCAGCTGAGAGGAGCATCTGGGGAGGCCCAGGGCCAAGCATCATGCACAGATTAAGAAACCCAATGGAAGAGAGAGGGGAGTGATGGCAGAAACCAGAGGGGCTGAGAATACCGGAGAACAAGTCACACATTTTCAAATGACTAGCACTTTCAAATGACTGTAGCCATAGACACAGAACCTGTAGGATCCCCTAAATACATCTCATGGCCGTCTGGATTAGAGTCCTTGAAAAATTCCTACAGGTTGGAGTAGGGATGGGTGTCTCTGACCATTTTACCAGCCCCTAAGACCCTTTTTCTCCTGCCAGGCTGCCTGGCCCACCCTTAATGTAGGGATTGGTGCCGGGCCTCGTTCGTCCCTCTATGCCAACCAAGCCCTGATTGTGCTGTAACCCTGGGGAGCACATCTCCTCAGGGAGATGGCTCTTTTCTGGGGAGAAGGGGGCGTGTTAGTGGGTTGTGATGGGGGTAGATCTGGGAGAGATGGGAGAAGATAGGGGACTAGAAGGAGGGGAAGAGGGGGGGGTCATGATGTATTCTATGAGTTGTAAGAGAGAAGACAAATTAAAATAAAAAAAATATAGTTTTCTAATCATAATATAAAGGAATCTGGGCCGTGTTTGGACTCTCAGTGGATGAGAGGCCTGGAATGAGAAAATCTCCATTTCTGATGTAAAAAACAAGATAAAATTTCATATTTTGCTGATACTGCGAGTTCACCATCGGATGGGGAGCTAATTTGACAGGCTATCTGCAGGGAGAGCATCTCCTACAGGAACAGACAACTCACCGCACCAACCCTTTGGAGCAGCCTCCTGCCAGTGACAGCCGTGGCTGATCCTGGCTTCCCTTCTAGGCAGGTCTTTCTGCTTGTGTTCTCCTGAGACAGAGGTGTCTTCAGTATCACTCACTGTCATTTTTCAATATGATTGGATTTACTTTTTTAAAATTTACCTTTTATTTTCAAGGCAAGGAAACTCAGCTGAATGAGTGCCCTGAATCTTTCTTTCATTCCTGTCCTCAAGGTATTCAAGTCCCATTCAGGTGGACTTTCCATTTGCCAGACTCCGTCCTTGAGGACCTCATGCCAAGTGTTTCCAGCCTTCAATTACATCCTCTCTACATTCACAACCCCTTTTCAACATAATTTTTCTCTCGTTAGACCAGTTTCATTCTCAGTATATCCTTATCCTTTATGTACAAATTTATACAGAATGTTGGCTAAAGTATCCAGTGTCTGCGAAACATCTAGTGAAAGCTGGTCGATTATGATGAGTTTGACTCTTGAACTGTACAGCCAGAAGTGAGTATAATCTCTCTCTCTCTCCCTCTCTCTCTCTCCCTGTGTGTGTGTGTGTGTGTGAGTGTGTGTAACATGTGGAATTTGTATATAAAACTCATGCTTCTTCTTAATCTTTTGAAGAACCATTTGTAAAAGCATTAAAGGTGATCTATATAATTTTTAGATATAATTGGTGAAAATACCCATGAGTTATCTTTTAAAAAATCTTTAAAAAAGGATCTTTTGAATAACAGACATTTGTAGATTCAAGAATCATGTTAATGCTACCTGGCAATTGTTATCCATATGGAACAAATTATCAACCTGCATTTTATTTAGTCACAAATGATGTCTGTAGGCTCTTTACCAGTATGTTGTTTAAGACATGTCCTCCTTGTCATTATCAAGTCTCTAATTTCTTGTAATACGGAGTTACAGATCATAGTGGAGAATTATGAAGTAAATTTTTATATCGTTAACTTGTTCATAAGGAAGGATAAGTAACTGGTAAGGAAGTAAGGAATTAATTCTACGAGCTGCTGTTTGACCAGCAACATTATTCAACAAGGTATGAACTGGCTCTGCTTTTGGTGTTGTTTCTTAAAGGGTTTACCTGAGAGTCTCCAGAGCAGTGTAAAGAGTAGAGCCAAGCCAGGTGGTGGTGGTGCACACCTTTAATCCCAACACTCAGGAGGCAGAGGCAGGTGGATCTCTGTGAGTTCGAGGCCAGCCTGGTCTAACAGAATGAATTCCAGGACAATCAGAGTTACATCAGAGAAACCCTGTCTCAAAGAACTAGCCAACCAACCAACTAAACAAACAAACAAATAAAAAAAACCCACAAAAAAACAAAAAAGAGTAGAGCCAAATCCTCACTAGTGATAGTCAGATAAGAATGTACCCAACTGACATGGCCCCAAAATTTTTATAAGTAATTGAGGGTACGCTGAAAAATTTTAAGCTAAGAGGATGATGGGAAATGTGTTGTTGAGTAATAATAGGTCCTCAATAATTGTAAGGTGATCGATTGTGTTTGTATTTTATCTGAAGTTATGTTTACACCTTGTTCCTTTTGTTTATTTACGATGAAAGCTAATCACTCGGTTTAGTATGGATTAAACAACCAGGAGAGGAGAATGCCATCCATTTAATGAGTAACCAGTGCCCCAGGAAATTTAATCAACACTGTCTTAAGCGCTTTATGTACGTATTGACACAGAGTGGGGCTATTTTTCTTCCTTTATGGTAAAACTCTCCGCTGATGTCCCTTGGCTGTTGAATGTTTAAAGTAGGAACAGAGACTGCACAACGTTCCTTATCATCGTGATATAAAGAAAGAGAGTCTTTTAAGTCAAGGACAATAATGTAACATCCTCAAGGAATCTTAATAGGCGCAGAGAGGCTGGCTGGAGCGCCCCCATTGTTTCCTGAGCATTTATATCCCTGAGATCACGTAATAGTCAAAATTCATGCCTTGACTTTTTGTGAATTACACAAAAGGGAAATTCAGGCACTAACAGAAGGTTCTGTATGTCCTAATCACAATTGTTTCTGTAGTAGGCGTTGGGCCTGTTTTAACTTTTCCCAGTGAAGGGACCATTGATCAATCTATACTGCTTCGTTCTCATTGTGAGGGAAAACAGAGCTGAGCCCTGGTCCTCAAGTGGGGTTATGGAGCCCTGCCCGCCGCCTCCTTGGAAACCAGGAGTTGCAACTGGCTGGACCAGAGCAGTGGAAAAGGCCGCCCTGCCAAGACTTGCTGAGATATGTCTAGCTGAAATTCTACCCTTCACTTCTCTCTATTTCTCTGTCTTCTGTCTGTCTGTCAGTCTGTCAGATCTGTCTGTCTATCTCTCCCTTAAAGTGATCCTCCTAAGAGGATCCAAGAAATACATTACTGTATTCCAACTTCCAAAATAACTGACAGGGATTTTGTCTTTCGTGGACTCTGCACATTAACTCCCGTGTGCCTCCAAACATCAACATGTATGGTTTCTCTGTTTAGGAAACCAAGGATTAAAGTTTATAGTCTCTTGCACAAAGCTGCAGAATTGTTGCTCTGAACAGTTTGTTCTTCTGGATCTTAACAAACATTTCACTAATTGTACGAAATGCTTTGCATCAAAGGACTGAGAAGAAACAGTGTTTATTTTAGTCTCTCACTTAAGGTTGTGACCCCTGGGGTAAGAGGATCAAACTCCTACACTTTGCTTCTTTTAAGAAAAAGATTTTCTTACCTTGTTCTTGGTTTGGATTCTCTCTGTTGGGTGCCAGGTGATGGGATTCTCCACTACCACCAAGGCCAGCAGAGCGATGATCTGCATGACATAAGAAGGCAGTTTGGTTCAGCACGACTCAGTAGCAGTGCTGGTTCACACTTTGAGAGTCTGACACTGGGAAGTTTATTTTAGGTATATTTAAGCACAGCGCGATTTGGAAAAATGTTTCCTGGTGATAAGAGTCTGGGGGAGCTGGTGTGGCCTGGCCATACAGAGGTCACCAGGCTATTAACCACCTCAGCTCTGAACCTTTTAGGCAGAAAACAGGTTATGCTTCTTTCCCTTTGCAGCGACACTGTGTGTTTAACAAGTCCTGGTTTCCCTAGTGCTTATCTGTGAGCACAAGTACCTACACTCCTCCCATAGGAAATGCCATGAGTATAATATTCATAAATGAGATTCTCAAAACAAACACGTTTTAAAAGAGCAGCAAGTGCTCCTAATTGCTGAGCCATGTCTCCAGCCCCATGTGTGTACATTTCTAATGGAACATTTGAGGGTTGTATGTTACCGATAAATCACAAGAATTTAGTATGGACAATTTTCTTCTTGGGTTGTCACTTCTATATTCTCATCCATGTTCATATGAAAAATATGTTTGCACAATAAGGACAGTCTTTTAGCTTTAGATATGGGCTAGAGGACATTTCAAAGATGTAGCCTTCGTGAATACAGGTTTAGAAATGTTGCTGGTCTGGCCCTCAGGGGCATTTACATGGTTATAAAAGAGAAAACTATTAAAATTTAAATAAATGTTTGTGCCCTTTAAAATTTCACTCCAAACAGTCAGAAATCAAATAAAAAAAATAATGCTGTTCTTGTAAAGGGTTCAATAGAGGCTTTCCCGGATGTGTGGGTGAAATAGCAGCCTTCCCGCCTATACCTGGGTCGGTTGTCATAACTGTGCAGCAAGGGCTGAGACAATCATTAACGTATGCACTAATACCAGTGATCGCTCCAGCAGTTCCAAGAAGGAGCGTATAATCTACCAGCCTGTATACAATGCACAGTTCTTCATTTTGTTTTCCTTATAGTTACTAAGATGCAAGGACCAGAAAGATCACCTTCTGGACATCTGAGCATCAGTCACATGAACCTGGTTCTTCTCCAAGTTGCCACCATCCCCATCATGTTTACCTCCCAATCTGAAGTAAATAGATAGAACGAGCTTGTTGATGAACGCTATCATCACACACAGGATCACACTAATATCTTCCATCCACAAAGTATCCAGTTCAAAATGTGGATCTGAAACTGAGACTGGGAAGAGAGGGAAGCCTCAGTGCCGTTGCAGTCAACAGAGGAAGGTTAGATTACACGTTAAGATAGGTTTGCCTTTTGGGTTTCTGTAGCTCCAGAGCTCCTAGACACACGAGAAAACACAGAAGGAGTTCTGTGTTCTCCTCAGGCAGCATGGCTCTTGCTCTTAAAGCTCTGAACAATTCATGGATATATTATAGTCCTATTTCATTAGTTCTGAGGCTCCTCTAGAGTTCTGGCATAGTAAGATGAAAGTTTCATAGATGATCAAGGTCTCTGAGATGGAAGAAGTCTTACAATTCTCAAGCTTCATATTCCCCGAGGAGCGGGGGGAACCACGCTCTCTTCATCCTCATCTTCCTCTCTGTCTCCACATCCCAGCCGCTACACATCTTCCCTGATAACCATTTCTACCATTCCTTCTCTCACCAAGTATGGCTGCTCAAGACTCACTCGTTGACAGTCTGGAGCCCTTGTGAAGAGGAAATTTTGCTATCTCTCCTTCCACCCACAGATGCACCCTCCAATGTAGAGCATGGAGATTCATTCAGTGCATCTCTCTGACAAACTACGGTGAGGAATAGTTTCCTGATCCCTCCTTAGGTTTGTGGCTAGCTCTGAAATGAAACAGAAAGGGACAGAGTCACAGGAGGAAAGAATAACAGATATATTTCATCAGAGTTCTCTGTGGTGTTCTTTAGAATGGAGACCCTGGACTCAGGGTGACTTTTCCATTTTTATGCCTTTGTTTGATGAACATGAGCAGCTGTGTGGAAGATTGGACGGAAGGGTAGACCAAGCAGGGCCTGCCAGTTTGGGTTGCTTTGGGCTTTCCTTTTTTGCTCCTTGATGTAGGACAGATCTCTCCTTGGATTAGAGTTCTGCCAAAGGCAGGCGAGAGAGTTTCTGCCTGGCCAGCTCTAAACAGGTAGGGGAAGTTTGAGCAGGGTTTTCAGGTTTGGGAAGAAAGAGAAACTAGGTTTCTGATCCAGTTTGGAAAAGAGGAGTTCTATTTTATGCTTTTATGTCCCAAATGGAAACTCTGTAGTCATCAAACAATAATTCCATTTCTTCTCCTACCTCTAGCTGCTGCTACCCTCCACTCTACTTTCTGTTGTAAGGTCTGACCTATTTGAAGGGTCTCATATAAGTGTAATCAGACAATGCCCTTTCATGACTGGATTGTTTTACTGAGTATAAGGCCTTAAAACTCATTTATGCAGATAACATATTGTTCAACTTGCAATGTACTCTAATTTGTTTTAAGGCCGTGGGTGTGTTCATTTTATTTGAAAAAAAAAATCCCCTTTAAAGTGTTCAGTTCAGCCTTGTGACTGTGCATTGAGATTTGGGGCCACGGCTCTGGCTTACCATAAAGGACCAGTTTATTTCATTGCTCTGTGCCTTGTGTATCTAATTTCCATAAGGATCTTAAGGATAAAGGGAGAAAAACACATCTCAACTATGTTCCCCTTATTTTTTTAATTTTAATCTTTAAATTTTAAATTTCACTTTTATTTCACTCTCAGTGATGAAAATAGTGGTCCCAGTTGTCTGTGAACACCGTAATGTCAGGCTAAACTTGTTGGAAAAGCAGAAAGCTGTGAGAAGGACGCCTTTTGCTTTGCATCATTCTCCAAAAGAAATATTTAATTTAAGATTTTCTTTTCACAATGGGCATGCATTTTGAGATTCATAATATCCAGATCGCTTAGCATGATAAGATTTCTCTTTGAACTACCTTTGCTTTTCTGAATTTTATTTTGTTTTGAATTTATTCTTTGAGAAGTTCATTTTTAATGGGAAATGCTTTTTTCTGACAATATACTCTGATGACAGCTTCCTTTCCCCCAGCTGCTCTCAACTCCTCCTCACCTCCTCACCTACCCATTTCCAAGCCTTCTTTTACTCTCTTGCTTTAGAAAAGTTCATATTTGATGCAATGTATCTTGATCATGCATACCCCGTCGCTCCCTTACATCTGACATCCTCTGAGATTTCCAACACATCTCCCCACCCCCACCCCCAAGTTCATGTCTTCATTTTATATTTTGGTAAACGAATGAGTTTAATAGGTTTTGCCCATATGCAGGGTGTGGGGTCATAGACTAAGGTGTAGGCAATCTAGCAGTGGTCATATTTCCAAAGAAAACTGACTCTTCCTCCCACAGCATCCATTAACTGCTAATAGCTCCTCAGCTGGGGGAGGGGAGGCTCAGGAACTCCTGCTTCTTCAATGCTAGAATTTTTAAAAGATTCGATCTTGACTCTAAAAATTTAAGATACTGGTGCTCATGAGATGGCTCAGCAGTTAAGAGTACTGACTGCTCTTTTCAGAGGACCTGGGTTCAATTCCCAGCACCCACATGGTGTCTTATAACCATTTAGAAAATCTAAGACCGTTTTATGACTCTCACAGGCACCAGGCATGAAGGCAAAACACCCATATACACGAATAAGATTTTAAGAGATAAAACATAGCAGTTTAAGATACTGAATTATTATATCCTTTATGCTAAAACATAAAGCAATAGGAATAATTTATTGGATAATCATGAATGCTGAATTTTTGCAAAAACTAATAACACTATGAATTCTAAGCGAATTCTTTCTCTTGGACCAAATAGTCAGACATATCTACATATCTACTATTAATCCTATAAAATTAAGAGCTCTACAATGTAGACATTGGAGCACGTGTTCTCACGGACTGTTGACCCTGTAGTTCAAGCAACAATCACTCCTCCTTTGCTTAATGTCTTAGTGGGCATTTGGGAGAAGATTTTTACAGGATGGCACTACCCTCTTGTTTTCACACACCTCTTTCTCTATGCAAAAACAGCAGGACTGCTGTAACGGCCATCACTGGCAGCACCAAGACCAGCAATACCAGTGCACTCTGTAACCAAGGACGGATTCTGTCGCAGCAGCTACCTGAAGGAAGAAACGATGGTGGAGTCACTTGTTATTGGTATGGAGGCACTATACTTTGGAAAAAATACATTTAAAAAGCAAGAGCTATTGTGTGTGTGTGTGTGTGTGTGTGTTGAATATTATTTTAAAGTTGAATTTTAAAATTATTTCTTTTATTTTTGAGGTTAAAATAGAATTACATTATCTCCCCTTTCCTTTTCCAAAGGGAGTTACGGAAAGCAATAGAGAAGAAAATATCAGGGTATGAGTGTAAGGGCTAAAATTTAATGCCTTCTCCTTGTAGTCAGAAGGAGAGGTTTAGAATTAGAATATAAGAGGGCAGTGGTAAAAGGAAGAGCTGTTTATAGGGTGGGGCAGGTTTTGGGTTGAGACTAAACCGGAGCAGAGGAAGGTAGCTAATATTTCCTTTACTCCATCTCACTTGTCACGAGCAGGCATTATCAAGAGCAAGAGACAGCATATTCCTTACTATTCATTCGTCTGGAAGGGAGACGGCTCTGAAGACCTTAAACAGCCCAATTCCTTCTTTCCATAACGTGAGGACTTACTACCACGCGTAGCTTCTATTATTCTACTAGAGAGTTACAGTCACTGTGACGATCTGGATGAGAATGCCCCCCAGAGGCTCATATATACTGTTCCACAACTGTTGGAATATTTGGGGAAGGATTAAGAGGTGTGGCCTTGTTAGAGGAAGCGTGTCACTGGGGGAGGACTTCGAGGTTTCAAAAGGTTTCCTCCATTCCCAAAGTTTCTTTTTCTCTCCACCTCCTCTTTACAATTAAACGTGTAAAATTTTGGATAATGTTAGTAAGAAGACACTTTTGAAAAAGTTTATCTCTACAGGACTTTATCTAGTACAATAAATCAAGATGTGCAACCACCTCATTGGTATGGTGACTTGGAGTCTTTGGGGGTATATACCCGGCACTGGTAATACTGGGGCATGTCAAAGTCCTAATTTTAAGTTTTTGAGATAACTTGCTATATGCCTTGTCATGAGATGATGTGAACATGTAGCTATCCCAGATTGGACATACACCACCGAACAAATAAATTATTCCAGCCAAGTCCAGTTTGGTGGATAATGAATCCTCTGGGGTTGGTTGAGATAAATAGGTAACTCAAAGATAACTGTGTAACTAAAAGGTCCACCCCATCAAGGATGATGAACACTGCATGCCTGGAGCTCTACGTTCACCTCACAGGCAGCCTCCAGTGAGGAGCCCTTCTCCTCAGCGGTTGCTAACAGCTTTTGTAAGCAGTAATGAGGGCCAGCATCGTGAGACTTGTAAGGTGTGTAAGTTTCTTGATCCTTTTAAGTTCCCTTAAATTCCTAAGTGTTGTGAGTCTTCCTTCACTCTCTAGGAAAGAATGCTTCCATTTAAAAGAAAGGGCTACACAATACTCCGTACCTTCCTCCAGTTCTTAGATTCTTTTGGTTTACTCTTGGGATGTTTTCTGAACATTGGAGAGAGTTGTTTAGATGTCTATTTTTTTTTCCTTTGTGGCTGAGATTGAGTAACTACGTCATAGCAAGGTCACTTTCTCTCAGGAACTTGGCCATTTAAGAGTCTCTGCAGAGACTGCCAAAAAAGAAATTCCCCTCTACATCCTAACAGCAGAAGTGCTCTATGGGAAAAAATACCAGTGTTTAGGGTGCAATTTGATGGGCACACCACAAACCTTTACAAAAACAATAGTGGTCTACATAGAATCTTCTGGAACTATGAAAGCCAGCAGTTGGGGAGAGAGCTTCCAGCTCTGTCCTATCCTGACTTTTCCATGTTGTATAGCCAAAGAGAATTGGCAATGAGAATTTCATCTAACAACCTTTTAGCTCCTACCATTGTTTGTTCTGCTTAGGGTTTTTTGCTGTTGTTTTTTTACTGACGCATGGTAGCTTACAAAAAAAAAAATCCTTAACTGTTGTTTTCACAGATGCTTTCCAAATCTCTAAGACACTTATAAGTTAGCCTGAAACAATGATTTATCTTTGAAAAGGGTAGACAGAGTCTTAAAGGCTCACTACTGTCCACTCAAAGCAAGAATCAATTGATTTTGGAGGGCTAAAATAACAGTAATAAAAAACTGATGAATTCTTCGTGAAAAGATCCATCATTTGTATCAATTACTTCATTATAAAGAACAATTCTGGTACAAATGCATGGACAGGAAAGACCACCCATCTAGCCCTCTATAATCCAATCATATTCCATAAGTCATCTGGCCTCCACATCCTGGGGTGCTGCTATTGCAGGGATCCTGTGGATATTGCTACCCTTGATGGCCCAGACTGCACCATTTTGTGCTGTTCATCCTGGCTCAGGCCTAAGGAGGAACAGGGTGATATCTAGCCTGCTGACCCTGCTGCTGCAGCTGGATCCCTGGTTCTGATAAGCCTGAATCAGCACCACAGCCCCTTTCCTCCATCAGCTGTATCTGATTATTGAAAGATGATGGATGAAAACCTTCACTTATGTGTATTTATTTGCATGGGAGAGACATACACTACATACTCTGGTAGGGAATTACTGCCTGTTCCAATGCGAGCTCAGTACATTTTCTCTGTTGTTTTATCATTTATGTCCTCCGTGAACTGTTTCTCAGGCTCTAAAGTCTTCCGGAAGCCCACTGGTATATAGCAGTTGATAGTTTGGTGAGAATTTCCCCTCGCATCCCAGTTGTCACGTTTGTCTTTGAGTGAATCTAGCAGACCCTTTTGTCTACTTTGTCCTCTGTTTATTTTATCTTGATGGCATTAGCCCTTTAAGAGCCCAGTTTAAATAGCTATTTAAGTCATTCAGATCTGTAAAAGGCTTTTCTACCTCACAAAGATCACATAACATCATGGGGCTCATCAAAGCTACTAAGATTCCATACCAGGAGCTGACTTAACTTTTTCCTTGAGTTACTGAAAACAGATGCTTGCCAGCCTTGTAAACTGGGCACTGAAACCATCTCCTATATGCCAAATTCCCTTGGTGATGCCTTTCCTTCCTGTATTGTCTCCAATCCTTATACTTATGGAACTCTTGATTGGTAAGACTGATGTCTTTGTATTGCTTCTGGTTATGCAGGATGGATAGCTATATTACTGTTTCTTCAGTTCTGTGATACTCACATTGATCCCATCTGATCCCATGTCCCACAGCCTCACCATCCAGGTTCTGAGAAACTCATTCTTATTTTAACATCTTTCCAATTTTAAGCAGTTCAGATTCAGAGTATTTCCCAAATATCATAATGTCACTGGCGTTTCCTTCCCTGATAGTGGAAATCGCACTTGATGGGTATAGTCTATCAGTATTACCTCGTGTTCTCCCCACTCCATCGTTGGATTTTACTGTAGGTTCTAAGTTTTTTATCCCATGGAAGAGCTAGTTAGCAAAGATCTAAAAAGAAGATCTCCTTTCAGTTGTTGAGAATTTGCAAGTCAACATTTCCTTATCCTCCCCCCGTTTATGTTTTCCTCTCTAAGCAGAGTCTGGTGTGGAGGACAGCCCCATCCTTATTTCTTTTCACATAGTCATCCCTCACTTATGTGGGAAAATTCTTGGCAGACAAATGAGCATGTCTTATCACCCACAGCACAGGCATGTGGCTGCTGCCAGAGCTATCTTAGGGTATTCTGGCATATGAGTCAGCTTCAGAGATTGTAATATACGGTCCACCAACAATGAGGGGCGCATCTCCATACTCACGTGAAGCAGACCTCATTCATCAATGAGGATGTCAACTGATCCTATGTAAAGGAAGATGCCCACACTAGGAACACCCTTCCCAAACTATACTCTGCTCTTAGTTATCTCATCCTTGGTTGCATGATTTATATAACTCATCCCAGTGAGCATGTGACTGCTACTATAGGAAAGAGGCACGTCACCCCGCATCCCATGGGAGAAGGTATCGATACTGAGATTGGCCTGCACAGATGCTTTACGCTCAGATTAATCAGCCCCCAATTGCCCATTGTGCAGGCCAGGCAACCACTCCTCCCCCACTCATCTTCGTTTCAGTAAGTACCTGTTTAGGTACAAAATATGTTTTATGACTTTTTCTGGGTAGGCAAAAACAAAAGTTTATTTGCTTCAACAGGGCACCCATGACAGATCAAAGATTCCACGTTAAATCTAGATTAGTGAACCAGTTGATTTTGTTTGGGATTACCGACAAGATCATGTGTAAGCAGCTACTTACTTGAGCCTAGATGATTCAAAGATAGCTAGCTACGTTACTGCATGGCTCACTCCGGCATGGGTGATGGCACACACAAGTTACAACCTTACATCTCTCTGGTCAACTTGTATGCCAATCGCCGTAGGTAAAATGGGTTTCAACTTTATCAAAGTAAAGGCAGCTTTTGTAAATAGCATTTGCCAGAAGCTCCACCGTCAAAAGCAGTGAATGTAGGATCAAAAGTGGATAAGGACCACGTAACATGTGACCCAGGGGTTTAGGATTTCCTGGCCAGGCTGGTTTTGGAACCAGGGGTTTTCTAGCTTTAGCAACTCCTCCTTCCCCGGCTTGTGCTCCCAACCACTCAAACCTACTTACCACGGGTGAGAGATTGTTGAATGAAGAAAATCGTGAAGTAGATTATAGGCACAAGCACTATTATGGCCAGAATCATTTTCCAAACATTTTTCCATGAAAACAGTTTACCTGAAACAATGAGTCACAAATTTTACCGCTGAGAAAACTTGGCTTGGATGTACCTAGTTGTGAGTGGTGATTCATCTGAAGCTTGCTATGATTAAATAGCCTACTGTCCTGGGGTTTTAGGCCCACACATGTATGGAAAGGCAGGTGTGATGGACTGGGTAAAGAACAGCACATGGCCAGAGTAAAAATAAGCCATGTATGATTTAGAATGGGGCTCATGTGAAGGTGCATGGGTGTGAGGCACCTCCCTCATTTCGTCCGGTCCATCATGCTTCATGAGCTTCCTGGGTAAAAAGGCAGTGGCAGAGTTCAAACTTAGATGGCAATGAAAGGGAGTTGAAAAATTATGAGAAAGAGGATCCAGTTATTAACCTGACTGTTTTGTCTCTCTGGATCATTCTTTTCTGACTTGTTAGATTCATATGTTCACCCTAAATTCAATGATTGCAGGACTGCACCAAATGGAGACTGAACCTCAGCTTCTGATATATAAGAATCTTCTTGGTGCAAAGAAGGTTCAATATGAAGTACAAAACTTTCAAATTCTCATCTTGTGTTCATTCATGTCTGTATAATTTCAAGCTCTATAGTGTCACTGGGAAGACATCCTCAGACTTGTCATATCAGTGACCAGAGTGGAATTAAATTGACTTTTCTTGTCTTATCATCAAGTTTTACACCTATTTACTTTTTAGAATATATGACTGAATCTGGATTATTGGAACCTCAAGAGTCTGAGACCCTGAGTCAGATACCCGTCTTAAGCTCCAGTAACAATGAGACTCTGGATGTATATTTAAAGGTAAACCTAGAATTATTCTTCTTTATATGTGAATGAGATAGAAAATGAGAGTTAAGGATATTTTTAACAATTTGATTCTGAGAAACTGAAAATATGAAATGCTACTACAAAAACAGTAAATTAAGTAAGCTTGGAAGTAACCGTGAGTATAATTCTAGATATGCTTATTTTATGATATTTACTAGACTTTTGGGTTGACTGATGAGTTGTCAGATAAGAGCAGAAAGAGAGAGAAGAGAGAGATTTGAGGTACCATCAGAGTTCTGGTGGTACTTAAAGCCATGAGATAAAAGGAAGCCACAAGAGAGTAAGGCCTCGAAGTCTATGCCTTGGGAACTTCAATGCCGATGTACCAGTGAATTTTGTCAACATGACACGAAACTGGAATCATCTGAGAAGAAGGAACCTCAATTGAGGAACTTCCTCCATCAAACCGGCCTGTGGCCATGTGTGGTGGCACTGTCTTGATTGGTGATTGAGGTGGTAGAGTCCAGGCCACTGGGGTAGGCGATGCCATCCTTGGGCAGGTGGTCCTGGGTTGTATAAGAAAGCAAGCTGAGAAAGCCATGGAGAGCAAGCAAGTGAGCAGTATTCCTCCTCCATGGTCCCTACTTCAGTTCCTGCCTCAAGTTCCTGCTTGGAGCTCCTGCCCCTGCTTCCTCTGATAATGAACTATGGTGTAGAAGTGTAAGCCAAATAGACTCTTTTCTCCCGACTTGTTTATGATGTTTTATCACAGTGACAGAAAAAGCAGACTATGATAGTCAAGAATATGGAGTGAGAAAGTAGATATATCAAAGAGAATAAAAGAGAACACAGACAAGGCGGTGAATAAGGCCACAAGAAAGTAAGGCTTTGGGAACCAAGTCAAGGAAAAAGCAAATCATTAACTTGTGCGACATCGGCTGTTACTGAAGAAGAACAACTACGTATTTTACCTGATAGGACAATACTTATGCTTTCTTCTTGGTGAGTTAGACCATTTTGAAGGCAGCAAGTGATATTCTGGTGGGAGCTGGCTACAATAAGGAGGACCATTGTCACATTGAACAATTTTTTTCCGTCCTGCGAATGGAATTTTGATGCAGCTGGAATGACCTCTCCTTGGCTGTCTCTCCATTCCATATGAGGCAGTGGGAACCAGCCTCCCGAATGACACTCCAACATGATACCTTTGGTACTGGGGGGATGCATTCGGATCTGTATGTCTGAGCTTGTGGCTGGTTGGAAAAAAAATGAACAACAGTATTTTTAGGTGTAAATGGAAGAGGAGATAAGAGAAAAATAGCAGCTCTTCTAATTTTAAACCAGATTTCAAAAGATACCTTAATAGTCAAAACTCTACAGGACTCTGGCTGTCATGTGAAGCTCATAAAAATGGCAACCTGTCCAAACTATGTCTGGTGAGGAAAGGTTTTATTTAGCTATTTATTTATTAAGTAATAATTTATAATAATAATAATATTTATATTTATAAATATTTAAATAATAATATAACAAATAATTGAATGATAGTTATATCTATTTATTTATAAATATAAATAATTATAATTATACTTATAAAAATAATAATGACCAATAAAATATTTATTGGTTACTTACTAAGACTAAAAATTAAGCTAGGTCTTTGGATTATGATAAACAGAAATCAGGATTTTGAGTCTCATAGAATTTATAATTTAAACTTTTTTCTTTTATCATCATCACTAGTTGCTTTTGAGCCACTGTAAATAGATTCTAAAATTGAATTTCGTTATAAACACAATCATGGCGCTTTAGTTGAAACATGTATTTATATAAAATATGTCCCACATAAAACAGACTATACATTAATAGTACAAAGAGTAGACATTAATTTAGAAAAAAATTGAACATGTTTGAAAATTTTAGGGTCGTTTTTGAGACATAAAACTTGCCTGATTCATAGCTAAAGAAAGAATGAATAGAGATTCAAAGCACTGTACCCAAGCTGCACTGTCTAGTAAAACGTCCCTTACATATGTGTGTGTGTGTGTGTGTGTGTGTGTGTGTGTATGTATGTGTATATATATATATATATATATATATATATATATAATATTTTTGTTATTACATGGAAGTTTTACTAGATAGAGCAGCATATATACATATATATGTATACATATACATGTATGTACATATATATGTATACATGTATACATTTATATACTTATATGTATACATATTTATATATTTATCTATACATATGTATACATATGTGTGTGTATGTGTGTGCGTGCTAACACAGTAGCTGCTTGTCCATAAAACTACTAAAATGGCAATAAGTTATATTATGTAGCTCTAGACCACAGAGCTGAGTACTGTATGACATCCGATGCAGATGGATTGTCTTGGTCTAGAGTCCTGTATGTATGTGCACACATTCCTGGATGTGTTCAGTTTGTTTTAAACTCTCTACCTTCCTTCCATTTATTTCTCACCCAGAATAAATCAGTGAGGAAAGTCGCATAAATGCTATATACTTGTCTTTACTTCACATATAGCACTATATCTGAGGAGAGTGATGACTGTAGTCAAGACTTTTAGAAAGAGTTAGGAAAATTATGCGGGCACTATGTAGTCAGTGAACGGATTTGGAGAGAAATGGAAGCAAGTATTATCAGTAACTGTTTTCTTTTTTTAATTAAAATATTTTTATACAATATATTTGGTCATGTTTCCCTCCCCCAAATCCTCCCCACATCCCTACCCACCCATCTTTAAAGTAAGAAGCATATTTATAAATGCAGTTCAACCAGGCAGTGGTGGAGCACACCTTTAATCCCAGCACTCAGGAGGCAGAGGCAGACGGACCCTGTCTCAAAAAACAAAAAACAAAAACAAAAAAAGTCAGTTTATTTGGAAAATTACTAGTATGTTGTTAGAAATATTTGAAAGGATAATAAAAACATAAAAGGAATCTGTTGCTAAGTTAGAAATCTAATAATGCATGTAGACTTAACCAGATACTATAGAACCAATTTCTGCATAATACTAATTTTCATTTTTGATCTTCCATGACATCCTGTTCAAAAACTAAACAAATAGAATTCAGCTTACTAATAAAGCCATGCAACAAGAGTCAAACATTAAGAGAATTTCCCAACTACCCAATGCTTGATAGGCTTTGAATTCTGGATACACAGACGTCTCAGAGGAATCCTTGCCCACCTGTGACCTTGACCTCTGTGACATGCTCTTCATAGAACTCGCCATCTTTGAAGACACAGTGGTAGAGCCCGTCATCATCAACAGTCACGTTAAAGATCCTGAGGGTCACTCTCCCTTCTCCAATGGCATCCTTCAGGAGTTCTGTCCGCTCCACGTACTTGGAGATAGTTTCTCCATACACGTCTTTGCCATCCCTGTACAGGTGCACAGGCTGTGTATAGCGGTTCCGGAACCAGCGAATCTCCATGTGCTGTGCATGTTGTGGTGGGGACAACTGACAACTGAGTTCAAGATTTCCACCCAGTGGAGCCAAGACTGGCTTCTCTAAGCCAGTCACCATGAATTGTTCTGTGAAGGACAAGAACCAAAAGACAAGAGTATGAATTAATGAACCTGTTCACACCTTTGTTGAAATCATTCTATGTATCTCACGTCTCTATGTTTATTCCCCTTTGTCTGTCTTCTCCCTGTCCCCAAACATCCATACATACTTCATTTAAGATAATTTTGTTTATCCTGAAGGAATTTTAATTACTAATTTCTTAATTGATACAGAAACAAAAGTGTTGCTACAAATGGTTTAAGAAGATATTGGAGGTGCTGAACCACTTCAAGACAGGCTGAATTCAAGGCAAATGCAGTCAATGTGCAAGACTGGATCTGGGAAAATAGCAATATGAGTAGGCCATGCCATGTAGTGGAGATTTTTCTGAACTGAGGCTCCAGGGACAGCAGGGAGTCCGCAGCCTGTGTGTCTAGTGATACACACACGATTTGTAGATAAGGGTGTGGCAGGCCCTGCAGCAACTTTGTGTTAGATTCTCCATGGTTTATGTGATACAGAGAAGGCCTGTTGGTCTGGTGTGTTCAATCACAGGGCTGGGCTTTATGATACAGTCTCGATATATTTCTAGTTATGTTTGTAATAATTGTTTTGCACATTGTTGGGGGAAGGACTGCCTAAGCCTTGGCATTTTGTATTATTTGCAGGTCATGGGTTCATGTAAATCTATGATTAGGATGGTTGCCTTCTCATGGTCTGTATCTGATCATTGCTCTCTGACAGAGCCATTGTGGATCAGTAAACCCCCTAAGATCAGATGATCAGGGTTCCACTGTCCAGTGTGGTGCTTGCCATGACAGATGGTTCCCTAAATGCCTACTTGTTTTCCTGCTGCTGAACCTACACAGTAGTCTACTAACTGCTACAATTTATTTTCTTGTTTTGCTTTGCTTTTGTTTCTTATTTTTGCTCTAGATAGATAGATAGATAGATAGATAGGTAGATAGATAGATAGATAATAAAGTTGGGTGTATGAGGAAGATTTGAGAGAGCTGGGAGGAACTGAGGGAGAGGAAAACATGCTCAAAATATATTGTATTAAACTTTGTTTTCCAAAATAAATATTTTTCTGTCTTTTTTTTTGAGACAGGGTTTCTCTACTGTAACTCTGGCTGTCCTAGAACTCACTCTGTAGACCAGGCTGTTCTTGAACTCAGAGACCCACCTGTATCTGCCTCCTGAGTGCTGGGATTAAAGGTGTGCATGACCACTACCCAGTTAAAAATAATAATTTTTTTTAAAGAATGATATCATGAATGAAGCTTAAAGTAACATTTACAATGAAAGAAATCAATCTAAAATGGATTTATCTTGTATGATGCTAACTACATTGTACTCTAATCAAAGCAAAGTTACAGATATGACACAAAGATCTGTAACCTTTCTTCTTGAGGAGGGAGAGAAGAATGAATGGGTGTAACTCACGAATGCTTGAGGATGTTGAAGTTTTTGCTGCATGGTACCATAATGGTAGAAACATAACATTATGCATTTACATAATAAATATTAGAATTTTAAGGACAGATCATAGAAAAAGATAATACCATCGGGTAAAGGCAGCACACAAAAACCTTCTCATTGGGCAACACTTTGCTTCACAGAAGACAATTCTCATAACTTGGCTCTTAGATTGTGATCCAGAAGGATAGAGGGAGCAAGGATGTCCCATAGTTTGTGTGTGTGTGTGTGTGTGTGTGTGTGTGTGTGTGTGTGTGTGTGTGTGTTACATGTGTCTCTCCACAACACAGAAAGGAGTCTGGTCAGAAAACAAACCCGAGGGAAGAATATTTGCTAATTAGACATAATTACTTGTTTCTCTAAGCTGGATACTCTGGTAACTGTCTTTACTTAATTGCTATGTTCAAACTTTAGGAACCATGGTTTAAGTACCCTGTTCTTTGTACTTGATTTTCCTAGCATACTTGACATTGCTAAGGCTCATAAGGGCAAGTGAGAGAGTCATACCTGAACTCAGTGCTACCATCTGAAGGAGGCACAGGACAACACAGTGTGTGGCAAGAGGTATTCTTGTAGCTCCCATTACTCCTGTGGCAAACACAAACAAATGACCAGTGAAAACAGAAGCAACAAGTTACAGAAATCAAATACCTTCATACTTTTCTACAACTTGCTCCCAAGTAGAGTTACTTTTAGTTCTCAAATTCAGACATGAATAACTTTATTACAGTCATTTACCTCTGATATTTATCACCCTGAAAGTTGCATTTTCTAAATATGGTGGTCCTATTTTTAGGAATGGTCCATGTAATAACTAGACTCATTTAGATGTTTCTTCACCATTAAAGGATCATATCCTCCCAGGCTTGATATTCTCTTCTGGTTTTGGAAACTTTATCAGATTACCTGCTTCTCCTGACAAAGTCATGGAACTGCCAAACATATGCAAATCTTAAAGACCCTTTGGCATAAGTGTCTGCCACATTTAGCTATATTTAGTTACATGAAAATTAAGAAACATATTTACCTTTACAGTTATAGGAATAATCATGTTGTCATTTTAGAAGGGGACATGAATTTCTTGTACTCATTATCCTGAATTCTTGTGGAGAACTCATAATTAGAGACAGTTTGTGGGACCTTATGGTTAGTAAAGAGTTAAGGTGGAAAAGGAATTGTCATTGTCAAATGTGAAGACTTCTTATCAGTTACTTAGTATGCTGGCTTTGGTCCTGCCCGCATATGTTAGAGCATTTTATTTCTATCGCATACATAGCAGGCTAGATTCTACGGTTATAGAGAAATGGGAAATTAAATGGAAAGTTAAAATAACTCTAATTAATAGCTTTGATATGCTCTTTATTTTAAGAGAAATCAAAATGTTTATAATATCCTTTTTGAATATTGAATAGATAAAATATTTTCATATATATTATATATATATATATACTTCAAATATATTTAATGATTTTTTAAAAATATTTTTTGTGTGTGCGTGTGTGTGTGTGTGTGTGTGTGTGTGTGTGTGTTTTTGTGTGTTGCATGCATATAGGTATGTGCACTATGTGCATGTCTGGTAATCACAGGGATCAGAGAGGTTTGGATCTCCTGGAACTGGAGTTCAGGATGGTTGTGAACCACCATATGGATGCTAGAACTGAACCTGGGTCCTTTGCAAGAGCAGCAAGTGGTCTTAACTACTGAGCATCTCTCCAGCCCTCTTTGTTTTACATTTGATTAGTATATACATTATACACAACAGACATCATTATGACATTTTCACATACGCACATGCCTTGTGTTCACCTCCATTACCTTCCCTTGACTCAACTTTGGTAGGTGGGATCTATCAAGAAAATTATCCATTTCTTTTAGATTTTCCAATTTTGTGGAGTACAGGTTTTAAAAGTCTAATCTAATGATTTTTTAGATTTCCTCAGTGTCTGTAGTTCTAGCCTCCTCTTTGATTCTGATTTTGTTGATTTAGGTATTCTTTCTCTGTCTTTTAATGAGTTTGGCTGGGGGTTTGTCTAGCTTGTTGATTTTTCTCAAAGAATGCCTTTTAAAAATTCAACAGGTATATCTCACATATCCTCTCTTTTTCTGTTTTGTTTATCACAACTAGATGGAATAGAGAAGTTATTTTGGTTGAAAACAATATGGAATGGGCATAAGTTTCATTATTATGTGGCTGGGAAATAATAATCATAGGAATATATTTTCTTTAGCCTTTGTCAAACCCCATTACAGAACCTGAGCTCAGTGTCTGCTAAGACTCAGTGATACAGAATCAATTTCAACTGACCCATAAAAAAACCTTAGGATTTTTCCCCCATAAGTGACTCTTCGTCTTTCTGAACCCCAGGATTTACTAATATTTAAATATCTTCTGTCTAAGTCCTTGGAACTTGTTTCTAGAGTTGTACAAAGGAAGGAGAAAAAGTAGAAGACATAATTATAACTGCAAAGACAGAACCATGTCCTAAAATCTTCCTGAATCCTTTCACTTACCCAGGACTGATGATCCCGAGCCAGCTCTCAACAGAAGCATCAGTTGAGTCATCTGAGTTTTTGATAATGCTTTAGCAGTTTTCCTGAAGCCACAAGGTATGCCAGAGATACATGGAGATCAGGTAAACTAACCACCAAAGCTTCCTCTCCTACCCTGAAAGTCTGGCCACATGCTTTTGCAAGCCTGAATCTTAGGTCTCTTTCCTAGGGAAATTCCTAAGGGGTTGGCCATATCAACCCACGAATGAAGTCTTTGTTTAGTTCAGTGACTGCATCTGGTATTACTCAAGCACTAGCAAGACTTGCCTCACCCAGGGAAGAAGCAAAACAAAACCTAACCCATACCTGTCAAATGCTGAGTGCTGAATTGAAAAGCTCTGATGAATGTGATATGAATCTCATTCATATACATAGAAACCTGTACATAGAAAGGGGAGAGAGTTGTAGGAGCACAAATAAATGGACTTAAATTCAGATGAGGAAGTCAAGGAAGCTTCATAGAAATAACAATAAATGACAATACCCTTGAAACAAAATAACCAGTTAGTCCTGTTAAAGAAGCACAGTAGCATCCCAGGCTGACAGAGCAACTGTATCTTGATAACAGAAAAGGAAGTAGTCAATTAAAAATATTTTCAGTTATTTGTAGTAGTTTGACTGGGATAAAAGATGCAGAGGCTCAAGAGATGAGTTTTAGAGAGAAACAAGAAAAGTTATGGAAACATGATATATATTTAAATATATGTCTATATATGTGCATGCAAGTCTTTTATTATATAGCTGTTTGTATTTGTTTAACATAGATAGCATATGTTTATAAATATAGAACAGTTATAAATACAAATGCTTATAAAACTCATGTGCATACATATATTTATAAACTATTACAGATATTTATGCATGAATGCAGACATATACATAAAAGTACAGTTAAGTGAATGTCTGATTATAGCTCCACAAGTATATTATACAATTGTAAATCTATCACACAAATATACGTGATGATAAATGTACACATGCAAATGTTTTAAACTATAAATAGTTTATTAATTTGTTGAGATATTTGCATAAAGTAGTTTCTCTCCAACCCAGTGTTTTCCCCAAAACACTTTACTGGGGGGCGCCACCCTCGGGTGAAAGAATTGTTTATCTTGAAAACTATTTTAATTAAGAAAGACAGAAAAGAGTTGATTACCTTCATAGAGGTCACGTTGAGTGCCAGCTGCAGGACATTTGTATGTGCAACTGCTCTGCTGCGTCCAGAAGACACTCTTTCCTTGTGTTAATCTATCATCTCTGGCTTCTACACTCCTCTCCTTTATTCCGTCATGACCCCTAAGCTTTGCGAGGTTGGGAGGAGCTTGGGAATGGTATAAATGTCTCATGTGAGACTGAGCATTCCTCATTCTCTGCACCTTGGCCAGTTGTGGGTCTCTGTGTTAATTGCCATCTACTGCAAATAGAAGCTCCTCTGATGAGTGTTTAAATATGCATTGATTTATGATTATAGACGTAAGTAGTCAAAAGTCAGTTCAGCACTGTCACATTTAGCAGAATAATGGTGGTAGACTCTCTTCTAGAGAATACAGCCTGTCTAGACACAAGTACCCCAATCATGGTACCATTTATGGAATCCCACCAAACTGGAAAATCTAAAAGTAATGGATGAATTTCTAGCTATATACCACCAAAAAGTTAAAACAATATGATATAAATATCCCAAATAGACTTATAACACCCAATAAGATGGAAGTAGTAATTAAAATTCTCCCAGTTAGAAAAAATTCCTGGGGCCAGATAGATTCAGCAAAGAATTCATTCCATCAGGCCTTCACAAAAGAACTATTATATGAACTATCTCTGAAACTATTTTACAAACTAGAAAAGGAAGAAACATTTTTAAATTCCTTTTTATGAAGCCAGTGGTACTCTGATAACAGGACCGGACAAAGACTCAGCAAGGAAAAGAAAATTATAAGCAGATATTTTTATTAACACAGAGGCAAAATTTGTAATACTTGCAAGCTGAATTCAACAACGTCTGTGTTATCTAGAATATACAAAAAACGAAAAATACCTAAACATCAAGAAAACAACCCAACCAAAAATTGGGACATGTTACTAAACAGAGACATCTCAAAAGAAAAA
Organism: Cricetomys ansorgei; assembly: GCA_026225945.1. Classification (NCBI taxonomy): domain Eukaryota; kingdom Metazoa; phylum Chordata; class Mammalia; order Rodentia; family Nesomyidae; genus Cricetomys; species Cricetomys ansorgei. The sequence goes on from JAMJFZ010002749.1 coordinate 264,773, forward strand.
TACAAATGTAGAGATTTGTTTTTTACAAAATTCTCAACATCCTTCATCATCAGGGAAATGCAAATTAAAACTATTTTGAGGGGCTAGGTTGATGGCTCAGTGTCTAAGAGCACTGGTTGCTCTTCCAGAGGATCTGGGTTCAATTCCCAGCACCCACATGATGGCATACAACCATCTGTAACTCTAGTCTCAGAGGTTCAAAGGCCTCTTTTGGTTTCTGTAGGCACAGGCAAAACATCCATATACATAAAACAAATAAATAGAAATTTGACAACCGACTTTGAGAGCTTGTTCATCCTGCCCTGGTCAGATTGCGGTCAGAGTGATAATATTAGAGGTTGTTATGCAGGTTGCCAAGGAAGAAACAAAATCGATAATAAAGGCAGTGAATCATAACATGGGCCAGCTTGGCGATATATCCTCAATGATGCAATAATGGCACCTTTAGCTTTGAAGTAACCAACAGCTACCTAATGGACTTAACGCCCTCTCAAAAGTGGAGAGGATTCATGTCTGGTACTATAAAGATAGCCAACTACCCACACATGGTGAGGACAATTACCCTATAGGAGAACCTATTATTGCAACTCCCCAAACCAATATAATCTCTAAATGTGCTTCAAATGCTTATCTTCATTCCCACAGATGAGTACAGCTCTTAGCACTCATCAGAGAAGCTTCTTTTTCAGCAGATGACTATTGTAAAGATTCACAACTGATCAGAATGCAGAAAATAAGTGAATCCGAGCTACCCAGAAATATACTAAGAGCCAAAGGACCAGGACACCTGCTGTGAGAGTGTTCTCTATATATAATGGGGAGTTGCATCCGTGAAATAGCAACATTATGCCTAACATACTAGTGAGGAGATGAAAAATTTCACAAGGTATCACTGTAAGATTGATTGCTACGGTCAATCAATGGCTCCTAAGATCAACAAAACATATGGTGATAAACATCGGTGTGTGTGTGGTGAAAGGGAACACTTCTCACTGCTGGTGGGAGTGCAAGCTGGTACAGCCATTATGGCTGGAGATTACTCAAGAAACTAGAGACAGATTCGCCACAAGATCCAGCTGTACCACTTTTAGGCATAGACTCAAAGCACTTGATACCCTACTCTAAAGGTACTTGCTCATCCAGGTTCATGGCTATTCTCTCCAGGAAAGCCAGGGAATAAAAACACACCAGGCGGTATTCATCGACTGAAAAATGGGTAATAAAATATGGTACATGTAGACAATGGGATATTATTCAGCTGTTATAAAGCACAAATATTCAACCTGTATTTCATGTTAGTTTTTCCTCCTAGCATTCCATCCTTCATCCTGACCTCTCTCCACACCTCACTTAAGCCAGGTGAAAGCATACTACTCTAGAAGCTTTCCTAAAATATATACACAGACATGTATGAAACAAATTGAAATGAAGTTATCCTATAATGTATGGGTCTGCGCTTCCTGGTCCCCTCCCTGGAATAGCCAAGCCATGTGCATCAACCCAGCCCCAAGGAGGAGATGTAGGCAGGGGCTGTCTGGGGTCCGAGCAGATCTTGGGTGGAGGCTTGAGAGCAAGCAAGAGGCAGACTTCTTGGGAGGCAGTGTCAGTGAACAGCTTTATTAAAGCTTTTAATAAAGCTTTTTAAAATTAAAGCTTTCAGTAAAATTATCAGTTCATTAAAGCAAAGGGAGCCGTATATATACATGGTAGGGGGAAAAGGGGAAATGCCTTATGTGGCATTAAGTTGTTGGCTTAGACAGTGGCAACAGGAGAGCTCTATTTGCATGTTGGGGGCTCACAACCAGATATGGGTGAGCATGTGTTATTGGCCTGGGCCAAAAGTCTTGAGGAAGCCTCTTTTGCATAGGCAAAGATTATACAGGGGCCAATGGAAGAAGCTTATAAGGTCATAGAGAGAGAGAGAGGAAGTCAAGCCCAGTGTCCTCCAGCCACAGTGGTCAGATAAACATAAACCAGGCCACACACCTTGGAGAGGCAGAATTTTAACAGGTGCTACATGTCATAAGACATGGCAGCACTGGAGGAGCTTTGCTAGCTGTCAATGCTAGCTGGGGTCTATCAGAGTAAGAAGAGAGCAGCCAAGTGCCTTCTACTCTCGGGGTGATAAATTTGGGGTTCAAAGAACGCTTTAACCCTCTCTTAGCTCTAGGCCAGCCCCACAATAATGGAGTAGCAATACCCTAACTCTACTAGATACTCACAGACTAACAAATGAAAAACCCAGTGCCAGGAATAGGTTACCTCGTTTGGACGAGTTGGCCAGTGAGTGCCTACAGATTCCCAAACATTTCAATGCACTTGGTTGCCCTCCAGAACTTGAGTAAGGCCTTAATTCTGCAGTCATTGTACAGCTGAGTTACAGAACACATAAGAAATGAAGCTGGAAGATTCTATGGAAGAGAAAAGTAATAGCCAGTCCTACCCATATGTGAACCCTGTGAGCTACAACAATGACCTGCCAGGCAACACAAGCCTGCTAGTGCAATAGTGGCATGGATGAAGGAGCAAATTCCATCCTGGTGAAGGAGTTATGCAATTGATAGCTTCTGGGAGAGGGAGAGTAGGTTTTCTCTAAGGGTACAGCCCCTGATAGTGACCAGGTCCCAGTGGGAGACCACACCTCCATGAGTGTATGGGCAGCACCAACTGTACTTGACAGGTTAAAATAAAACAAGGGGACACAAAGCTGTGCGGACAGAAAAGGGGGATATCTCTGGAAGGAGTAGTGGGAGGGAGCAATGTGGTCAAAATACAGTGTAAAAATTCTCAAAGAACTAATATAAACGAGAGAAAATAAGAAAAGTAAAATCATGAATATTGCAAGTCAGTGGATGAAACTGTAAACAATTGTCTTGAGTGAGGTAACCCAGACATAGAAAGATGAACATTTCGTGTTTCCTTTCATAGGCAGATATGCGCGTTGGTTCTTCAGATATGTATGTTTCTTTGGCAATGTTAGGAAATTTGTAACAGACCAGAGAGAGTGGAGATCTTTCAAATGAGGGAAGCTAGACTGGCCATAAAAAGGGTAATAATAATAGAACAGGAAAGATTACATGGGGTGCAGGATAGAAAAGCAGGGTAGGGGAAGGCATATGGGGAGAAATAACTAACACTAAAGGCCCCTTGAAAAAGCCATATGGATACCTACTACTGTAGAAACTTTCTACAATATGTGACATACATATATTCAAAAGGGTCTAAATAGGGATACCCTACACTGAGAGGGGCAATTGCCCAGCTAGATACTTCCTGATAGTAAATAAAAACCTCACAATTGGGAATGAGTAACTGTTTTTTTTTTTTTTTTTTTTGAGTTATTGGCTAACGGAGTCCAACAGAACCCAAACATTATTGCAAGCTCTGTGAACCACAGAAAGAATAAAACCGATAGAACGTGTGTACATTATAAAATGCAATTTATTAAATTGGTTTACACAATAGGAGCTAGAGAGGCAGAGAATCCACTCATTTCTTAATACATGAATCTGGATGTCTTCGCAGTCCCAATTCAGAGTGGAAATTTTGAAAGTTCTGTGGAAAGTTACTGATACTTAGTCCGCATAAGAAGCCCAAAGACACTTGAGCATCAGAGGATGGCGACAGCAGCGGCGGTAGACACACTTGTTCAGGAAGGAGCAGAGCAGGCAGGTGACAATGCTTAGTCTTCAGACTTCAAAAGCAACACCCACTTTGAGGGCAGGTCTTTCCCCTTTACCCCAACCTCAGTTAATTTTCTATGTAAATGTAGGTGGGTCCATGTTTCTAGGTCTCTGGTCAGAAGGAAGTACATCATGGAAGGATTAAATTGACAGAGCAAAGCCACTTACACAATGGTTAGAAAACAAAATAAAGAAAATGGAGACATGTTCCCGTTATCCTCGTGAGTGCGTGCCCACAATGACCCACAGATCACCCGCTGGTCTTCACTTCTCAAGGGTTTTGCTGACCTTCAATATATCCATAGTGGAGAGCAAGTTTTTACCACTTAGCTCTTTGGAGAATAGTTAAAATCTGAATAGTAGCTGTGGACATGATTTTACATATGTCTTAAGCTGCAGACTCTTCATCTCTCATTCTGTTTTCTCAGAACAAAAGCATCGAAGAATCTGAAGCAGGAGTCTAAATTTTGTTGGTTGCGTCTTTGTCATTTTTCTTTAGTAGGTTCTTTTTATCTTTTGACTGTAAATGGAGGTGAGAATAGAGGTTAAACCACTATATTTAATGTCTCTTCCAGAAAGCATAATAGGTAGAATAGTATAGTAGGTAAATTAGTTATTTTATCTCTGTTAAAAACATAATCTCTGTTTTTGTGATAGTACAAGCCATTCATTGATATTCATTTACTGGGTCATGATTATAGAGTTACCTATTGGTATCCATGAAATATTGGTTCTAGGGACCTGTTGCTGTAATTTCTTCATAGGGAGAGACATAAGAAACATCTATTCATTCTCCTAAGGTCCCAAGGATAAACCAAGGCATGATCTCACCAATGGTCATTCTGGGGAATAAATGAGTTTACTGGGCTTCCTAAGAGAGCCTGGATGAGGAATTATTTACAGAGCTGTGGTTGATCCTCCATCTCCCTGTAACATGCTACACTTGAAAAGCCTTTCTCCAGCAGGGATGAGGGCTTCCCCTTAGTCACATAGATGGACTCTTTTCTCTTATCCTCTCCCCTGATCTATATAATCTAGTCCCTTGAAATTAAGGAAAATTTGCATGTGACATGTGGTAAGGAGCCTCTGGATAGTCATGTGAGGGTCTTGTGACCCTCTCCATTCCTCCACAAGGAGACACAGGAGTTAACAAGCTTGGCTCTGAAAATCCTTTCGCAAGGGGTATAGCTGAACTCCCCAAGGTGACCCTTGTCTTAGAGGTTAGTCACTCACAAAGACTCCCTTGGATACAAAAGTCTGCTCAGTGTTCAAGTATTTCATATTAAACAATGAAACGGAATTTATTTATATCCAGTAATCATTCTATGTACTTCATAAGTTAAATCATCTCAACGGTTCTTATAATACCTAATATAATGGAAATGTCAAACAGGTGTTCTATGATATTTAGAGATTTTCATCAGCTTTTAAAACATATTTTTATTAATTCCTTAAGGATTTTTGAACATGTTTTATTATATTCATTCTATTCCCCCGCCTCTTCCCAGATCCACCCCTTTATCCCTACCCACCCAACTTTGTATCTTTTTGCTTTTTGCCAATTTGTGCTTCCTAAATACTTTCGATTGTGTGGCCTTCCACTGCAGCACGAGCAACTTACTGGCAGCCACCTTCTTCAAGAAAATTTACTTTCCTTCCCACAGCCTCTAAAAATTGCCAATAGCACTTTTGCTAGGGGTGGGAGTTCGTGCTAATCTCTCCCCTGCATGCCAGGATTTGATCTTGCTTGGGTTTGCACAGGCCTTATGCGTTGTATCACAGCTGTTGTAAGTTCCTATCTGCAGCTGCCCTGCTGTATCCAGAAGACACTGTGGTCTTACAGTGAGGCTTTTATAGCCTTCCTACCCTTCTTCCTAAATGATCCGTGAGTCTTTAGAGGAGGTGGTGTGGTATAAAAGTTCTCTTTATGGCTGAGCATTCTGTTGTTCTCTGCACCTTTGTTGTTTTGTTGACAAGAAAAATAACGTCCTCACATGTTCAGTACAGACAACATTTTAAAAATATTTTTGATCTACAGTTGGCTGAATTTGGGGAGGAATAAGATGTAGATTCAGAGGCCTAACTATGCTTTGACACTCTGTCATCTAAATACTAATTAACTTACAACTACAATATAAAAGCTTTACATTAACATTTCAGTAATTTACTTTCGCGTATTTCTTATATATTTACATTTTTGTCTTTCCTTATTCACATTTGAGGGAAATATTTCTCAAATGACTTCATACATTCAATTATGTTATTGTGTTTTTAAATCTTTGACTATTTTTAAGAAACTGTATGGAATGGGTAAAATTATGAACTCGAAACACCTTTCTTCTCAGAATAATTTCATACATTGTTACTTTTTTTCTAACGTTATTGATATACATGATCTAGTAAGAAAAATGTAATTAAATTAAATGTGATATCATGAATTGCCATCAGAAATATTGGGGAATATCATATACCCGAAGACACACTGACTCTCATATCAGAAACAGCATTCTGATGATAAAATCGGTGGCATCTCTAACTTAATACCTATTACCTGAAATTCTCTGGCTGAACAAAAACCGAAAACAGTGAACTTTCTTCACATATATAGTGAATGCATTAAAGAAAGTCCAAGGGGGATTAAATTTTGGTAATTTTCAACTCTTGAAATAACTAAGACTGGGACAAAATGATCTGTATGGGAGATAATGTCATCAAAATATCCTTGGAGAGGCAACCTTTGTATTTTTTGGAAAGTTCCAAAACGTGTCAACGGACAAATTAATGCACTAACTGAAGCATGGGCTAATAAGATATAAATAATGTAGTTAGGGTGCTAAATGCTATTGAGGAAAGAAAACAGAAGAATCCTACTACTTTTAAAATGTCTTCAAATTTATTTATGTTTGGCTGTATATATGTCTGTGCACCACGTGGTACCTGTGGAAGCCAGAAGAAGGGTTCTGATCCCCTGGAATTGGCAGGACATACAGTTGTGAGCTGCCACATGGATGCTAGGAGTTAAACCCAGGTGCTCTGAAGAGCAGACAGTGCTCTCAACCACGGAGCAGTCTTTCCAGTCCAAGCCTTTTATTTTTTTAATTGCACACTTAATATAGACACAAATGGACTCACGCAGGAGAAAGTTACAACCTGACCTTAAAAAGACTAACATAAAACTTGAAAAAAAATTCTCGGAATTAACTTATCTTCTCTTGAGAAACTGAGTGAACCTTGGTTAATAATAAAGTATAAAGCAAGACCTTCGAGAGAAGAAAAGGCCTGTGTTAGTATTAAAATAATGACTCTTCTTGATTACTTACATTTTATGGATATCCATAGTGATATACCGATTGCAACAATGAAAACGACTATCAAACATACTGCCCTTGCTATATCCAACATCCAGCTATTGTACAAGGAAAATAAGGGATCTGAAATAGAAACTAAGAAAGTAAAAAAAAATTAGAAAATAAATGAGGCTGTGTACTAGACAAAGAGAAGTGAATGGCATCACTTTTACTCCCTCTCAGAATTCTTTAGAGCTGAATATACGGATGCATGCCTGTAATGAGCATTCTGGAGGCTGAGTCAGGAGGGTTGAGTCCAGCCTCGGTTATATACTGAAATCCTTTGATTACGAAAGGAAAGGAAAGGAAAGGAAAGGAAAGGAAAGGAAAGGAAAGGAAAGGAAAGGAAAGGAAAGGAAAGGAAAGGAAAGGAAAGGAAAGGAAAGGAAAGGAAAGGAAAGGAAGAAAGATAGACAGAAAGAGAAAAAGAAGAAAAGAGAAATAGTGAAGAGAAAAATAATTTAACCCGTAGAGACATTGTTTGCTACTTACAATGGAGTGATTCAACCGATTCTTACAATGATCTTACAAATATTTAAAACAGATATTTTATATTCTTTTGTTATTATCAACATTATCAACTTCGATTTGATGCTGCAGTAGGATGAGAATTTCAAGGAGCCTCAGAGTGAGTTCACTGGCTTTGGTGTTTAAGAGAGATATAAATCTTTGGAGGCCATATTGTAGTAAGCAGAACTGACCTCCAAAAATATCCATACCTAGTCCCTAGAAATTTGTAACGTAATCTGTGGAGAAAGAAGTCTTATGGTGTAATTAAGGCTATAAACCTTAAAATAAGAAGACTATTTGGATTATTTGGATCGATCCAATCTAATAATATAAACTTTTACAAGCAGAGACTTTCACTAGCTGGAGTCAGGATGGAAGAAGACACAGAATGATCTAAGGCTGAAGAGGGGCAAACAGGAATCCTGGACTGAACAGCACAATGAAGGAAATCGAAAAGCCATAGGGAACATCAATGACAGAAGAAAGTTGAGCAAACAGAGTAAACAATCCTTAAACTAAAAAAGAGATTATTTGGAATTATCCATACAGAGGAGGAAAAATAAAAAAAAATGAAAAGAATGAATAAATCCTACATTAGATAGGAGACATAACCAAGCAGCTAAGTTTTGCAGAATTGAAGTTATGGGAAACAAAGTGAGATTATTTAAAGAAATAATAGATGAAAACTTCACAACTTTAAGAAAACATAGGAGCATTAGGCTACACAAAGCTCAGTGACATCCAATAATGTTAAACCAAGGAAGATTTCACCAGGATACAGTACACGCAAAGAGCACCTGTTCATATAACACTGAAACCTGGCATCTACTCTAACACAATTTTAATCTATAAATCTTGAACAACAATTAGAAATCTAGGTAATATTACTTAAGCAATGAATATGCCTCTGTCATTTGTGAATCTCTAACACAGAAAGCAAGACCCACTATACAGAAGTTATAAATAAATATCAATGAGGAAAATTTCTAGAGACTCAAATATAAAATCTAAAATGTGATATTCAGGGGGTATCTGTGATCATAAAATGGCCAGTATTAAAAAGATAATAATGTTAGTCTGGTGTGGTGGTACATGCCTCTAATCCCAGCATTTGGGAGTCAGAGACAGGTAGACCTCAGATTTCAAGACCACCCTGATCTACAGAGCAAGTTCCAGGACAGTCAGTGCTACACAGGAGAGCCCTGTCTTGAAAAACAAAATAATAATAATAATAATAATAATAATAATAATAATAATAATAATAATAATGACAGTGTTAAGAGAGAATCCAAGAAAGCTGAATAGAGTGAACAGAGATGACTAGTTCTTATTACCTCTAGAATTAGGAAATAAAACAAGAAATGGATATTTGTACTACAGTAGCAAAAGGAGAATATAGGAACTAAACAAGTGAAAGGCATGAACCCTCTAAGACATAATGACTGGAAATGGCAGCAAATAGAGAGGCACAAAACACTCTGGCCCCCAAATAGAAAGCACTGCTGTCACGGTGGAAAGATAACGTGGAAAGTCCCAGCGGCATCCCCGCCCACACACAGCCAGCACTGCTAGTCCTCACAACAGAAGTGCTCTGCATTCACCGTGGTCCTGGATTTCAATTATGGAGCAACCTGAATTCTGCACTGGAGTTTTGCTTTAAAGAAAGGATTTGCATTGTCTCTTCTACAGTCTCCAGGACCTGTATTTCTGCACTATTTAGAATGTGTGTACTATTTAGAATGAATAAATATTAATAATCCATATTGTCTTTGTGGACAGAAGCCCTAGTGCATTCCCATGTCTGAAGTTTAACAAATATTCCACACATTTGTTCAACAGGCTTTTTAGTCTCCTGATTCCCATCATACTTAGTAGTACAACGCATGCCCCAAACTAAAGGAAAACAATCTTAAAATTCACATCAGTGTATGAGATTCCCCAAAATGGCAAAGGGATTCTGTAAACAAACAGCTATTTTTAAAGGCATCATACTTCTTAAATGTCAAAACACAAAGCGACAGGAATGGAAATGGCATGGAACTGGCACACAAAAAAAATAGGAACAAAATAAAGACACCAGCAATGAGCCAAGATACATTCTGTCAACTGAGGTTGACAAGGTACCAAGAACACACAATGGGAGAGCATATTCTCTGCAGTGACTACTGCTCGGGAAGCTGGGTGCCCACACAAATGAAACGAAAGCCTTGTCTTATATACAAACATCAACTAAAACCCGAGTTTATAAGATTCCTAAAAGAAAACATAAGAGCGAAGCTTGGCAAAGACTTCTTAAATATGACCTCAAGGGCCCAGTGTAGACAGAAGAAAGATTAAGTAGAGGTACAGGAAACTAAAATGCTTTTGCAGAACAAAGGAAATATCGACAGACTGTAGAGGTACCAAAACCTTCAGAATACAAACAAACCAACATAGACCTGATAAGAGCTGGTAACACACACACACACACACACACACACACACACACACACACACATACACGCATTAATAGTAAGGGTTTTCTTATCTATTCTTAATGACATACCAAGCTATACCATGATCAGTTGCTTACAAAGGTATACGTGTACCAAAATATTCATCCAGTTCAACCCATTAATCCATCTAAAATAAATAGAGGACGACAACTATGCAGTCATGAAGGCTGACAAACCCCCCATAATAAGGAGAAATTAAACTCTGTCGGCTCTTGAAATGGCTGAGATAACCCGTTTTCTGACTTTCCGCTCCCTAGAATTATAATTCAGAAATTATAATAAGCAGTTATTTGAGTGAAGATGTTCAGAGTAGTTTGAGCCTAAGTTCTTTATTTTCTGGGTATTTGATTACGAATATAAATGCAAATCGTTTGTCTTTGGTGATAAAAGAGTAGGGAAATGGATTTCCTTGTTTTATAAATTCTAAGGAAGAATTTTGCATGGAAACGGTAGAAATACAGGTCTATGAGGTCAATCTAGCAAGAGGCTGGAAAAGAAGAAAAACTAAGAGACCCCCACTAGTGACCACCTGTGACTCTGCAGTTCTCTTTTATGATTAGGAAGAAATGTATATACTGATACACAGTCTCATTCTGCATTGATTGCTGACAACCATTTTGTATACACATTTCACTTCTAAGCCTTTTAAATAATGAAATATTGTCAAATGTCAAAATCATTTCAGTGTTATTATATTCACCATGAAGTCCACTTCTAAATAGTGAGAATATTTCACATTTACTAGCTCTATAGTAAGGCTTCAAAGTTTAAAATGCTTCATGAAATTGTATGTAAGTGAAATATTATTACTAGAATTAAATAATTTATATTTGACATATCTTCACTGTAGACTCTAAGAAAAACTGATTATTTTTTTTTTTGCCTGTAGTCATATACATATTTTGACTCTTGAATTGTGAGAAAACATTTAAAGTAACAAGAGTCAATTCAACAATATTTTTATGCTGCTTCTTTCTTCTTGTGGCAGGAGCAGAAGAATCCAGTCCCCAGCAAAGCTGAACACTGGCAGCTTTAGGTGTTGCCTCCCACAGCAATCTGTTAGAATATGATCCTGTGAGATTACACCCAGACCACAGGCCCTCCTGGTGATGATGAAACTGTCACATTGTAGTAGGAGGCTTTGCCAAGAAGTCTTTTGTACTGTGCAGCCTTCCTTATGGTTACATGCCACTTGGACTTATGTGAACTTTAAGAGAGTGTGGCCAGTTAGAAAGGGCAGTTAGTGGCAGAAGACGTTGATGGGAAGGAAGGGAGGAACTAGGCTGACAAGGAACAGTTGCTGGGAAGGAAGGCAGCCACCAGGCTGAGACAAGGGGCAGTGATGGGAAAGCATGTTAAAAAAATAAATGGGATAGAAGTTGTTAGATGTTAGTCCCGTTCTCCAAGCTTCAGACAGATGTGGCTGTGAAGAAATCTTTTTTTCTCTCTTTTCCTTCCTAACCCTTTAAAGCTAGAGAGTTAAAAAAAGTTAAAAGTGAGGAATCTGTCTCAGTAAAAGCAGGGCAAAAGAACCAAAGTTCAGTTATGAGTGAAAAAGTAATAGTTACAATTGGCTCCAAACAAATACGGCTTTAGAGCTCAGCACTAGCATCAGAAATCAGTTACATCACATAACTAAACAATTCCAAAGAGGCATACATCTAGAAAAATAAGTCAACTAAAAATATGCTACCACCATTAACTCTATTTACCTCTGTTACGTAATTGCAGATACTTAGAAAGGATTATTATAAAGATGATTACGAAATAAGAGAATTGCGAGGCCATTGCTATTTTGTATATTATGGATAATATACGGGAACACTGTCTGCATCGAGGTGTACATCCTAGAATAGAAGAGAAAGAGTTAAAATTAACAAAAGGTGCTTAGCAGCATGAGACAGTAGCCTATGGACAACTAAAGGTGGGAGTCATTATTCTACTCCTCTCTTAAGTAGAACTGGAACAGCGAGCTTGTTCGATGACTGGGATATCTCAGCTGGGTTTCTAAGACTACCATAGCTAAGAGGAGTTTCCTTTCCTGGCCCTTAACAACCTAACCTAACACAGAATCAATGACTGGAGGCACTGGAGACAGCTCCGCTCATAGGAATCCTCATCAGATTCCAGTTTAGGCAAACAGTGGGAACAGAATTAGCTGAAGTAAGAGAACTAGGTTGAATCTACAGATTCTGAGAACAGAAGTGTCTGGCTCCTTCAGCAGTACGGGAAAAATACTCTCAACTTTGAGTTACTAAGACTCTATTCAGAGACCCCCTTCCTAAGGTAAACATGCAGTACAAGAATGTTTCTCCATAGATTGCTGAACACGAATCCATAGGATAGTTAGTCTTTATAAAATCTTCAAGAAAAAGATGACCATGAGTCTTGAAGTAACTAGAAATATATTTTGAGAAAAGATAGTGCAGTTTTGACTTTTAGTCTCTGTAAGGCAGGGAATCAGAACTTTTTTTGTATGTGTTCCAGGATCACCGCGGGACATATCATGTGAAAATTACCTGATATTAAAAGAGAATGAATTTCTCATAACCACCATGGAATACACTATTTCAATAACTAAGTAGTCTCCACAGTATGGAAGATATAAAAAAAATAAGCCTGAAACCAAGTATTGGAAATAATAACTTAATGATACAGCATGAAATTTAGAGCCAAACACACCTGTAGGTCAATCTTGGCTGGGTCATTTGTGACGTGGGAAATCCACTATATCCTCAGCCCTAGCGGGTGACAATAATAGAACTGCCTTTTAGGAATAATTTATATAAACTCAATAAAATAACTATTACAACATTTGGCCTAAGGAAAGTACCCTCTAAATACAACTTACGCTTCAGGAGTCTACGTATTAGATATACAAATAGAATGAATGGATTGTAACTTTTTCATTGAGTCACACGATTTTTGAATCAATAATAAATCGTGGCCTTCTTTGACCACTTTGGACTCAGGCTTTTAGTGAATTATCTAATCATTATTCTCTGCTTTATTTTTTTATTGGTCCTTCGAATTCTTGTTTTTCTCTTTAGCAACTTTTTCCCTTTAGAGTAAATAATAAATTTTGTTTGGTCATTGGGGTTGTAAAACGGCTTTTTTTTCTTTAATTTTATGTGTATGGGAGTTTTGCCTACAGGTTTGTCTGTGCACCACTTGTATGCATGACCTCCATAGAGGCCAAAGAGGATGTTAAATTCCTGGGAACTGGAGTTACATATAGTTGTGGGCCACCATGTGGGTGCTGGGAATTGAACCCAGGTCCTTTGGAAGGACAGCCAGTGCCCCTAACTTGTGAGACATCTCTCCAGCCCCAAAACTGTTCTTATAAATAATTATTGTTCTTTCAGATAATGGAGCCCTCTATCATTACAGAGTGTGATATATACATTTAAGTTAGGCATAAAGCGAAAGGGAAGACTTTGGTTGTAAAGAAGTTATTGGTCTATATAAGTATCTCTTTTCTGTATTAATTTTATTCAAGGCTAAGACCTAAGAAACTACAATATTAAAAATAATTGAGAGGCTGGAGAGATGGCTCAGTGGGTAATGACTTGCTGTGTAAGCATGAGGATCTGAGTTCTGATCCCAACACCCACATTAAAAACCCTAAAACTGGGTGTGTCTGCAAACTCACCTACAACTCCAGCACTATGGATGGATGGCAGAAAAAGGTGGCTCATTTGGGCTCACTGGGTGCCAGCCTAGCTCTAAGCTCAGTGAGAGACATTTTCTTAAAAGAATAAAATAGGGATTGACAGAGTAGGAAAGCCAAACTTCATCTCTGGCTTGTGAGAGTGGAAGACAGGTCCAAGCACCTACACACTCAGAGATGCTGCCCTCTCTCTCTCCCTCTCTCTCTCTCTCTCTCTCTCCCCCCCCCCCCCCCACACACACTGTACACAACTGCATTCTGGAATTCGTGATCACAGTAAATCTACCTTGGAGCATGATGCACATGTGTCAATCGCTCAGCAGACTGAGAGCAGAGGGTAACTCTGCTTCTCTGTGATGGAAAGGATTATTTCTTAAGAGGAAAATAATTCCTTTAATCTCCAGTGTTTCGTTTAGTGCTCTGTTTAGTGTTTCTGTGTACACTGTTTTAGGAATACAGAAGTAACTGTGGTTCTGAAATGCCCAGGAAATAGTCATAGTGACCTTCATCCCTAAAACCAAAATCACTGTGGGAATATCACAGAGTTATGAGTTCTAAAATCTAACATGTCTAAAATAAGAAGCAAACTGTTCATGGAAGTGGGAAATGAATGCTATTTAATCTGAACGTGGCTTAAGCATAAAGTTAGGAGGAAAGCCTTTAATGATTCTGTCCTTTGGGATCAGTTACCTTTTTGTTTGAACCATAAACATAAAAGGTAAATTAAAAATAAAACAAGTGGTATTGTAGAGAAAGTTAAATATTTCATTAAAACGTAGTAGTCTTCATTAAACAGGACATCTGAAATAAAGAAGAAGAGTACATCTTTAAAATACACTCAGCAAAAATCCAGCCATACCAGACCAGGGAGCTGCTGTTAGGAAATTGGGCTTCCCCTTCAGGTCCTGCAACACTCCCTATCTCCCTCCCTGTGCCCCCTCTCCTTTCCTCCCTCCCTTCCTCTTCTTTCTTCTTTCTCTCTTTCCCTTTTTCCTTTCTCTTTCTTTCTTTCTCTTCCTTTCTTTTCTCCATTGTTTTCTTCCTCTTATCTTTTTCTCTTGCCCATCCTTCTTTCCTTCCTTCCTCCCTCCACCTCCTCCCTTTCTGTATTTCGCTCAGGACTACACACCGGAAGGCCTGATACCAGCAGCTATTAGTTGCCAATAGTTCCTCGGGTTGGGAAATCCACTCCTCTCTTTGCCAGGACTTTGTGTGGCTTGAGCTTGTTCGGGTCTTGTGCATGCAGTCACAGCCACCATGAGTTTATATGGCAACTGAAAACCTTACAGCAAACTCACGAGGACTACTAGCTTTGTTTCTAAGATATGCTCACCCCAAAAAGTCCCCTCTCCTGGGTGAAAATGTATCTTTTATGACTCAGTTCAATGACCTTAGAATTCCTTGTTCCTTTTCAAAGTTTTTCTCTCACCATATCTCTAGTTTATCATGAAATCTCTTCATCTCTACTTCAAAAATATTTATGGTATTTACTCACTTTCTCTTTGAGGCACCTCTTACTATGTAGCCCAAGCTGCACTCAAACTCGATCCTCCTGCATCAGCCTCTCAAGCACCAACCTGCCTAACTTCAGATTCCTAGTCACTCTGGTGAACTTCTCTGATTCTCCAGAAACCGTTGTTATAGAGTCCAATGTAGTCACAACAGCATTTTTTCAGTTCATTTTCTAATCCTCCAGGGTAATACAGAGTTTTTTAAAAGAAAAAGAATATCTGTCCCTTTAGTTGCAGTAGAAAACCATTCCATGAACTGGTGCCTAGAGGTTTAACCCCTCCTCTTCTCAACCCAGTCTGTTCATATGAGAAATTCCTAAATATGAGTATTAGCTAAGTGTAGCTTTAGTTAACCATAAATCAACCTTTTCCTGATTTTTTTAACACCCATCCATCATGTCTTCAAGGAGTGAATAATGAACAAATAAGCAAACAATCTGTATTTTGCTTACATTTTTTCCCTTACTGGTGTTTTTACGGATTTATCTATTTGGGGGCAGTATGCATCACAGTGTCATAGCAATTTATCTGTGCTGGATTTGTAGGAACTTAATAATGCTAGTTTTCTAGCATTGAATACTGTGTGACATCAATCGACGTGTCCTAATGACTTACAATTCATAACCAGCAGAGCATGATTGCATGCAATTTTCTAAGATGAGAAAATAGCTCAAAATGACCAATGCCATCTTTTGTGTTACTAGACTATCAGCTTGTTAAACTTACTCATAAATATTATTAAGTCTAATGAGATAGCATTAAATGTCTCCAAAGCTCTAAGATATGCTTAGTTATAAATTTTGACTGTTCATTTTTCTTTGAATACCCTACACTTAGCATTTGTCTTACCAAAGCAAGTATCAATGATAAAGAGGCACAGTCAGTGGATGTTCTGCAATGCAATAAATCCTTTAACATTAACTAACTCACTCCCTGTGCTTCCAAGTTGGCAATTAAGCTCTCATAACTGAGCACTCACTTGCTAAGATGAGGGTTGTTTCCTTCTCTTCGCCCGTTAGTGAGTTACGGACACAGCATGTGATACTTTCCTGTGACTGGTTTCTGAGGACAAGGGTCATCCGCATGTGGAAAAATCTGTCTCCATCCTGTGAGTATGATATTGAAGAGTATGGAACTGCCTTCCCTTTGCTATCTCTCCACTCCATTCGGGGCCGTGGGAACCAGCCTTCCGAAAAGCACTCCACAGCCAATCCATCGTCACCAGGACTCTGAATACGAATCTGCGTCTTCAATCCAAATGCTGGTGGAAAGGACAAGGAGATAAAAAAAAAAAGAGTGCTTATGTTAAGGTTTGATTGGCAGGTTGAAAAAGGAGAGTCTCAATCATGTTTTGAAGTCTAATAACACATGTGAATTGCCTTTCACATTTGATCTTCAAGTTGGACTAATGCTATGTGACGTCTATCCACGGCCTAGTGTAATTTTAGGTAGATGTGTGAATGTTACTGATTACCTAGATATTTTAAAAACTTAAAATATGAAAAAGGCATAACAACCCGCCAAGATAATTTCTATATTTTCAGTTCACTGGGCACGAGGACACTGGTACACTCTGCTCCACGGCAACTCACCTGCCACACTGAGGTTCACGCTGGCCGCCTCACTGAAGCCACTACCATCGTTAAATGAACACCGGTAAGGCCCGTCGTCAGAAATGCCGATATTATGAATTCTGAGGGCCACTTTGCCCTCCCGGATGGTGACTTTCACAAACTCTGTACGATTCACGTATTCAGGGGCAGCTTCTCCATCCACTCCATGGCTGCCTCTGTATCGGTAAACGAGTTTGGAATTGTCACCTCTGAACCAGCGCACCTCCAGATCCTCCACGCTGCGTGGTGGGGACACCTGGCAGCCGAGCTCAGCCTGGCCTCCTACTGTAGCCACCAAGTGCCCAGTAGGAGTGGTCACCATCAGATTCTCTGTGGAGGGAAATTGGAAATCAAAATAAAACTGAAGCTAGTAACACTTTGCTGCCAGAAACTACGTAGAAGGACATATCAAATCCTAGGCAAAATGCCTCACTGATGATGTAAACATTCAAATCTGTTTACATTCCTTTGCATTTTTCAATGATTTTCCTAATCATTGTTTAATCATTCTTATCTTTAAAAATTCCAGTGGAGTAGGAAGCCCAACAAAATGTCTCGCTATTTAAAAATTGTATGGAAGAATCTCCGGCATAAATATTTCAGGGCTCTGGAATCTATTGAAGATTGTCAGTTTCTGTGACGGTATCTAAGACAAAATACCTAAGAAAATGATTTTAATCAAGAATATTATTTTGACTCATGGTGATAGAGGTTTCACTTCATGGTAGACCGAGGCCACTGTTTCTCAGCCCTGCTAAGACAGGATGTGAACCTGCAGGCCGTGAAGCACAATTGCTCATTGCCAGGAAGCACAAAGAGTAGAAGAGACGAGGATAAGGCCCTTCCAAAGTGCTCGGCCACGTGTCGAATTCCTCCAACTACGTACTTCCTCCTATGTCACCCCCCAGTGACGCCGTCATACCATGAATTCATCAAAGCGCTGACACACTGATGAAGTCAGAACAACCAGGCTCATTGCTTCTCAATGGCAGAAACTCACTGTTAAACAGCCCTTTAACACACGTTGTCATTTGAAGAGAAACTTCAAAACCAAATCATAATGACCTAAAACAGTAAGTGAAGGCTTGGAGAATTATTATTTAGAGTCATTTCCAGCTTTTATAAAGTACCACCTACCCCCTAACCTTTAATTTAATTGGTGAGCAATTGTGCATGTTTGCCAGTACGATCCAGGCCAGGGCAAACAGAAACGACTCTATTTTCCAATTATTGGAGAAGTATGCGCTGAGCATTGATTATTGCCTCTGATCACATAAGTGTAGTCAGAAGTAGTTAGCTATTTTTGTAGCTTCTCTTAAAGTTAAAGACTCACCCAGTTCTAACTGAGGTGGCATCCAGAGTGTTTTAAATATTTTTAGCCATTTTTATTTTTCTCATTTGACAGAAGGCATTCAGATCTGGGACACTGAAAAGCAACTGTGTACACGGGGAGAATTGGAAAGTAAATTAAAGGAACAGGGAAAGAAATAGATTCTGAAAGAAGGAAGTCAGGGAAGAGAGCTGGAGCTTATAAATGCTCACAAAGACAGTATACAAGAAGCAAGCTTCAAAAGCACCAGAAGAAAAAAATTACGAGGAAATCTCAGGGGAGGAAGAAATCATAATTTCTAGAGTTATTGTTTTATTGGATTTAAATGTCTACTTTTCAACAACTCAACAAAAATTCTGACACACCTGAAGAAGAAGGGAAACACGACTGATGTAAAGGAAAAATGAGTAAGAGAGTCTGCCTGAAAGAGATTGGGTGGCTGCTCTACTACACCAAGACTTTAAAGCAACAGTCTCAGTATGCTCAAATCAGTAAAGGACGACCGGAAAGGGTCAGGAGAACATGTATGAGCAGTCTAGAAACATAAGTAAAAAGATTCAAAACCTAACCAAGATACTTAAAAGAAATTCAGGAACCGAAGGCCATCCCAATGCCATGCCGCTCTTTCATTCTCTGGTCAAATTGGACAGTGAAACATGATCTAAGAGTTTCAGTAAAGTTTTAAGATGCTAATGTAGAACTCCCCTGTGAGATTTAGAACCAGACTCAGAATCCACCAACAGATGAACAGACAAACAGAACAGACTTTAAAAAAAGAATATACTTAAATGGGTACACGTAAATGAAATGATGTCAAATGAAATAAGTCAGCTAGGAAAGGCAAAATCTGCATGAGGATACTCACATACAGTATCTAAGTGGGCAAATCCATAGGTCAAGGAACTAAGACACTGATCGACAGAGGTTGTATGAGAGGGAAATGGGAATATGCTTTAATGTAAATAAAGACAGCAGTGCAAGAGTCCCCAGAAGCTCCTCGTTAGACAGAGGCTGCTCATCCACTCTCCCGTTCCTCCCATCCATCGCCGGCGTCCTTTTCCTTGATCTATAATTCCTATCGATGAACACATTGTTTTTATTGTTTTGAAAAACCTGCCCTCTATTGGATCCACTAATAAGATTTTACTGTCACCTTTTCTTTTTCTAATGTTTATGTAGCTTTGATTATCCGCCCTTGCCATTTCCTTCTCTCCAACAAATCGTGAACACATCTTTCGAGAAAGGGATACTAATCACAAAGTCTCCTCTGATTTTGCTTAAGATAAGTATGCATCCGTTACCTTTGGAGAGTAACTAAAATCATGGGGTATATTATCCTAAGTGAGTGTGGGGTTTCCTCTTCATGCTTTAAATATTGTATTGCATCTATCTCTTGCTTGCTTGGCTTCTCTAACATTGGAGGTAATTTTATCACTTTTCATAGGTGGACAGATTTCATTCCTTCTCCCATGACTGCTAGTATTTTAAAATTTATCATCCATTTCTTTACGCTTTGGACACTATATGCATACTCAGCTCTTACCTTGATCTCTGAGAACCCTGGCTCTGTGGGGAGTTATAGTCATGGTTGAGTCTCATGCGCCACTCCGCCTTCCTGTCTTGGGTCTCTTTGCATCACCACTGTCTGTGTTCTACGCTTTTTATACTTGTCTCAGAGTTCTTAGAATTTCTCTGCAAAAGTTTTAGTTTCTCTTCTTTTTCTACAATTCTATTGATTAATACTCAATCCTCAATAATCTTCCCCAAGCTTCGTTTGCTGTCTTTTCGTGAGCACACTCAAAGAGGCATTCCTTTTTTTGGCTACAGTGCTTTACAGCTACAAAATTTCTTTCATTGTTGTCTCAGAATTTCTAGTTCTGACTGTATTATCCATTTGCTCTTACCTATTATCTATTCTTTGCTATTAGATTGTTTACAATATTGATTGTGGTTGTATTAAATACCTGGTCTGACAATTCCCCACTGTCTCTGCAGTTTTACTTGCTCTGTCCCTGTGGACTCCGGTTTTGAGTCTTAGTGAATCCTGGAAGGTTTTGTTGGAAGTCAAATGCACTACAGTTAATGTACTCTGACAGCGTGCTTTAACGATGAGGTGCTGAGGTGTGTTGGGGAGAGGGAAGGAACATTCTGTAGTTTTATGATTTGGATTCAGCCTTTTCGTGAACCTGTGCCTTTGGGTTGTGGCATTTCTGAGAACTTCTCAATGTGTCTGTCTTCTAAGTGGGATAGGAGAGAAAGGGGTGGCTTGTGGTCAGTAGTACCCTTCTCTCAGACCAGTTCAGCCAGGCCATGGAACTCAACGGGTACCACTTTGGGAAAACAGTTCCTCTTGAAGGCAGAACTAATCAAGGTGAACCTATTTCAGAACGGTTACTTTCTCCAGAACTGTTCTCACTGTCAGAAACCGGAAGAAACACTAGATGTAAAAGGTACCACCCAGTTTCTACCGCTGATTGGGGGGGCTATGCAATGTTTGTGGCTCAAACTGTTCCACATTAGAGCTCTACTAACTCAGGGGTTACAGTTTACATTTTCCTATCTTACCCCTTGTTTTTCTCAGAGTTTTCTTCTCTTCTCAGAGATTCCTGATCTGGTAGATCTCTGCTCTTTTCTGTCTTTTTGCCTCAGAGGACAGTGGTACACCCTGTGATCTCACTGCTTCTTTGTACCTAAGAAGAGTTGCTGAAATACACTTTTTAAACTATTTTACTTGGTATTGTAGTGAGGTGCTGGTGTAATCTCCTTCCATACCAACCTGAACACTAGAAGTCTATCTTACGTTCTTTCCTTAATTGCAATGGAGAGGAGAAAGTGTCCTTACCCGAAGTTGATGTTATCACTTGCAGGAAAATGAAGTACACATGATATCCAGAAAAAGAAGAGTCTGAAGGCTTCATCATATCTGGAAATGACAATAGAACCAGATAACAAACAATGAGGTATGAACTATAGATCGTCTAGACCCACAAAATTAATGCATAAGAGACAACCTTAAGGTTCCATTAAAAACAAAATTTCTCAGTGTTGGAATAAAAAAAGAGACCATTCTCACACATGGTTCTGATCAGAGGAGGACTTGCCAGTTCCTTTAACCCTCTGTTTCTCACTTTGTTTTTCTTTTAAGTTTTTGACCAAACTTCCTCAGTCATAGCTTCCCCAGGAGATGTATTTAACATTGAGGATCTGGGAGGAACTGCAGGGATGGGGAGTGAAGAACATGATAAAAATATATTGGTTGACCAAAATTTAAATAATAATAAAAAATGAAAATAAAACAATATACATACATACATACACATAATTATAAAAAACAAAGTTGCCCATTGTTCTCGAGAGAAAAACATCCCTTAAGTTAAGCACTATGCTGTTCTATATAAACTGTTTTTTTTCTCAGAATCCATGTTAAAGAATAAAGTAAGTGATATTGTGGTGCTTTTAAAAACAACACAATGGTGTTAGTATTTCCTTCCAGCTCAGCTTTGCCTTTTGGACTTGCTGCTGCCAAGCATCCTATCAGGTACCCATCGTCAACGAGAAGTAACTAGATGAACCCCAGGACACAGAACTTAAACTACAATCATAAACTCCATCAGAGATAGGGGTTCAGCAGCTAAGACCATTTGTTGCTCTTGCAGAATATCCAGGTTCAGTTGCCAGTACCCACATAGTAGGTAACAATCATGTATAATTTTAGTTCTAAAAGATCTGATTCCCACTTCTTGCCCCCGAGGACACTTCATTATTGTGATATATATGCAAACCATGAATATACATTAAAGTAAAATATATCATTTTTTCAAAAGAATGATTTAAATATATATGATTCTCTTAAAATATATTACTGAGAAATAATATTTTAAAATATTTATTTATAACAGAATTCAATGGAATTGATAAGAGCAAAACAATAGAGAAAATCAAAAATAGCAGGCTTCTTTTAAAGAGAAGTAGAGTTGGTAAACTTCTAACCATGCTAAGTAAAAAAGAGATGACAAAACTAAATTAGATTAAAAATAAAAGATGTAACTACATGTAATTGCATTTCTAACCCT
Organism: Cricetomys ansorgei; assembly: GCA_026225945.1. Classification (NCBI taxonomy): domain Eukaryota; kingdom Metazoa; phylum Chordata; class Mammalia; order Rodentia; family Nesomyidae; genus Cricetomys; species Cricetomys ansorgei. Next base: position 287,005 of record JAMJFZ010002749.1, read on the forward strand.
ACAAAAGTTAACTAGATAATAAGAGAGAATTATGAAATACCCAATAAGCAATTTAATATGGGGGGGCCAAGACTTTCATGAATAAAATAACATGGGTGTATCAGGAAGGGTTGTCTTGAATTGACCTAAATCTAAGGACAATTCTTCAGGCTCACATAATTGTTTTAGTAAATTAAATCAAGTATTTAAAAAATTAAAATTAATTCTTCAGAATCTACCAGGCAGAATGAAATGTAGGTAAAACTTAACAACTCGATTCATGAGCTCTGGTTAACCACCAACTACATTAAAAGGAAAGAAATGCTATATGTTCTGTGAAGACAAGAAAAACACCTAGAAATTAATATTAACAAATCAAGTCAAGCATTATCTGAAAATATTACTGCATATTATAAACAGTGAACTCAAGCTGGTTTAACATTTGAAAGCCAATGAATGTGATTCACAGTGATGCAAAATAGATTACTGGCTAAATAGAGGGACAATATTCAATGAATTCAGTGTTCATTCATGATGGTGGAATCTCTCAGTAAACTATGAACAGAAAGACACATCCTTAACTTAAAACAGGCAATAGACAAGCCACACAATGACATATTTTATAGGCAGAAATTGGAAATGCGTGAAACATCCTTCTTAACTTCTGTAATGTACTAAAGTTGCACTAAAGTACTAGTCAGCATAAAAAGATCCTGAGAATAAAATCTGTTTGGATTCATAGATTATGTGACTGTCAACATGAATGGTTAGACCCATATAAAAATCTGAAAGAATATTTCTAGTGAGCTTGTAAATTATATGCCAATACTCAAAAATAAATTATGTCCCTGAATATAAGCCATGATTGTTTTAAATTAGAATTCATAGCAATGCAACTTATGATGGAACCAGAATGACATGACTGAGTATAATCCTATCAAAATATGTGGATATTTTATATGTTGAATGAAGGTGAGCTAAAAGTAGCATAGGCAAGTTTTGTTCCCAGGTGCTCTGAACTGAAGGTCTCCTCAAACTTCTAGGTTAGTGCTTAATTGCCATGGTGCTGTATTAAGAAGTGAGAATATAAACAGTCTAAACAGTTATTAGAGCAGAGAGACCCCGCTCTTCTACATGAACTAATGTCACTACTGTGAGAGTGAGATTATGATCACGGGTGAATTTGCTGCAATAGGACAAAACTGTCCCCGTGTTGTTTTGACCTCTTGCCCTTTCACCTTCTGACATGAACAACACCATAAGAAAGTTCTTGAACCATGACAGCATTTTCACCTTGGACTTACCATCTCCCAGAAACTTCTGTTCTTCATAAACCACCCAGTTTGTGGCACTCTAACAACCGCAGTTTAAAGTAGTCTAAGACTCTAGTCAAGATTTTTGTATATATCATGAAGTTATGTGCAATGTGTAGGCAAAGAATAGCTCTTTTTAAAAAGTCAGACAATATCAAAATAATTCTGAATAATGATTTTGCAGCCATAATGCTATCGATTTTTAAAATTTACATGAAATGCAATGATGAGAATATTATGGGATTGGCAAAAAGGTATATGGATCTCCGTAGGGAACAGAATAGCTGAAGTCAGTGCTCAGAGGCTTAAGTACTTTGTGTGGTACTTGAGAAATTCAATAGAAAATTTGTCTTTGGAAAATACGGTACTTAAATAATTAGGAACTCATGCAACAATGTCATAATGCAAACTTTGCAGCAAACATGTCTCAAAAGTATCATAGATATAAATGTGGATCTGTATGATTCAAAAATGAAATCTGCACAAATTAGGGAAAGGCAAAGGCTCTTTGGTACGGCAAGTAAAGAACAATGTACACATTTTTGAAGAACAATCAATTGGACTTAAGAAAATTTAAAACATTTTCCTCTGTAAAAGAGAAAAGGAACCAACAAAAAGGTAAAATACAAAATCACAAAAACGTATGTATTGTGTTTCCTGAGAGGCTAGGATAGAGTGAGAGTCTAGGTTAGCTCCCCTAAGTCGGATTAGGCGCCTCAGGAGTGAGCTGGGTCTCACGGGCTAGGTTAGCTCACACAGAACTGGGTTGTCTCTAAGAAAGTTGTCCCTACAGGTTTCTTCTCTCCTCGCTACTTTCCTAAGTGAGCCTGCTGATTGATGCCTACGTGGTCTTCATGAAGTCAGTGTGAAAATACTCAAAGGTAATGGAAGCTTTCTACAGATCTGACACATAACACGAATGATTGCCATAACACTGTTCCAGCATATGATTTGCACACATGATGCGGGCAGGTGAATGGTTGGCTTACTACCTGGAAGAGCAGGTTACAGACAACAGAGAGACATAATAGGAAATATGATAATTAAATTACTGTCATGATTCTGGTGTCTCCATTACCACATACTCTTTAAGAAAAATTAGCCCAATGATTGAATTTCTTAAATTTACTATCCTTAAAAACAAACCACAATAGAAATGAAAGTACAAGACTTGTATCTAGTAATGGTACGTTAAAAGCCAATGTCTAGAAATGACTCAAAATCTGACTGACAGTAAAACGGATAAAGAAAATATAGCTAACCCAAAAATATATGCACCAATAAAGAATGAGCCAGTTTTATAAATGTCAGATATCGATCTTTAGAGGATTTGGATGAATTAAAGGAATAAGACAAAAATGACTTGTATGTTATGATCACAAAGACAATTTAGGAAGTCACACTTATTTGTTATAGGGAACACATGACAATTTCATGATGCACACACACACACACACACACATGCACTCTCTCTCTCTCTCTCTCGCACACACACCCACACACACACACACACATGCACTCTCTCTCTCTCTCTCTCACACACACACACACACACACACACACACGCATATATATATGTTTTACAAATTATTTCCCTTAAATACCAGGCAGAGTTTGTTGCATGCCAGCTATACCTCAATAAATATCTTTATAAAGAGTATTTTATAATAAACATTAAATATTGTGTGTGATCTTTTAGTGGCAATTTATGTGTATTACTTTAATTTCAGGAGTAGAATCTTAGAAACCAGAGATACCTATGTTGGTGACTGCCAAGTCTATAACAGCGACACCACAGTGTTTTGTGGAGGTTCTGCTGGCAATTTATAACTATAACTGGGAGTCCTTTCAGGGCCTGGCCCCTACAATGGTTGGTCAAACGCACTCTGGTGGAAAGCAGCACAAACCGTGCTTGTTGTTTTTTAAAGAAAGAACACAAAGCCAGGTAGGTAGAGAGAAGGGGTCTGGATGCCAGATTAGGGGAAGGAAGCAAACATGATCAATGTGCAAACTCCTCAGAGAACTTGTGAAAAAAGAAGAGGGGGGCGAGGAGACCATGGGCATGTGACTGTTCCTGAATCTCAGGGCTCACTGGCCCATATCCACCATCCTAATAATGAAATCAGAAAGCAAATCCTCTCTTTCTAAGGACTTCACTGCCTGTCAGATTTCTAAGCCCATCATACAATCACTCTGTAATGAAAGGGTTGTCAAGTAGCGAGACTCTAAGTCTAGACCCACAGAGTCAGAAAGTACACTTGTCTCCATCCATCATCTCCACCCAGATCACTTACCTGAGTTCCAGAATCCAGAGAGAATGTCTTTCCCGGTCCTTCAAAAGTTCTCAGTGCCTGCCGGTGGTTCAGCAAAGCTCCTCCACTGTTAGTCACCAACACCTCCTTTGGATCAGAGTTGGTTCTCTCTCCATCTTTAACCAGTTTCCTCTGGGATGCTATTTTCTCTTGTCAATCTCAAATCAGTATCCCTTCAGGGAAAGCAGGAAGACAGCTATTTTGTTCAATACAAAAGCCCATGAGCTCACGCTCACTAGCAGCACACCCAGTATCACTCAGAGCTTTCCACTGCTCTCAGTAGACCTGTTCTGACATGACTTGCTTGGCTCATGCTGATACCTGAGACAGGGCATCCATCTTCACACAGTTTCACCAGAATGTTTCCCAAAAACATACTGATGTTGGAAATACCAAGGGGGATTTCTTGCTTGTGTTAACAGTAGTACGCTCTGGAAATTACTATAATAAAAAAATGTTTTCCCCCTTTCCTGAATATTTTATAACGTCTATGTATCAGTTATATTCCCTTCCTGAAAACTCTACGATATTCAGTTATGTGAAGGGTCGAGGATAGAAGTGCTTGGAAAATAATTTTCAGGTTTTTATTATTACCTAGGGGAAATTTTAAAATAAGAAGAACCTGGTCAAGACTTATCAGCTTTTCTCTAGTTAGTGATTTCCTTGCAGTAGAGGCCACTAAGACCACAAAACACAGATAGAAAATTATGGAAGACAAAAGCTATAATGATTATATTTGGATAATTCTTTATATTTGAAACACAAAAAAAAAATTATCCATTCCATCCATCAAGATCTACCAATATAATAAGATGGGATACGTAAGAGCTAAGAGCTATTTATTCTTCCACACATCTCAAAATTTAACAAACTAAATTGCAATTAGACCAGAATAATGAGTTGCTTAAGAACCTAAAATATCTCTTCTTTCATCCACAATATTTTAGAATTATTTAACAATTTCCAATTGTTAGGACAACTGACATTTTGAGATTTTAAATCCATGATTACTCAAATTATTTAGGCCAACTTTATCTAATCTATAGAAACTATTGTGTAGTAAATGTGAGTTTTCCATTCTGGAAATTACACAATAAGACCTTATCTATCTGAGGTTCCTGGGAATTAGACTGAGATATAGAATTGCATGTGGGAACTTGACTGAGGTCATGTGCGTAGTTTAAACATCAAGTGGAAGAACTACAGTCTTGCTGGAAGAATTCTGGGATTAAAGTAGAGATTGCTCTTGAAGGGAATTAGGAACGCCCTGTAGGGCCAGGTCTTTAAACAACCACAACCATCACTGTTACAAGATGCCCGTGTACCTGAAGAAGATATATGAAGGCAGTTTGCCTTTGCTCAGTAAAATTCACAGAAACCTTTTAGCTGAGGAAATGTGACTGTTAATTCTTCACTTGGAGGATGGCGCCTCAGTCCTACAGGGAATCTGAGTGCTCACCAGAGCACCTACTCTGTGACACACAGTGCGCTGCTTATTCACACACGCAGAAGAGGGAGTTTATTTGGGAGTCTAGAGAAGGTTATATTCACAGTGGCATCATGGCTCATCCTAAAGCCACAACTAACCCTTACCACCCCTCGGAAGGCAGCCACCATGTGGCTGAATTCTTCCCACCCACAGCTATTTCTATCACAGCATCGCTGTGAGTCTGTGTAGCTCAACTGAATTGATACCCTAGACATGTTCCCTGAAATGCCGGGCCCCTCATCACCACAACCTTCTCACGTTATGGGTGATATGTTTGGCATTTTTCACTAAGATTTGGCAAAGTTGGTGGAAAAGCAAGCTTCTGGAGTTCACAGAAAGGTTAACCAAACTGAATGAAAGATAGTTAAATGTTTCATGCTTCTCAAAATAAGACAAGTAATACTGTATTTCGTAGTACGCAAATAAGAAAGTATTATGAGAGGCCCCAATAGACCATCTGAGTGTCCAACTGAGTAAATTATTCACTAATTACTGAAGTGATCAACTGTTGAAACTATTAGATTCAGCTTTTATTCATAAAGGATCTCTATTACAAAGGGTATTTACACAGTATTAAAAGCAGAAAAACATGCAATGGGTGGGGGTTTGAGTTCTTTGGAGGCTGACTTGGTCTACCCACCACTGGGTTCCATCACAAAGGATCTGTGTTTTCTATGTGCCTCAAACACCATCAGTATTATGTGAAGGGCACAGTGCCAGGAAACAACAGCTGTGCTCACAGTGAAGGTCTCGCACTGAACTGCTCCCATACATCTACTCTCTCATACAACCAGAATTAATTCTCAAATTTTGCCACGGCCTCTATTGAAGTCAGGTGCAAACTCTAAACCTGCCTCTGACTGCTACATGATGCCTATAGACTGGTAAACATTGCTCTGAAACAAGTAGGTTTCATTGTTCCAATACCTCATACATCTTTAGTTCGTGGACTCTATGCCATTGTCCTAGGGTCAGTGCCTCTGGATGAAATCATGCAGTGGATCCATGCAAGTGAAATCATTCTATACCACAAACAAATGCATACCTTTCTCTCCCCATCATGTACCAGTGTCTCTACCTCCACCTATGGAGCATCCTGGCAACTTCCCTCACCCATAATTTGCTTAGAATGAGATTCAACAATAGATGAAATTCCTGATGCCACAAATAAAGAAGTAACAAAGAACAACACATCATCGAACAACTGTAAAAAAAAATACATAAAACTTTTTTTGCAGACTTTAGAATAAAGAAAAAAATCAAGGAACAAACCTCTGTGGATAAGCTGACCTTTTCTTGGATAGCAATTGTTTATTACAGTCAGGTCAGTCCAGAGTACAAATAAACACCGAAATGACTTAGCAGAATTCAGAAGACAACAGAGGTCAGTGAAGTCACGTGACCAGAAAATATAAAGATGAGGTTAGGAGAAGGAGGTACTGAGTAAAGCAAACTCCTATTTAGAGTTGCAGGCAAACCATCTCTTACTCTCTGCTCATTGATCAGTTCTACTGGGTCTCTGTATAATCGCCATCGACTGCAAAATAGAAGCCTTTCTAATGGAAGTTGAGATATTTACTAATCCATGGGTAACGGATATTAACTCAGGTAGATGCTTGAAACTATGAAGAAAATTAAGTGAAAAAAATCTAGCACTAATACGAAGTCTCAGGTGGTCACCGATGACTGGCGTAAACAGCAAACTGGAACGGTTGAGCCCTGGGTGTGTCTGTGCTCTGGATTGAGCTCATCAGGAACAGGCCACCAGAATATAAAAATCATTTTGAACTGAAGGAAATTGAGTTCTGAAATTTTTTCTCTATCAAAAAACAGTGCCTTCTACAAGAAGCCAAGACTGAACTGTCATGACTCCTCTTAGCGTGAACAGTCAGGGAATGAGGCACCCAGGGAGTCGAGGGGTTAACACAAAAACACAGATGCTCACAGGGCCGTTTTTCTCTCCTCTTTTTTTAAGGCCCATTTACCTCTGAAAACGCGATTTTTTTCCTTTTGTTGGAAATAAATTTTTTATCCTATAATATATGCTGCGGCTTTCCCTTGCTGTACTTCTCTACTTCGCCGCCCTCCCCTCCCGCTCAGATCCACCCTGTGTCCGCCTCTCATTAGAAAATGAACAGGTGTCTCTCGCCATCCCTTCGTGTTATCATGTGGCAATTCATGTGACATTCTATTTCTAATTTTTATTAACATGTGTAATAACTACTGAAATCAGTCTGTCTCTTGAATACTCTCCCAGAGAAGTTTCTAAAATGTCATAATTAAATATATTTGACTTTAAACTCTATGCGAAGCCCCGCTTTCTAACATTTATAGACTCACCATTCGTACTTAAGGAGGCCCTACTAATTTCTCCATATACACTTCTCGGCAACTTAGTAGCCTCTAATTACCACTCTGCTCTTTGAGTCTCTGATTAATAACAAGAGAAGCTTGCTCATCCTATTTGTTGCACAGTTATTAAAAGAGTGGAGATGTAGAATCTGCCTAGGCACCCATCAATAAATAAGTATGAAAAATGTGGTAAGTATATACAGCGGAGTGCTGCTCATCTGAAGAGATGAATATAATCATCTCATTTACAGCAAAAGAGGTGAATAAAATACGTGTTCTTGTCATATGTAGAAACTAAATCAGGAGTAGAAAAGGACAATGTTATTAGGGTTCGTTTCTAAGAATTGCACTTACATTGGAAACACAGATAGAATGGTTCTTAAGTACAACGTTCATAAATATTTTTACATTCTCATTTTGGTTTGACTTCTCTGCTGCTCTGTCTGTGGGTGGTAGGAGACAGAGAACAATGAAAAAGAGAGAGAGGGAGAGAAGAGGGGGTCGGAGAGATTGCTTGTGAGGTGTGAAGGTAAGGCTAAAATTTTATTTTGCAAGAAATAGAAGTGTCTGCCTTTAGGCTTGATATTTTTGTAGAAATTGTTTGAAATATGATTCATGTTCATTATAACAAGTTAAATGACACATATTATCAAAGATCCTATTTGTGTACATTGGCTTTGATTTCCATAAGAAAGTGAATAGTAACAATTTAGTTAGTATCCTTTCACTGTATTTAGAAAGTCCACAGAAACATACACAGATAAATGCAACATTTGTGCTATTTTGTAGTCATAAATATTTTTCAACAATATGTGTGTGCCTTATTCATGACACAAATTAAACTTTATGTTAGCTAATTTATTTTGTATCTATTTATAACAACTGCTGGCACACATGTCCTATTAAATGCAGCATGGTTCCATATTACCTTTAAAGATTATGCAATAAAGACAAAATACTGAGGACTTTAAAATGATATAGAGAAAAAAATAGCCATAGTATATAGCACAAAAGATAGCCCATAACCACCTGTCATGTACACTCATTAGTGTGGAATGATCTAAAATGGAGTTACAGTAGTTACATTAGCCATGAGCATAGACAGACTTTCTGGTGTACTTTCCATCTAATAAGTCTCCATCAAAAACTAGAACCTGAAAGATAAAAAAAAAATATGATTTGCTGTCATGTATTGAGTTTCTGAATGATCCCTGGTTGTATATAGTTGTTTAGAACTTATGATAAGGCTAAGAGATAGCTTGGGGGTTCAAAGCACTTACAAATCTGGGGGAGGATCCAAGAGGAATCTTAGTGTTCGTGTCAGGTGTTTCAAAACTGTAACACCAGCCCCAGGAACACTGCCCTGTTCTGGCTTCTGCAGGCACTGTCCATACATAGAATACACACAAGCCCCTACACCCTTTTGCCAAGGTTTTCTTTGGTAGTTTTAGAGACTGAAAATGACATATTATTTGAGAAAATGGAGAGCATTCATTAGGGAAATGCGCCGCGGGTTATTAGTATAAAAATCTACAATAGTTATGAAGTAAAATGCTAACAGGTTTTTTTCAGTGTTAAATTCAAATAGCAGATCTATAAAGCAGTTAAATATTAAGGGATACAATGAGGTCCCAATGTCACTACAAATATTATCTGTGGTCTGGAGAGATGGTTCCATTGTTAGGAGCACTGGCTGCTCTTCCAGAGAACCCGGGTCTTCATCCTAGCACCTATCATGGGTAACTCAAAACCGCCTATGACTTCAGATGATCCTTCTCTGGCCATCTTGAGTATGCGCATACACTTGACATTCACGCAAAGAGACACTGACATATACAAATACAACTCATAAAAATTAAGATATTTTAAAAACTGTTGTGAGGGAAGGAAACAGACTCAGCAGTTAAAGGTGCTCGTTCTCCAGTCTGACAAACTGAGTTTAATCCCTGGGACCCACGTAATGGAAGGAAATAACAAACTCCCAGAGTTGTCTTCTCACCCTCATACCTACACTGTAGACTTCTCTGCCACAGCACCCTGCTGGTATGTGCTGCTTTGCCAACAGGCACAAAAACGATACAACCAAACAGCCATGCGCTGAGCCTTTAAAGCCGAACCACAATAAAGCATTTTTCCAATATGACTGCCCAGATCATGACATTAAATAAATGCCAAGATCACTAGTGCTGATGTTTCCTTTTCTGTGTTATTACAGATGTAAAGGGATGCTTCAAGCCATAGCTGGGACTTAGCTCATATCCTACACTAAGTCTGCACACAGGGAGAAATTCCAAATGAAAGTCCATTGTCAGGTTCACTAAAATAGCTCCCAAGCACAAGCTCTGTCATGCTTACCATTGTGCTGGATCCTAAGTGTGCATTTACAAATAAAAGTAATCTATTTATGTGTATGTGTGTGTATGTGTGTGTGTGTGTGTGCGTGTACGCATACACACACACACACGTGCGTGCTCTTTCCCTATCTTGCAGCAACTCTTAGCTCTAGTCCAAGCAGCATACAACCACATGGGGAGGGGCTTTTTCCTGGTAAAGTTTCACTCTACGATACCCTCTCCTGCTAAAGAAGAAGCAGAGCTAATTTCTATATTCTGTCATTGGGACCTTTTTTGAACTTATTAATGTCTTTCTTTGCCCTAAGCAATCTCTGTTCATTCTGCTCTTCTGGAAGATTTGACTTGCCCTCACATTCAGGAGAATATGCTGAATTTATTTTTCTCTTACTTGCTTGCAAATAGCTTTGAACTAACACGTTTATTTACCATGTTTTATTATTCCTCAATACTATAGTTTGTTAATGACATGAAATCATTTCTATTTTCAGGTAATTATGTCTGTTGCCATGTGAATTGTTTCATTTTCATTGTTCCTGTGATTCATATTCTGATTGTATTTCCACCTTTGTATTTGAATTGCAATAACTTATTTCCACAAGACCTAACAGTAGAATGCAAATATGAGTGCCTAGTGTTTCTTTTCTTCTTCTTTCATACAATGTATAGAATATATCTTGACCCCCCTCCTCCCTCTCCTCCACCTCCATTTCCTCCTACCTCCCCCCGATCTATCCCCCATCACCACCCATAAACATCCCTTGCTTTTCCCCAGAAAAGAACCGTCCCCTCTGGGTTACAGCACAGTCAGGGCAAGACATAGCAGGACGGAACGAGGCCAGGCACCAATCCTTACATCAAGGGTGGGTCAGGCAGCCAGGCAGGAGCAAAAGGGTCTCAAGGGCTGGTAAAATGGTCAGAGACACCCCCACTTGAGCCTGCAGTAGTTTTTCAAGAAAATCAATTCAGACAGCAATAAGCTTTATTTAGAGGATCCTGCATCAGTTGACACTGAGGGACTTGTTCTGGTGTTCTCAACCCCTCTGGTCTCCACCATCCTCCTCTCCTTCTTCCATGGGGTTCTCTGGTCTCTGCAGGATATTTGGCCCTGGATCTCTCCAGATGCTCCTGTCAGCTGCTGTAGGGGGCCTCCCTGGTGAGTACTGGGTTAGGTACTCATCTAGGAGCAGAGCATGACATCATTAGAAATTGTCTCCTCTCCGGGTTATCCAGTCTTTAGTTCCTGTCCCGTCCTGCAGTTTCAGGCAGTGGTTCCCTCCTTTGGCATGGAGTTCTATCTTTCTCTTGTCAACTAGGATCTTGCAGGTAAGACAGCCATAAGTTGGAGTTTTTGTGGCTGGGATGGTGTCCCAGTCCCACCACCGGAAGCCTTGCCTGGGCACAGGAGCCTGTTCAGGCTCCCTATCCCCCATTACTAGGGATCCTCACTAGGGTCTCCTTCATAGGTTCCTGTGAGTTTCCACTACATCAGGTCTCCTCTGAAATCATCTGGTTGTGTCTAAAATTACAGAACTATATTTTCCTCTGGGATCCTAGCTATAGTTCTCTATAACTAGCGTTCCAGGTGAAAAAAATCTGACACTTTTGTAGTTTATTAATTTTTGTAAGTAATCTGCCAAAGCAATAAAATTTGTTCTAGGTACTGTTAACTGACATCTTTCTAAAAATAAGTATTGATGAAAACACACATGATAACATGCTGATGTCCTGTGAGACACCAGAGTACTTTAAAAGGCTAAAGAAACTATTTTGATTTGGTCAAAATTAACATGAGTTCCCTGGTTTAAATCAATGAGAGGAAAATACTTGGGAGGAATCTGCAAGTAAAACAGGCACCTGAGAAAGAGTCTGACTGGATTCTAATATTTCTTTTGAAATTAGATTCACTGGTTATTGACAAAAGGAGTCACTGATATTTGCTGTCTTTTTGTCTGCCTTTCTCTGAATTCTCAAGACTAAGGTGACAATATATTGCCACAGGCTGAGCTCTACTTAGGAAAAGAACCGATCCTTACATGAAATATGCCAGAAAGTATCTAGGGTGTATATGCTTTTCAATATTTTCTAAAACTTCCTCCAGATTTGTATATGTACTTTTGAGCTGAAACTTCCAAAATGTGAAAAATATACTCATAATAATGAAACTTTCAATACAGGAGAAGAACCAAACTGTTTCAGAGAAAGGGTAGACAGAGAGTTCAGCTACTGACTACTTTTGGGTTTATCCGAAAAGTCAAATAAAAACTTTGTAAAAATGAAAGCACTCAGGTGACACTGGACCTAGGTATCACGGAACTGTAATCTCAGGACTTCGGAGGCTGATGCAGGAGGTTTGTCACGACTTAAAAGCAAGCTTTGGCTACAGAGTGGTTCCCATATTAGCCTGGGCTTTATAGCACTTTCATACCTAAAGTGGACAAAAGTTATACAGAACATGAACATATTTGGAGATATTGCTGTGTTTTTTTTAAATAAAGTTGACTTCATTATTGCTCCTGGATGATTCTATGTTTGACATTTAAAAGTTAATTGAAGACATTTGAATCCACATTGAATTTCTATCAACTTCAATTTTACTTGTATCATCATTAAGTTTTTGTAATAAAATTCTATGTTAGCCATTTGAGATATATTAGAAGAGACTGAAAGCAATTAATAGAAAGACATATATTCGATTCATTGCACTGTGTAATCTCTAGTTGAAATCAGTTAACATATTGTGTTCGCTTCCTTTTCACAGAATTCTACATAACCAAGATCAAGTGATGAAATATTTAAATGGATAAATCAACTGTATCATTGTTCTCAGTAGATACAGAGAAGCAATATTAATAGCACTAATATCACAAGTCGCAAAAAAAGAGGCCTTATCTTAGTTGTTGTGGTCTCCTGCATTGAGAGAACAGCTTAAATCCTCCTAGATGCTGTATTCATTGAGTTAGCAGATAAATGTGACTTGCGCTGAAAGATATTGGCTATAGATTTCTTATGACTTCTCCTTATTAATAACTATCCTTCTGACGCAAGATAATGAAGGAGTTACTTGACTTAGCAGAAGCAGTGTACAGGAATGCTAATTTGCATTACCACAGGCAACATGTCTTTTTGCATTTGGTACATCCCAACTGTTGAGGCTGGATGCATTGCTGAGGCTTGATGTGAGTATTCTCATTTTGGCTTGTCCAACTCCACACTAGCAACTCCGATAAAAGTCTATAGAACCAAGTTAATGGATGCAAATGTGTAAATACAGCACGTAATTCTTTTGAGTTTAACCTACGGGTCTATTTTGCTTAATAACTTCTCTGTATCTTCCACAAGGACTCGCTAAAGCTTTGCATTGTATTTGAGGTGAAAGCTCACTGGAAATTAAAATCACAATTTGATTAACAATGGATACATTTTTACTGTACTACTTTAGGGTTGTAGGTTATTTGTAGATCAAATAAACAGGTGTTGAAAATTTCTATCCTGACTTACTTTTTTAAATATCCCATTCTGTTTGCACAACAAAAGTGGGCATTTAGCTTTGGGCTTAAGTTAGGGAATATTTTCACAATAGTATTGTGGGGTTGGAGATTTTCTTGGTTCATTCCTTGTGGAAATTTGCATGTTTCTCATGGAGGAAATTACAGCATTATATTAGCATTTTAATCTTTGAGATAAAAGAAGAATCAACCATGCAAGGCTTCAGAGAATGGATAAAACATAGCAGGGTTTCCACCTTTCCCTGATACATTTGTTACAAGCATGCAATCAGATCTGGGGCTGCCATTAGTATTTAAGGCACCAGCATCAATATAACCATATTCCCCAGAATCCTTGAGAAGGCTCTAATCTGAAAGTCTTGATCCAGTACACACATTTTCTGCTTTCCTTTCTTTTTAAAAACTAAAAATCTGTAATTGGGAATTTCACGTTCTAGACACCTTGACACCACACATAAACACATTCTATGAGTTGACACACATTTACCTTTCAATCGGAAGTATGCATAGGAAATGAGCATGGTGACAGAAACCATTAGTGCACACAGGATGACACTTACATCTTCCAACCACAAAGTATCCAATTCAAAATGTGCATCTGAAACAGGGACTGGGGAGAGTTGCAAAAATTAGGAAGGTTACAGCAGAGGCAGGGCAGCTGGATGACAGACTTATGATTCACTTCTTTATGCTCAGCTTCTTTATGATCCGTGCCTGCTGGATGCATGATGTGGGAGAGAAGGCTTTCGGCTAAGTGGGTGGTTCTGGAGATGGGCACCTTCAGGCTCAACCTCAGAGATGCTGTGAAGAGGCAGAACTTCATCCCCCTACTCATCAGCATGGTGGTAGCTCTGGTTTTCCAGAATCTGAAGGCAAATGAATACATTCTGCCTTTGTCTGCTTTCTCCAGTGCAGAGCATACTCAAGATTTCTGAGATTTGTAGGGTATACATATAGGAGGTCCTGTGTTTTTAGGTTTTGTCTGCTTGGCACAAGGTAGGTTCACTGGGGAAGAAGGAACCTAAATTAAGAAAATGTCTCCAGTAGACTGGTCTGTAGGCAAGTCTATGGGACCTTTCCCTATAAATGATTGATGTGGAGGGGCCTAGCTCCCTCAGGCAGTGCCATGCCTGAGGCTGATGGATCTGGGTGGTGTTAGAAAAAGCAGGCTAAAAATCACACGAGGTTCAATCTTGTAAGAAGCTTTCCTCTGCTTCAGTTCGTGCCACCAGGTTCCTGCCATAAATATATAGGAACTTATATAGACATCATAAAGAGCAAATCTCTAAAGTGTAAGTATAATAGAAGGAGAAAATCTCAGGTCAATGGTGTAGACCAAATCTTCAACAGAATCATAAGCGAAAACTTCCCCCAAATAAGAAAAGACACACCATACAGATACAAGAAACATACAGAACATAAAGAAGACAGGATCAGAAAAGAAACACTCTGTGACATATTATAGTGAACACAATAAATATATCAACAAAAGGAGGGTATTAAAAGCTTCAAGAGGAAAACCACAAGTCAGAAATAAAGGAAAACCTATCAGTGTAACAGTTGATTTCTCAATAGAAACTTTAAAACCTAGAAGAGTCTGGAGCAATGTATTCCAAGTTCCAAAAGAATACAGATGCCTATCTTGACTCTTATACCCTAAAAAATACATGCCATGGTTGAAGGAGAAAGATAAAATTTTCATGATATAAACAGGCTAGAGAATTCATGCCCACCAAACCAACCTGCAGAGAGTACTTGAAGCAATACTTCAGAAATCAGAGAGGAACAGGGACGGCCACGGAAGAAAACAAAATTATACTACTGAAGCACAAAACATACTAAGATCAGAAACAGTACCCCCATGACAGCAATTCATTGAAAACTTCGAATATCAATGGCCTCAGCTCCCCAACCAAAAGACACAGGTTAGTTGAATGAGTTAAGAAAAAAAAATCCATCTTTTTATTATCCATAAGAAACATTTCTTACCTTCAAGAATATGTACACCCTAGATTGAAAGTGTGAAAAGAAGTATTCCAAAATAATGAGACTAAGAAACAAGCTAACAGGCATTGATATCCCAATATCTTACAAAACAGACTTCAAGCCAAATTAATAAAAAGAGATAAAGAGGGCATTCCATTCTGACCCAGAAAATTATCTGCTTATCTTTCTATGACTGGATTCTTACAGTGTCTACAACTTTCTGATCACTCACATAACAAACATACTGATAAATTTGCATGTTAACTCTAGTTTGATTTTAGGCTATGTCCTAATCTCATCAGAGAAAATTAATGAGCAAATCTGCTGAAAGTCCAGCTCAGATTTGCGACTTCTACATTGGGTTTTGGGGGCTATAATTCTAAAAGTGTATAAAGAATTGCCCCATCTTCATTTTCTTTACCTCGTTTATATAGCTTCCATAACAACCTTAAAATTGAAGTGGCTGCCGAATCATGTTGTAGGACAGGTAAGGTAATCCGGGAGCCTATTGAGGTTGCAATTCAAGTAAGCATCACTCTTCTTTACACAAATGTCTTTCCAGTGACTTAAGAATTTAGGGAAAGGGATATTCACTAGAAGTTTCCAAGCACTTGATAGTACTTACCTCTTTGTTTTATACGCAACCACACCATGACTAGTATGACAAGCACCACTGAAGAGATGATTATAAAAGTGCCTTTCACCCAAGGAGCATTCCAGGTACACCTGCTACCTAAAGAAACAATGGTATAATCACTGGTTACTGGTGTGAAGGTTCCTTAGGTCTGGGAAAGTACATTAAGGAAGCAAGAGCTGTAATCTGAAGTCATCTCCCTGTGTTCATTAGAGCACAACATGACTTAGAACTGAAGATCAGGGAGTAACAAGAGGAAGGGGCAGAACTATTTATAGGCTAGAACAAGTTTGGATTGAGACTGACAAGCCTGCAGAAAGAATCCTGTCTTTACTTTGCTCCCTCTTGTCCGTCAGTCAGTGATGTGAGAATTCTCATTATAAAAATCAATGCTTCCTTCTTGTAAATGACCCATTCAACACATTGTATCTAAAAGCTAGTAAATTGTTCGGGGTTCAAAGGGTTCCAATGAGAAACAATTGAATAACTGGAGGAGATTTTTATGGCAAAGCTTTATTCAGAACTATTTTTAACTGTAAATATTTTAATATCTGTCTGGAAAACCACATTTAACCCTTCATGGCTAAATAAATGCAAGACACATCAGAGAAGTTTTACATTTTAAAAATTGTATGAGATAATACAATTATATCATTTTCATCTTCCCCTTTCTCTTTCCATATGGCTCCTCCCCATGTATTGTTTCAAATACTAGGACTATTTTTCATTGTTGTTACAGATGTATGTGTGCATGCATCATGATAACCCTATGGGGTGCAATAGTGGCATCGGTGTCTTGGTGGTAACAAACGGCTCTCTAGTTGAACTTAAAAAACTGCTCAACAAGAGGGAATCATGCCTGGTACTGGAATCCTAGCCAACCACCCAGACCTAGTGAAATCATAGGAGAACCTAAAATTGACATTTTACTAACTAAACCTACATAATCTCTAACTACATTCCAACCATTTCCCCCTATGCCTACATTAAGAATGCAAGAGGAGGCTGGGGATGTAGCTCAGTTGACAGAGCATTGCTTAGTATGCACAGGGCCCTGAGTTCCATCCCTAGCACTGCTGAAAAGCAATGCTTTTCTGTTTGCAGCACACACTTACAACCTTAGTGCTAGAGAGCTGGGAGAAAGCAATCCAGGTTCAAGGGCATCCCCAGAGATAGTAAATTGGCATGCAGTCCTGGCCACGTGTTTTTCAAGTGTTCCTTTCTATCGCCTTTAGATGCACTTGTAGAAAACAGGAGCTACTTGACTATGATAGTGAGCTCAGGGTAGAACAGCACTTTTCATTGGCAGCAGGGAATTCATGAACTTGAGAAAAGTATGAAATCACTAAGAATGGAATCCTTAGCTGATGGCTCAACTACACATGGGAAGGGATCTAAGATGTCTAATTGTGCTCTTCCAACAGGGATCTGTATTTGAGGCTTTTTAAATCGAGAGCTGCCAAAAATCCTGGACAGACTTTTTTTTGCCTGATTTATGTTGTTTTGGGAATCTTTCTGTGCTCCTCCCCCGAGTGCAGCAGAGCTGAAAGCGTGTGCAAACATTGTCTCCTACAATCAGTAAGCCAACAGATGTCACAACTAGAACACCTCCCTCCGTGCTCTATTCGCCCTTTGCTGTGGCGAGTGACCTCCTTTTAGTCATTGTACCATGTGGTTGAGGAAATCACTGTTACTCCTGACAAGGTCACCGGGACCTTGCAGAAGTGGAATGACAAGTCTGTGAAAATGGTGTTAAGTTTTCAAAAGTTCTCCAGGTTGGTTTGGATCTCTATCACAACAGGACAAAGAGATTCCAACACGATTGAGTTTCTAGGACCCCAGGGTTCACAAGCAGCATTGTCAACATCTCCAGCAGAAATGGAAGACAATCTAGGAGCAAGGGTTGGCTAAAGGCATGCACCCAACTGACGATATAAGACATTAGAGCACTACAACTGGAGAGACTTGGAAATCAAGGTCCATGCAGCTTTGCTCCCTGCCTGTCTCCGTTTTTGTATCTCTCATCCTTCAACACTACTTACATCTATCTCTGCGATTTAGCTGCAAACTAGAAGCCATGATGGAGGAGAACACCATCACAAATAATATTATCCCCAGGATCATTTTCCAAATCATAGTCCATGAAAAAAATGCGTCTGAAAGAGATGGTCACAGAATTAGAATGTGGGAAATAGTAAGTGTTTTGACCCATCCAATTGCAAATAATGATGCCCACAAGGCATGTTCCTAGTCAAGATCTCATAATCCTGGCACATTAGATGCAGTTATCATGAACCTGATGAGAAACATGGCAGGTCTGAGTAACGCTAAGCCAGGCACGAATAAGGGTGAGAGCGGTGCAAAGGTGAATGGAGCACTTTTCCTATTCATTTTCTCCCATGTTCTCTCCGGAACTTCTTGGGTATACGGGGAAGAGGCAGAGCTAAGTGCTTCTTTCCCAGCTTATGACTCAAACACTGGCTTCCAGGAACCATAAGGTCACTCCTAACTCTACCTGTTTGTGTAGAATACTTAATTCATTTACGGACAGCCTTGAACTTCTGAACCCCGTGCCTCTATCTCCCTATTCCTGGGATTAGTGGAACACATCAACATGCCCTGTGTATGCTGCGGTGTTAGGGATTGAACTCAAGGCCTTGTACATTCTAGGCAAACACTCGACTGACTGTGCTGCATCTCTAGCCCTCAAATAAGTTTTTTTAGCAGCATATCTTCTCTAAGAAACTTCCCACTCATAAAATATGCTCTTTGTGATTTACACAAGTTGTAAATAAGTAACAAGTATCTCCACTTTTCTTGCTTTTATCTACAACACTCAGGTGTTGTAGATATAGAATATATGTGATATTATACACAAGTATACATATATGTATATACATTATATGCATATATGTACATATATGTTTATCTATATACATATATATGAGTATACACACATGCACACACACACATATAAACTGTGAACTCTGGAATTAGGAAAAATTTAGATTTTGTTTATATCCTGAAATAATTTATTTTGCTGTTTCTGACACAGCTATAATATAAAGCTTTGCTTTTCCACTTAAGATGTAATTGAATGAGCAAATGAAATTTAAGACAAAATAAATGCAGAAATATTTTGGACAAACTAAATTACCAAAAGTTGTAGGTTAGTGTTCCACAGTATAATTCTCTTGAGTTATTGACATGCCTCCCTTCATCTCAATTTTATGTTGGTATCATGAACATATATAAAAAATTCACACACACACACACACACATATAGTTTTCCCTTGACTATAATATGATACGCAATATTTGAAACAATTTGCATGTGTGAGCATAGACAACCAACAAGATCGGACTTTTACACTTTTGAGACATAGGTAGGAAAGGGACAATAAATATAAATAAGTTATTCAGTGGGTTAAAAGAAACAATGCCAAAGAATAAGGAAGATTAAAATAACAGCATCTCAGGTATGTGCAAGGGACAGACTGTGTGTTTTATTTATTTATTTGTTTTTGGTTGTTGACTAAGTAATCTTTACTAAGATGGCTGATAGTTGAGCAGAGGAAGGTTAAAAAAAATTATGTAAGTGGACAGAATTACAGCATGCTGAGAGCAAAACACATCTAGAGGGAAGATCTCAAAGCAAGAGTTAGTCTCCATGGATGAGAAGCAGCAGAGTCTGATTGATATGGACCATGGGTTCCTTTAGGAGATGAGATCACATGAGGTAATGGCAAATAAAATATGGAACACTGTGAGACATTTTAGTTTGAACAAAATGGGGAATATCGTAATGACTTGAAGAGAAGTAGTGTTTTATGGCTATTGTTGATTATATATAATCATGGGCAAGAGTAGAAATGGGTAACCTCCAGGATCCTATTGCTAAAACAGCATGGAAAAATGGTTTCTTAAATTTGAATGGCAAGGGTAACGTGGTCAGAAGTGATAATGAAGAGTCAAATCATTAACTTGACTCCATTTTTTCTATCTGGCCTGATATTTTATGAGTCTCAGTCTCCCTCCCTCTCCCTCTCTCTCTCTCTCTCTCTCTCTCTCTCTCTCTCTCTCTCTCTCTCACACACACACACACACACACACACACACACACACTAGCTTAAATTCCCGGAGTATAGATCTGACACACACTCTATACCATGAGAAGACCCCCCCCCCCGTTCTTGCAAAGAAACAACTTTTGACACCAGTACCATGGTGTCTTCCTCAAATCCCCTCAACTCTTTCATTTCTTCATTCTCTTCTGTATAATCTGACTACTGCTGATGCTATTAGTAGGGCAGACATCAGATTTGTCTTCTGCTTGAACTGCATTAAAATTAAGCTCCATGTCATGCATTACCACCAACGTCTTTACCTAAATTTTTATTCTATGTGTGTGTGTGTGTGTGTGTGTATGTGTGTGTGTGTGTGTGTGTGTGTGTGTGTGTGTGTGTGTGTGTGTAAGCTTGTGAATGCATATCAGGAAGTCAGAGGACAACGTGTGGGAATGGGTTCTCTCTTTTTACCACGTGGGCCCCTGGGATCAACTAAATTCATTC